>JAJSOF020000009.1:1652365-1667461 GCA_025594305.2 Periplaneta americana
CCCTTGATACAACTGAGGCAGATATTGGAGTAGCTACTCCATTGTCCTTGATACAACTGAGGAAGATATTGGAGTAGCTACCCTTATTGCTACTCTCTTGTCCTTGATACAAACTATTGGAGTAGCTACTCCTTTGAGGAAGATATTGGAGTAGCTACCCCTTGATACCCCTTGTCCTTGATACAACTGAGGAAGATATTGGAGTAGCTACTCCCTTGTCCTTGATACAACTGAGGAAGATATTGGAGTAGCTTCTCCCTTGTCCTTGATACAACCGAGGAAGATATAACGAACGCTATACCGAATTAACTACTCAGAAAATATTTATCAGCTGTATCAGGCATATTTTCACTTTCTCATTACAGGACGTAGGACGTTTAACTCTGTAGAAGTGGTAACCTTCGTCCTGTTTGGTTACTTTTCTTTGTAGAGATCACTATCCTACTCATTTGCATTATCTATTTCGCCTTCACTTCGCTAGGCAACAGGCTACTTCTGTCTTCTTTTGTTATGAGGAATGTTGACTGAAATTCAGATCAGAAGAAATGTGTCAATATGTAGTAAAAATGCAAACATGGGTAGTTGCCCACCACTAGGATCGCTACTATCGCATCATCATCGCAGATCTCTCTCCTAGCAGCCGACAAAGTATGTTACACTTTCGTTGTGTTCTTTTGGAAAAATTAACACCTTCCTTCCATTATTGAAATATTAAATGCATAAAGTTAATTTATTATTTTAATAAAGTATATTAAATTCCACCATAAACTTGAAGATACCTGCAAGAAATAGGTTAATATTATTTTTGTTTGTGCAAAACGAACTGAAATTTATTATAATCGCTTCACTCATTCAAGATTATAGCGATAATTAACTATGAAACCAATAAATATTAATTTGCATTTCCCTTTACAACAATAATAATGGAAATATGAATTAATGAAGTAACTTACGTGTACCGGTACTTGTAGTGTAGGGTTACGTAGTTAAAGTGGGATGAGGTTAAGCAATAATAATCACACCGGAATTGGAAATAAAACGTGGTTAATACATTTTATTGTAACAGACTTTTTCTACGTCTCTAGTAAAGTAACAAATAAAAATAACAACAAAATTAACACCTATAATTAAAAACATATCCTTTGAAAAAAAAAGTAGGCCTAAGCAATAATAATCCCACCAGAATTGAAAATAAAACGTGATCAATAAATTTCATTAAAACAAACTTAATTTTTCTACGTCTCTAGTAAAATATAATTATTCCAATTATTGTATTTTAGCCATTAACATTTTCATTACAACCAATAACGAACATTTCACAAGCATCAATGTGAAATACGCAACGAGCTAGCACTCCATGGAAATACGACACAGTCCAAAGTCGACCGTGGACAGTCTATTGTTTCTAGTTGCTAACCGCTTGGAGCGCTATATCACGAGATTTGCAAAAAATCACCTCAAGCTTCGCGACTGTATATAGTAGACTGTGGTTTTACCCTTCCCCCTGCTTCCCCTGGCCTTAAATCCAGAGTTTCCAGGCGCTGAAAAATTTGCAGCAGTTTGTCAGTAGCGCGCAGTTTTAAATACATTTTCTTTAATGTTGTGAGTATAACAAGTGCGACAATGTTTAATTCTGTGCAATATTTACAATATATTCAGTTCAGTACCTTAACAATTCAGGAGAAATGTGAAATTAAGTGCCCATCAGTTGGATCTCATAATGGAAAGAGCCACTAAACAAAATACAAAGGCTCGCATATTTTTTGGTGATTTACTCAGTATCCCTGCTTTCTTCTCTCGATCTCCACTCAGTCTGTATTAGATTAATGTGTTTCAAAGACAATTCCATCAGCTGGGGCAACAAGAAATGCGATGAGAGAAGAAAGACTGACCGCATTAGCTATGTTTTCCATTGTAAAGACTATGGGCCGTATTCATAGACATTCTTAGCGCGGGCTTTCGGTGGATGATCAGCGAACTAACGTTTTTCGTATTCATAAAACAGTGTCAGCGATATGATATGATATGAATCCTGTTTAGCACGCTCGTAGCCCGGGCTAGCGAAATGTCTATGAATAGCACCCCTATGTTAAACGACATCGGATTTTAATAAGATGATTCAAAAGTTTGCAACCTACAATACAAGACGCATGGAACTAATCTTTAAATAAGGTACGTTGCTTGGTTTATTTTTATATGCAGCCCTCCTGAATTCAATACCCACGAGTCGCCACTGACCGAGATACAAGACGAAATTTAATGAAGCCAGAGAATTGGTTTGTTGGTTAGGAGGAAATCCGCTACACGCAGAGACTAGGCGTGGTTGTACGCAACTCAACATTCTCCCTCCGGATGAACTCATAAATTCGAATGTTCCATCTTAGGAAAATGACAGCTCCTCACAGAGGATGGACAAAACAAAAGACACGGAAGCTGTAGCACATTAACGGAAGATGGCAATGATGTAAACCCATTTCGTATAGATGAAAGAGAAAATAGGAGAAAATATATGAAGAGCTAAATATAGAAAACGGCCTCAAGGTTTTCTTACTCTGATCAATAGGTCCATATTGTCTTGCTTGACTTAGAGGGCAATTCACTCTACGTCAGGACGAAGACTTTACGAACGGTGTATTCGTCTCTGAAATATGAACACTAGAGACATCACTCACATCTCAGGAAGAGCGTAGAGACACCGAGATGAACCACTCTCATTAATATGAGAATCTGGAGTTTTACTGTGTTTATATTCTGAAAAGTAATTATAGGTTTTCAACCGCGTGTTAAGACTTACCAGGTTCGTTCCAACACGGTTCAGAATCGATTCTGAACTTCCTGCTCATGTGCAGCAGCACAATGTGCGTTCCAACAAGACTATTCTGGGTTCCATGATGTCTAACATTGCCGGCAGACGAAGCGGGAAGAATAATAGCTAGTCAAGCGATGTTAGATAAGAAAAACGTGAATTCTGGACTCTTCTAGAATTCCATATTAAGTTATACATTCATTCATTCATTCATTCATTCATTCATTCATTCATTCATTCATTCATTCATTCATTTATTTTATCCCATATATCTTACATGAGCAATGAAGCTTTAAGATGTGGAACAAGTCAAAAGTTTACAATATTACAATTACAATTTTTACAAATTGTTACAGTTTTACAATTTAGTAATTTTCTACAATTTTTACAATTTTGTGCAATTTTTTACAATATTTTGGCGAGATGTAGTGAGATGAGGTGAGGTCCGAGGATTCGCCAAAATATTACCTGGCATTTGCCTTTTGGTTGGGGAAAACCTCGGAAAAACCCAACCAGGTAATCAAATCAAAGGGGTTGATGCCGAGGACTCGCCATAGACCATCCACGGCTGTGGAAAACCTCGGAAGAAACCAAAGACCAAAGGGGGATCCAACCCAAACCCGAACGCAGCTCCGGATCAGCAGCCCAGCGAGTCTGCCGACTGAGCTACATCGATGGCTCTACTAAAATACAATATACAATACATAGCCAATCAGATTATTAAATTTACAAACGCAAACGATCATTCATAAATTAAGTTGATACTAAAACATAATTAATTGTGTCATTAGACAGTAATAGATTATTGTAAGATTTTATTTTGTATATTGCAATGAGAAAGATATCGGATAAGGAATTATGCAATACCTGTTTTGACTGAAAAGTTGAGTGTAAAAATTCATTATGTGTATGTAATCCCTTAAATGGCTATATGTATATTAATTTTAATTTCTTCTAAATATGTTTAATATTTATATTTACACTCTATAATGGTGTTCAAAGGTTCGAACCCAATAAGAAGTAAAATAGTTATTAATAATGAGATAATAGAACAAATAAATTCTTTCAATTATTTAGGAAATTTGGTTCCATGTGAAGAAGAAAAAAAATATCAACTATAAATTAAATAATTATTTGAAAATAACAGAAATTATAAACAATATATTTAAACCACAGAAAACTTTAAAGAAAATCAGATCTACATGCTATTTATTTATATTGATGTATAATTAATGTGTAACCTACCTAATTCTTTGAAGACAAAACTGAACTTTCTACAATTTATTTTATTACAACATTTTCACAATCGCCGCCGAATAATAACAAATGAATAACACCTATCGACAAATACGAATAACAAATTAATGACACCTATCGACAAATAACAAACGGCGATCACACATGAAAATTTTAGCATCCAAAAACGAACTATTTATTTAAATTAAAAATGATTAATAATAATTTAGTTTTTAAATTAAGATCGGCCAAAAAATAGTAAGCAATATATGTGTTAAATACATAACAAAATCTCGGAAATAGAGAAGATTCGACTTCGCCTCATCTTCTCTTACTTTTCCTCAATTCTGTTGCAATGCACTTATCACGCTTGCATGGCATATTTATTTGATGTACTAATTCATATTTATGCATAAAAATTGTTCCTAAATGCGATTATTAGAAATTCAATAGTTTTTACGAAAGACTGTAGGCCTATCAGACGTTCCACATTAAAAATCTGATTCTTAACAGAGATGCGGGAAAACTGGTTCTTCAGCATCACGTTACTGTCTTTAAGGAAATGATAAAACAAAAGTCTTGCTCTAAAATATTTAATTCATAGCCCAACAATCAATTTAATCTTAATCTACAATTTCCGAGTTGGAGATCCGTACAAACGCACTTCTCTGAAGCTGTGAAGTGGCTCACCTTTTGGATGGGATATGTGTTTAATGGAAGCATTTTAAGCCTCGAGAGCAGCGAAATTATTCCTGTCGCAATCAGCTGAATAAATTGACTAACTGGCTCCATTGTAACCGAAACAAATAGCCTATGTCGCCCATTCGAAACCTGTCAGCTAATAACTGCGAGAGGTTGTGTATGTTTGTGGAAAACAGCAGCGCTGTGAAGGCAGGATCCATTACAATTGCTCTGCCGGAAATCCTGTGAATTATTGCAGTTTGTGAAGCTGAAAAGGTCTTTAACCTTAAGCAGTTAAACCAAGTTTAATCCTTTTGCAACAAATTTTATTCTATACAGAGGTGTTCCCAGTGTGAACACATGCAGCTCACAACGGAAATGGCGCAAACTTTGTAATTGAATCATGGCTTAAATCGCTGGATATAATCACACAACACCCCGACAGAGCCGTGGCAATGACCTCGCGGTGAAAACTCAAGGGAAATCCTAATGGAAATACGTGGAATATTCTTAATGAGGAGAGAAATTTAACCACCAAATAGCATTATGCGGGGCCTCACGCCGGGAACTGGATAGATGTGAAATATTAACACATTTATGTTGAAAAGAGAAACAAACAAGATTAATGGCCGGTTTTTCCAAGTATTGTTAGAAAATTTAACGACTGTTAAACTCTAAACAGTTTGTTAATTAATAAAATTGTATGTTTTCAACACCAGTTTGGTTTAACAAATTGCCAACAGTTTGTTAATTTTAATTGTAGGATTTCCGCCAGTTAACTCGTTTAACAGTTAGTTAAATATGGCCGATGTCTCCATCAGCTGTTCGAACAGAAGTTGCGAAATTAATATTTTGTGTCTCTCTGTAGGGAATGTTTAGCATATGACTGGTAATATAACATTTAAAAAATACTTTGGCCAGTTTAAATACATCAGTGTTATTTTATTTCTTTCGTATTTCGTATCCATAATAGCAATGAGGAAATATAACCTTACTTTGTGATTATTATTCAACAGGTCACCTACAACTTTCATTTGTCAACTGTTTGTTTATGGAGCGTGGCCTACTATAACAGGTTGTGATTTTATGCAAGTTTCATGACTCACTCTATAATATAGAATTTAAAGATTAATTTTAGCCAATCAAAAATTGTCTTACATGTATAGAATCATTACCAACTGCTGTTGAGTGGTTAAAATAGTGCTAACAGACGTTATAGTTAAGTGTTGGTTATCTTAAACAAAATTATGTTGAACAAATGGAAAATACATTAACAAAGCGTTAAAAATAAACAGACTGTTAATTTAACATTCGTTAAGCAGAATTAAACTTTACTTGGACAAACTGGCCATAAAACTTGTATTAATTTGTTTGTTTATTAAGAGAACTTCACACCGCTAAAGGCTAAAGTGTCAACTTAAAGCACTCTGGTAAGCCAGATTCGAAGACCGGAGGGGTCCAACTGGAATTATTTTACACAAGGACGGTGCTATTATTTTTCAAATATTTTTTTCCCGCTGACATTTCACCACTGCTCCATTACTCGTCATCATACTGTATGGTGCTATGTAGGTCGCATGCCATGGTGCACCGACAGCAACGCTCACGGGCTGCTGGAAGAACTAAAGCTTCGTCACGTTGTCCACAGATGGAGACACTTGGATAAATGACCTCCAGTAGAAAATGCTTCCATTAGATAAAAATATATTTTTGAAAAATTTGTTTATTTTCACTGCAAATTATTACAACTATTTCACTTATGTTAGTAACATAGGTTCAGGGTGTTTGAGAATAAGGTGCTTAGGAAAATATTTGGGGCTAAGGGGATGAAGTTACAGGAGAATGGAGAAAGTTACACAACGCAGAACTGCAACTGATTGTATTCTTCACCTGACATAATTAGGAATATTAAATCCAGACTTTTGAGATGGGCAGGGCATGTAGAGATATTTCAATCCAGAAATGCATATAGAGTGTTAGTTGGGAGACCTTTTCGAGGTCAAAAAGACCTTTAGGGAACATTTCATAGACGTAGATGGGAGGATAATATTAAAATGGATTTGAGACAGGTGGGGTATGATAATAGAGACTGGATTAATCTTGCACAGGATAGGGACCGCTGGCGGTTTATGTGAACAAATGAACCTTCGGGTTCTGAAAAGCCATTTGTAAAATGTTAATTTGTTCGTATTTCACTTATGTTATGCCATCCTATTTTCTACCAATGACGGTAAAAATGCCTCAGATATGAACCAAACACAACCATGATTGGATAATTTCAAGGAAAAATTATTCCGGGACCGGGTATCGATCCCGGGACCCTTCACACGAATGCTCTCCCGACTGAGCTACCCCAGGAACTATACACGACACTGTCACAATTTTCCTTTATATCCACACAACTCAAATGGGCTGACAAGACGCCAGAACCCAACTTTGAGTGCACACAAATTTCTGCGACTTAAATTGTGGCTTCCTGTCAACGTACCTCCAGTAACGAATATATTATGAAAACTGGCTTTCTGACCTTGAAGGGTCCTCGGAATCGATATGTGGTTCAGACGGAAAATTGATTTTTTCCGAGAACAATATTCAAACCTGATCTTGATGTAGAGAATAACTGAAAGTCAGATTTTCATAACAACCATGATTCTTCAGAAAAGCATTGTCAGGGATTTAAAAAAGAGAAATACCATCTCAACAATCTGCGAATATTTTAAAAGATATTTTAGTAAATATCAACGAAATTTCAGTACGTTTCTAAATCAAGAATTTAAATGTACAGTAGTGGCAAAAAAAAAAAAAACCGGACCGACCCTTGTAGCTGATTTCAGAGCCTTGTTCACTCCAGAGCACGATAAACTGAATTAAGACTTTCGTGGTTCGAATCCTGCCTGGGAAGGAAACCTTTTTGTTCCTTATTCAAATTGTATAATACACTGCAATACTTTTCGATTGCAGCGATATTTTAATTAAATAACTTATTATTCCCAAAAGGAATTTTACCAGCAATGTATTTATATTATTTTGAAAAGAGATTTTATAACCTATAAAATTTATATCATCGTGCCAAAAATTTATATTATTTTGTAATAAAACATAGTTTTAAAATCAATCGTAACCTCAACGATATAGTCGTAATGGAGACTGAAATTTAAAATCTGAAAAAGAAACCAAGTTCCAGTTTGTAATCTATTATTTATTGAAATGAAACAATCTTTCAGCAGCTTCTAAATTATTTATATTCCGGTATATGAAATATGAATAATTGTCTGTCATTTGTTAATATATTTCTTTTTACTTTTCTGACAACTGCATTAAATTTCTCCACTACGTCTAATAGTAGCAAAATTCATTTTCTAGTCACTCATTTTCGTTTCTATTTCAATAATACAATGGAAGGGGTAAACAAAATTCCACAACAAAACTATCAAAAGACTTCAAAATAATATAAATCAAGGTGAAAAACCAAAGATTACTAAAATGTTACTTTTTGTCCACTAATTTCGTGCCTCAACGATTATCTAGAACAAAACAATTTAAACACTACAAACCCGATCGCGATTGGGTCGATAATAGCGATTAGTGACTGTAGTCTGTCACCAGTATAACCACAGTCTATTATATACAGTCGCGAAGCTTGAGGTGTTTTTTTGCAAATCTCGTGATAAAGCGCTCCAAGCGGTTAGCAACTAGAAACAATAGACTGTCCATGGTCGACTTTGGACTGTGTCGTATTTCTAGGTGAGTGATAGCTCGTTTGTATTCACATTGATGCTTCTGAAATGTTTGTTATTGGTTGTAATGAAAATGTTAATGGCTAAAATATAATAATTGGAATAATAATATGGACAAGGAGGAGACGTTTGTAGTGCTATAAATTGTAGCAACAGTAAGAGAAAGAGGCCAGAGTTATCATTTTTCCGATTTCCAAAAGATTCAGAAAGGTTCCTGGGTTTCCACAATAATGCTGTGCAGAAACAAAACTCTTAATTTTGAAGTTCTTTGTGACTGTTAGAATACATTATATCCTTAAATTTCACAATGAAATGTTTCAGTCTAACGAAAGGACATTAGATACCGCTTAAATTTCTGTCACTTAGGCTGCTAAATTTCCAGAGAAATAAAGGTTAGGTCTACTTTTTTCCAGAGGATATATTTTTAATTGTAGCTATTAATTTTGTTATTTTTATGTGTTATTTTACTAAAGACATAGAAAAATTAAGTTTGTTTTAATGAAATTTATTGATCACGTTTTATTTTCAATTCTGGTGGGATTATTATTGCTTAGGCCTACTTTTTTCAAAGGATATGTTTTTAATTATAGCTGTTAATTTTGTTGTTATTTTTATTTGTTGCTTTACTAGAGACGTAGAAAAGTCTGTTACAATAAAATTTATTGATCAAGTTTTATTTCCAATTCTGGTGTGATTATTATTGCTTAACCTCATCCCACTTTGTTAACTACGTATCTCCTACACTAAAGTACCGGTCACGTAAGTTACTCCATTAATTCATATTTCCATTATTATTGTTGTAAAGGAAAATGCAAATTAATATTTATTGGTTTCATATTTAATTATCGCTATAATCTTGAATGAGTGAAGCCATTATAGTAAATTTCAGTTCGTTTTGAAAATGAAAATTATATTAACTTATTTCTTGCAGGTATCTTCGAGTTTATGGTGGAATTTAATATACTTCATTTAATAAATGTCCTTTATGCATTTAATATTTCAATAATGGAAGGAAGGTGTTAATTTTTCCAAAAGAACACAACAAAAGTGTAATATATTTTGTCGCCTACTAGGAGAGAGAGATCTGCGATGATGAGGCGATAGTAGCGATCCTAGTGGTGGGCAACTACCCATGTTTACATTTTTACTACATATTGAGCCTTGCGACTGTATATAGTAGACTGTGGTATAACGCTGTAGCTAGAGAGGGGAGCTCGAGGTAGTACGCTGAGTTCGTTGATCTCTTACATCTGTACGAAAGAGTCTTTTAGCGGCGAGGTTGCTAGACAGCTGGAACTCCCAACTTAATTTTCTAATTAACCGCGAATTTAATCACAAAACGTAATACAGGTTTCTATTCATTTAAGTGTACTCCATCTTCCCTTTCAATCTGCAAAGTTATTCCACTTCCACCCTGTACAGTTGACAGCAGAGATGTCCGATGGCATAATGATGATCCGTCTGCAACAAGCTCGTGACGTCTTTCAGCCTCGTGTCTGAACTGTCGTTTGCCTATAATTACGAGTGAATTTCCGTATCCGCGTGTTTGGGTTCATAGAACGAATGACTGCACGAAACATAGATTAATTACTGTCACTTTGACATGTGCTTCAGCGACAAAATCCTGATAATTAGGGGGTACAAACTAGCATCTTCCTGATTTTACTCTTTTAGAGTTCCAAGAGCGTAGGGCGCAAAATGCAAACTGGCTATGCGTACAAACAGCGGTCCTGGGTTTGAATCATGCCTAAGAATTACTGAACGATATTATATTTAAATGTCTTACGTTGAGGAAAGATTAAATGTCAATTCACCATTGAAAATTACACCGACTGCATGATATTTTAAGAAGTTAAGAAAAACCAAAATAAGGATTTTTAAAAATTGTATTTTTAAAGATAAGGTTTCATTGGAAATTTATCTTTTGAAGAGGTGGAGAAATTCAAATATCTTGGAGCAACAGTAACAAATATAAATGATACTCGGGAAGAAATTAAACACAGAATAAATATGGGAAATCCTGTTATTATTCGGTTGAGAAGCTTTTATCATCCAGTCTGCTGTCAAAAAATCTGCAAGTTAGAATTTATAAAACAGTTATATTACCGGCTGTTCTTTATGGTTGTGAAACTTGGACTCTCACTTTGAGAGAGGAACAGAGATTAAGGGTGTTTGAGAATACGGTGCTTAGGAAAATATTTGGGGCTAAGAGGGATGAAGTTACAGGAGAATGGAGAAAGTCACACAACACAGAACTGCACGCATTGTATTCCTCACCTGACATAATTAGGAACATAAAATCCAGACGTTTGAGATGGGCAGGGCATGTAGCACGTATGGTCGAATCCAGAAATGCATAGAGAGTGTTAGTTGGGAGTCCGGAGGGAAAAAGACCTTTAGGGAGGCCGAGACGTAGATGGGAAGATAATATTAAAATGGATTTGAGGGAGGTGGGATATGATGATAGGGACTGGATTAATCTTGCTCAGGATAGGGACCAATGGCAGGCTTATGTGAGGGCGGCAATGAACCTCCGGGTTCCTTAAAAGCCAGTAAGTAAGTAAAGATAAGGTTGCAGCCTGGGAACACAATGTTTAAATGAAATGTATTAGAAGTCGTGAGAAGATTTTATGGAATAGCTAGGTAAATTGCAGATGAAATTATTTTCAAATTATTCATGCAAAAACTTAATTAAAACATAAAAATGAAAATTGTTCTAAAATTATATTTTCTCATATTTGTTTACTATTATGTTACATTATACAGAGTGTAACAAAACTCGACAGCAAAACTTCAGGATTGGATTCCTCATATAGAGAGAAGAAGAGAAAGTGTATGATAACATGGGCCCGGAAATGCATAATTACAGAGTTACCCGAACTTTTATTTATGTTAGTGCATCCCAACATTCCTTGATTAAAATGCGAGCCCTGGTTACAATTGCGCGTAAAAACTTTGGAAGTTTCTGATTAACATGCAGAAAACTGCGTCCAGATATCGTGTCTCAATAATTTGTTATTTACATCTGGATTTGTAAAGGTTTCACGTGGACACCCTGTATAACGACGTACAAAAGTGGAGCTATATTACTGTCTGGGTCAAGCTAGATCACTCGCTCCGGTCGTGATCTAAGATCCACTTTTATACGAGTTGTATACAACACGTCTTTATCTACGTTGTTCGTTATTTGCCGAAAATTATAAGAAAATTAATCTATAAATTCAATTAGTCGTATTAAATCCGTTATATTAGTGAAGAATTTTATTATTTACTAGCCGTAACCGTGCGCTCCGCTGCACCTGTTAGAAATAAATATAAAGTAATTACATAATTAAAATAGGACGTTTGATCCAGGGAACAACTTTTACAACAGCGCAAGATAATCTGCTTCGCTCATTACCCAATTTTTTAATTGCATTTATTGCATATATATTTTATGTAAATAACACAATTCAATTGAGCATAGTTAAAATTTGAATTATAAAATAATGGATTGCTAAGCTGACGTACTATTACTGCGTACTAAATCAATACACTCTCGTTGTTCGTTAATTCTCTGAGATTAAAATGAGTGCACAAAAATATTATTTTAAGAAATACAGAAAACGAATGTACAAAATAGCCTATCAAATTTTCTGTGCATAAGAAGCTATTTTAATCTTACCTGTCCTCGATTTACTCAGACGTTACTGTAATAACATTATAGCATTATGTCCATCTAGAGAAACTACACTTTCCAATGGTGCAATAATAATCGGTTAATTTAGCTTCTGATATTACTTCATACAAACACAGAAACATTCTCTGTAGGCTATGTTTAATAGCTTTCGATTGTTGATGTCCAAGGCCCCTGTTTCAATTGTTGTTGTCCAAGGCCCCTTATAGACGAAGTCATTTGTTCTTAATTCATTGCACCGTCTTAGATGGCGTTATTTTAATTTTAAAACTCATTTATCTCATTAAATATCAGTCCTATCAAAATTTTGTAAAGAATAAAACGTATCGGAAATCATTTTTAAAGAAACTTTTGTTATGTAACATTTTTCATGAAAATCAATAATAAGCGAGATATTTCGATTTATTTAATTCAGGCCCCCTTATAACCCCCCTTTTAAATAAAGTATTTTGAATGCCATATAGCCTAAAATCTAAGTTACAACGAACTTAATTTATATTCCAATTTTCATATAAATCGGTTCAGCCATTATCGCGTGAAAAGGTAACAAACATACAGACTGACATACAAACAAAAATTTCAAAAATGCGATTTTCGGTTTCAGGTGGTTAATTATATATGTTAGGACCAATTATTTTTGGAAAATCGAAAATTACCAGAAAAATTTCGGCTACAGATTTATTAATAGTATAGATGATTCAAAACGTCAACTGTGTTGTTGCTATGGTAATAAATTTATCATAAAATGCTTATTATAAATACCAGACATTTTGAAAGTTATTTGCTTCCATAATAATGAAACATACTCCCTCTGAATGGCTTTTATGTCCAATACTTTTCTTGAACTTATGTATCCTATGTCTCTTGACTTTCAACGCCAAAACACAAGTAACAATGTCAGGGCGATCAGTGGGTTTTTCATGTGGGAGTAAAGCAATAGCTATTTCAGGTCATTGTGGATTGTAAAAGTCAGGTTTGCTATGCTTTGGAATAATAGGACATGCTGCTGCATGTAGAGTTTGAAATGTAGAGGGTAAAATCATTTTATCCTGCTAAAAGATCTTGCTGAAATGATCGAGAGACTACAAAATTTTGTAGGTCTCTTAATTTATCAGTAAGTAATACCGTCGTTCCTTAGGAACTGTAATTTTTGCGCTCTCTCGAGCCAATACTGAAGAGAATGACGCATATAAATATCTACACCACACCGCCATTAAGTATATGAAAAAGACCCAACCCCACTGATTTAATAAGTATAAAAATATTTGATTTTTAATAACAATATTATTCAAATCTAGTCTTTCAGGTAAAGCTTCCTGTAAAGCAGATTTGAATAATTTCAAGGGAAAAATTGTTCCGGGGCCGGGTATCGATCCCGGGATCTCTGTGTACGTTAACAGAAAACCACAATTCCAAGTCACACAGAGTTTGTGTGCACTCGATGTGGGTCTCTGGCGTTTCGTCAGCCCAAGCGAGTTGTGTGGATATAAAGGGAAAAGTTGAGACGGTGTCGGGTAGAGTTCCCGGGTAGCTCAGTTGGCAGAAACAATATTATTATCTTACGTAAGTTTTGTAGTTTTATATATATAATAGCCGCCACTCAGTAAATTATAGATATGAAGATCTAATTTAACACATTCTCTATATCTACATATATAACCCCAAAACGTTACACTTCCATATCATTATAGCTTTAATATGTATAATTAATGAAAAATAATCGCATCATGGCATTAACTATAATGAAATTTCATTGCTAATGGTAAAATGTAACCAAACCACTTCAAGTTTTGTATATTTCAATATCCAATAAACAGCTGTACTCAGAAAATTACACACCGCAGAATCAGACCTGTAAATTAATAAGTTTTTAATAACCAATTGAATTTGAAATCTAAATATGTCAGCAATCCTGCAGGTCATGGCCTTCGTGTAATAGCTATTGTTTATTGTAGCGTGTGTTTTGTTTTATTCTAAAATCACGGCCGTGCTGAAATGCAATTAGTTGTCAAAACTGAAGAAAGATGGATTTTGGAAAATAGGAAAATAATGTAGGAAAATTGATATTTCACTGAAAACTACTATTTTTTCTGAAAAACGTTGGGTTCCAAGCTTCAAAATGAGGAGTCATTTATTAAAATCCGTTCAGCCGTTTTCCCGTAATTTCCATTACCAGTTCAAATTATATATATAGATTTTTTTTTCATAAAATTCTTCATAACACGTTGTCAAGTAAAATAATATGGCAACGTGTTTTTCATTATATTTAACAATAAAGCCAAACTTCTTCAGTACAAAAGTGTCAAATAAAAGTTTACTTTTGCAACGAAAGTAGATGAAAGACTTTTAATTGCTCAGAGATAATAAAATTATCGCTGTCAAACTGTCAAACGAGGCAGTAACTGATTTGTAATGAATTAGCATAATTTTTTTACCACATTACGTCATCATTGTGAAGCCAGACGTCAGTCCTTCTGCGATTTCCTTTGCTAAACGTCATAAATTTTTCAGTCACATAAAATTACTTAAATGAGTTATTGTTAACAAAGAGAAGGGTTACTCTGTTGTCATGTGAATGATAACTGGCTAAGGCGAACTTATCTTTCTAAGTCACAATTAGTAGCAAGTATGAAACCGGATTTCCAGGTACTAAGTGTCACACAATCTATTACGCTTTGAGTAGTAAACACGTTATTCGAAATTGCATTAAGTATTTGAGCATATTCTTGACTGGCGCACTGAAGATTGAAGCTACACTTCAGGAGAGTACATGAGAAACTTGTGAAAATTACGGGAAAAGAATATAAAATATGAATTTATTATAGATAGACTTCAATATATTTATTTACATTATATTTTATAAATAATCCATTTTTCTGAATATTGTTCTCATTTTTACATAAAATAAATCTACATGTTACAATAATTATGGTAATTCACGAAAAGTGTTCAAGTATAAA
>JAJSOF020000009.1:1667561-1700061 GCA_025594305.2 Periplaneta americana
AAAGCACACGAGGACGTTATTTCTCGCTCAATTATTTGCTGAATTACAGTGCGTTTGATTTATTATCATAGGAACTACGACATGATAATGTTTAACGGTGTGGCAAATAGATCCCTCGTCTGGTAGCTAGGCAACGAAAGAACAAAAATAGCGAATGATACTACCTACCTAGACATTATAGAGCCTTGACTTCCTAAGACGTAAGCAAAGAGGAGGAGTCACGCCGGGAATAACAGCGTCGCGACTATAGAAAGCGACATTTTCTGTATCTGTGATGCTGAGAACTGTATTTATGCGATAGCCTAGAAATTATTTTTTTAGTGTCACAATTCCTTATCTTTCACTTCTTATAATAAGAAAGTAAAAATGTTAATGTCAATATGATGATTAAAAGTCATGATAAACTGACTTACTCCAACATTTAAGCCACACGTTTATATGAAACAAATTGTTTTAAGTCTCATGATGAGCGTATTCCGAATCTCACCGGTGAGCAATCCGATGGCATCACGGTGTTCCGAATTCCACCGATGACGTCATTGATGCTCCACCGGTGTCGCACCTGTGCCATCAACTTGCAGAGGTGGTGGCAGTCTCCATCAGCCGCCATCAGTGAATCTGATTGGTTCTTGTATAGTGCGGGAATTAGCAGACGAATGACATCGTGCACTGTTGTGTCATGGCGGTGTGTTCTGCTGTATTGTTTGTAATGAGCACAACGTAAAAACAATATGTTAATGGCTTATGAGCGAACATGTCAACGGACCAGTTATTACTACCGGTTCAAGAAATAAGTTGTTTATGAACGAGATGGCAGTATGGAAATTTCGGAAAATTTTGCTAGTTCACTTCTCGCCAAACATCGATTCTTCCAGCAGTTTTGTTCCTTATTTTCGTTGCAACGTGACGTCATTGATGCCACCGGACCGGTGAGATTCGGAATACGCTGGATGCTATTACGTATCTACTACACATAACGTTCCTTCTGAAACTGCTGTTGGTTGACAGGTGTGAACATGTTCCTGGCATCTCTGACATCACTTGGGGGGTGATGAAGGAGTCTCAGAGAAGAGGAACTTGTGGAAGTACGCTTCAAACACGTCTCAGCTCTGAGGTAGGAAGCTGTCATTTACATTAGTCTATGCCTTACACTGTTGTCTGTTAGCTCGCTATAACGTTTGCTCTAGGTTATGATGTAAATTGCAATAATACATTTTTGTTACGTTCCTTATAACTGAACAACCCATACAGATAACAAAACGATAATGCAGAGATATTTAAGGAATGGTGGAATGATAATGAAGGAATACTCAATACTGTATTTAGGCCTATGCCCTATAAATACACATAATAAATGTGTTTTGTTGCTATAAACGGAGTTTTAATGAGTTTTCTACTGTTCTTTTAGGTTACTTCAGTTAATCTTGACTTTCGTTAAACCAATCAACTTATCCCTCCCGCCAATTAGTTCGGTTCAACGAGGTTTTAGATATTTATTTAAAATTATGCACTTTTCATAAAAGGCATCAACAATTCAGACAAATTACACTGACTATTACACTCTTACTACGTCATACTACTTTTGACCAATAAAACGGTACGAAAGGACTTATTTCAACCAATCATGGCTGCACATCGCATCCCTAATTTTTTAATTTTATCGCGTCCCTAGCATTTGTTTAATTTTATCGCGTCCCTAGCATTTGTTTCTTTGTTTGCCAACATTTGAAACTGCGCTGGTCTGGACGTCAAAAAAAAATAATAATATAAATAAAATATATATATATATATATATATATATATATAATTACAAACCACTCCAGTCGATGCACAGCAGTTTCAAATATGACTCGCATTGGCATTCAAGAACAAGAATTAATAAAAATCACTGATCATGCCTATGCATCTTCTGAAATATTTACAAATAAATGAAACCATTCGGAAATCCTGAATAAGTTGAATCACCATGGCCTAAATCAACGAGTTCCACTTCTATTACAACACGTCCAATATAGCATCAATTGAACCACCAACAACATTCAAATTTGAAAATTGTACATTCAATAATTATTCCTTTTAAAATTATTCATTCGAAATCCTGAATAAGTTGAATACACCATGTAGGCCTAAATCAACGAGTTCCACTTCACATCAATTGAACCACCAACCACATTCAAATTTGAAAATTGTACATTCAATAATTATTCCTTTTAAAATTATTCATTCGGAAATCCTGAATAAGTTGAATACACCATGTAGGCCTAAATCAACGAGTTCCACTTCTATTACGCACACGTCCAATATAACATCAATTGAACCACCAACCACATTCAAATTTGAAAATTGTACATTCAATAATTATTCCTTTTAAAATTATTCATTCGGAAATCCTGAATAAGTTGAATACACCATGTAGGCCTAAATCAACGAGTTCCACTTCTATTACGCACACGTCCAATATAGCATCAATTGAACCACCAACCACATTCAAATTTGAAAATTGTACATTCAATAATTATTCCTTTTATAATTATTCATGTTTATTTTTTATGTCATCGTCGTTAATTAAAACTTTTCTAACACTTGTGTACAGTATATTAGTTAGGTTATGTTATAGCTTCTGCTATATGATATTTTGGACAGTCACATATCAGAGATTGTTTAATATTAAGATTTATTGAAAATCATCTGTCAAGTGACGTTGATTACTGGGATTCGGATAATTGAAGTGGAATGTTGCATTTTAATAAAGATGAAACTGAATAAACAAAGCTTTCTTGACTAGTAACCGTCTACAGAGTTCAATGAAGATACCATAGTTGGCACAACTGCCATCTAGCGTAATGGTGCAATAATACATTTGAAGACAGGTTTATTTTCGTAAGTCAATTAATATTTTATTGTATTGGAGTACTTTGTTACTTATAATCTTTATATACTTTCTTCTAATCGTGTAATAGTCAATTAAATCCCACTCGAGTTTTGATTTTCTCTAGATAAATCAAAACCTCTAGTGAGATTACTGTTGACTATTACACTTTTACTACGTCACATTACTTTTGACCAATAAAACGGTACGATAGGACGTCTTTCAACCAATCATGGCTGCTTATCGCACAATTTTATCGCGTCCCTAGCATTTGTTTAATTTTATCGCGTCCCTAGCATTTGTTTAATTTTATCGCGTCCCTAGCATTTGTTTATTTTTATCACTACCCTAGCATTTGTTTCTTTGTTTGCCAGCATTTCAAACTGCACTGGTCTGGACGTCAAAAAACAGAAAATTACAAACCACTCCAGTCGATGCACATCACTTTCAAATATGACTCGCATTGGCATTCAAGAACAAGAATTAATAAAGATCACTGGCCATAGCTATGCATCTTCCCTGAAACCCTATTTACAAATAAATGAAGAGCACCATTCGGAAATCCTGAATAAGTTGAGGGATACACCATGTACATCAACGAGTTCACTTCTTTTACGCACACGTCCAAAATAACATCAACTGAACCACCAACCACTAAAACATTCAAATTTGAAAATTGTACTTTCAATAATTGTTTCTTTTAAAATTAGTAATGTTTATTTTTTATTTCATCATCGTTAATTAAAACTTTTCTTGTTTATTTCATCATCCCTAATTAAAACTTTTCTAACACTCGCTCATATTATTTAGGTTATGTTATAGAGTCTGCTATATGATATTATGAATAGTCACGTATCAGAGATTGTTTAATACTAAGATTTATTGAAAATCATCTGTCAAGTGACGTTGATTACTGGGATCCGGATGATTGAAGTGGAATGCAAATGTTTTAATAAAAATGAAACTGAATCAACAAAGTCTTCTTGACTAGTAACCGTTCACAGAGTTCAATGAAGATTCCATAGTTGGCACACCTGATAACATCACATAATTATAACACACCCCCGCCATCTAGCATGCATCTAGCGTAATATTTGTAATGTTGAGATGGTACAATAATACATTTGAAGACAGTTGTATTTTCGTAAGTCAATTAATATTTTATTGTATTAGAGTACTTCGTTACTTCTAATCTTTATATACTTTCTTCTAATCGTGTAATAGTCAATTAAATCCCACTCGAGTTTTGATTTTCTCTATATAAATCAAAACGTCTAGTGAGATTACTGTTGATAAACAGACTTTAGCTATTTTGTTTGCAACATGTAGTTCTTTATCATCTTCATATACGGATTAGGCACTTGTACCTGTTCCTGCTTCAAAGGTTTACTTCTACTATCTTGATTTTGGGCGTCCCAGTATTTTCGTTCCTTCGCTACATATTATAACCAGGGTTGCCAGATATCCCGATTTGGCGGGACACGTCCCGATTTTCATTTAAAAGTCCCGGGTCCGCTTTGATTCGAGGCGAGACACAAAAAGTCCCTCCTTTAGTGAATTAACATCACTTGAATAATTTTATCGTTACGTAGTAACTACTTTTTTCTAGGCCTAAATAATTACATTCACATTCAATTCATTTTCTTAACAATGTAGGTTTGCACATTGAAAAAAACCGGATATTTTGGCAAGTGTAAGGTTTGTAACAGCGAATTCAATGGTGAATATGATATTTCTAAACATTTAAAAAGATACGTTAATCAGAAATGCATGGCATAGAGAATGGAAAGAAGCTTGTTGTAAATGCTTAAGTTCAGTGATAAATATGTAGGAAGCTTTAAAAATGTATACTGTATGTTAAATTATGGGTTTGGAGCAGTAATATGCTAAGGCACAAACTGAATATGAATTTAGGTATAAATAAATTTTATGTCATTGTTATCAATTGTATTGTATTGTATTGTATTGTATTGTATTGTATTGTATTGTATTGTATTGTATTTATTAACATTCCATGGTATTCATACATGCTTACAGCTAGAATATGGAACAAGTCAAAAAACGTAATACTATTATAAAATCTTAATTTATAGTCACAGTCTAGATGAAATATATACAGAAGAGATTTACAATATAGTCTACTACTACAACACAAAGTTTTAGTATCAATTTCATGAAGTGTTATTGAATGTCATGAATTCACCTACAGAATAGAAGGCGTGAGAAATTAGGTACTTCTTTAATTTGGCCCTAAATAATTTTATGTTTTGAGTTTCATTTTTTATATCGATAGGGAGGCTATTAAAATTTTTACTGCCATATAACGCACTCCTTTTGATAGCACGATAGACTTGCCGATGGAGTATGAAAGTCATTTTTTTGACGTGTATTTATGCTATGAACTGTTGAATTAGTTACAAAGTTTTCACGATTACATACGAGGAAGACTGTTAATGAAAAGATATACTGACAAGCCATGGGCATTATTTGTAGTTTTTTGAAAATAGTCCTACACGATTCCCTAGATTTCGCACCTACTATTATTCTAATTACTCTTTTTTGTAATAGAAATATATTGTTACTATCTGTGGAATTTCCACAAAATATTATTCCAAAACTCATTACCGAGTGGAAGTATGCAATGTATATTGTTTTTAAGGTATTGATATTTACTACCTTTTGCACAGATCTAATAGCAAAACAAGCTGAATTTAGTTTGGGGGTAATTTATTTAATAATAATAGTAAACTGTCCCCCATTGAGGGTAGCTCTTACGGACTCAGTATATCCTATAAAAAAATATATTATGCATATGTAAACATAGATATTAAATTTTAAAGAAGGGAAACAAAGAAAAGGGCGTGAAAAATTACAATTACTATTAATGTGGCACCATGTGATTAATTAGGATTTGGCAGGATTTTTTAACACAATTATCACAATGTCATCCCTCAGAGATGTTGGCAGAGCAAACTGCCGTCGAAATTCTTCGAAAAAGCTGGTATAGTCCCTCGAGCACCTATGAGCAAGCCGAATACCTCAACGTGAATTAAGGCATATTTCAGCTTGAAATAGTTGACTGTAGACTCATAGATCGACTTCTTCTCAAGGTGGACCTCGGCTGACTGATGACATTCTACTTCAAAACGTATCGTGGGGTCCACAATGATGCCCTGTTTAGTGTCAACATTGTACGCTAAAATATCTATTCGTCTCGTTGACCCATTTTCAGCTAGACAGGAGATTTCTTCTTCTACTACCCAGCCCTTAGTTCTTAATGCGGCAGCAATTTTGTATCTTACAAGATGATATCTAGAGTTCCTCAAGAGCAATCCCTGTTCACAGAATCCCAAGACGTGTGTTAAAGTTTCAATCTCCGGGCAGCCATGTCTGAAATGTTTACATTGAAATGTAATTTAAATATTTTGTCACATGTGATGACAGACAGAACTATTATTAAGTCATTTAATTTAATAACTTGGCATAACATATTATTGCCACAACTCCTTCAGACAGACGTCAGAGAAACGTGAGGTAAGCTACAGCCAGATAAATATATTGTTTTATACTTAGATAGGTGTATCTACAATGTCCTTTATTCAAATTGTAATTCTGAGATTCATATTACTTTTTTCAGCCGCGGGTTAATTTTTTATATTTATTTATTTATTTATTTATTTATTTTGTATAGTCATGAAAATGTCATCTCTGCCAAATTCATATCATTATTTCTTTAAGACAAAACTAAGTACTATATATGGTGGAAAAGGATGTCCCTCCTTGGTAGATCTAAAATCTGGCAACCCTGATTATAACGCTTTGCTGGTGTTGTTACTGTCGGGTTGTTTATTGAAATATTCCCTCCACTAGAGTTTCCTGTTCGTTTCTGTCTCAAAAAAATTATAAGTACGTAAGTTCTCGGAAAGTTTCCCATACCAAAAAACTTGTTGGAAGACATCTTAATAGTAATATGCGTTACAAGAGCGGTATGTTGAAGTTTTCATGTTCGAGGAAAAGTTTGAAAAAGCGAAATGTAGTTGAGCTTTTTTAATTTCCCAGAATTGAAAGAAAACATACCGCTCGTGTGTCGTACATTATTTTGTGCGAAGATGGTTTATTACACACCTGAAAGAGGAATTTCTAATTAGTTGCAATGAAATTTCCATCTTGGTTTCTGTTCAATGACGGCAAATTTGCAAAACAAAAATATCTATCTTCAACATTTTTGCTTTAAAATGTTTTCTGTGTTTACTATACTCCAGCAGGCCGTGATATACGTCTGTCTTTTTTTTCCCCCAGTCTATGATGAGTCTGGAATCTTGTTGATTTTTTTACGGCTTCCTTAATGTTACATGCATCACGAATGCAGTAATTTTATTGGAGTTGTAGAGTTTACTTAATTTTTGCAAATATTTAAAAACAATAATTAACAGTGCAATTTAGGTGAAGTTGCAGTGATAAGTTTCCAATTTATAATTATTACTATATTGAAGGTCTTAAAATAATATGTTAAAAGCCTAAAGCAGTAAAATCAATATGACACTTAAGCAGTAAGAAGAGGGAACTTGTTGTGTGTGTTAGGTTGGGAATACTGAATGTGGAATTTGAGACTTTCCGCGGATTGGTTTTGTGCGGAAACCAAGAAAATACGCACGATTTCGCACAAAATATATTCCGTTTCTGTGGATCAACGAAAAATCCCTCTCTGATCTTTGCCTTTATGCTAGGGATAGAATGCCGGTCCATTTCGGTTCAAATTATTTACAAAGTTCTTGACAAAATCGAATTTCAAACGAAGAGAAGGAGAAGCAATTTTCTAAGATTCTACTGCAGACTCTAGCTGAATAGCGATTTTTCGGCTTCCATACAATGTATTAAAAATCCTCACTATTTAAAGTAAAAGGAATAAGTCCTATCTCTGCTGCAGGAAGGGGCTTTATATTGAGTGAACCAGGTTGTCCTACACTCCGATTTGTAGTATGGTGAATTGTTTTATTGAAACATCCAGCTATTCTATTTTCAGATATTTCCTCCTTAGATGGTAGCATGTACTGTTTCGGAATGTCTACAAGTTTAGCAGAATTTCCAGAGACTTTCCCACACGCGTAGCAATCAGGTAACATCAGGCCACCAATGAGCGTTCACCTTTCTGTACCCGAGTCGCCACAAAGTCCGGTTTGTGTTTTTATGTCTCTGCCTACGAATTCATGGCTTGCAAGAGAATTGAAATGTAGACTTCCCCGAGAATAGCAGTCCCCATTTACTCCTCCAATTCAGTATGGTATCTTCTTATAATTAGAGATGAGCTTAAACTATATTTTCAAGTATCTGTGACAACTGTGATTGTGACAATTAAATATCTGTGACTTTTATCGGTGATTTTGTCACACCGATATTTTATATCGATACGTAGCATGAATTACACCGATATTTTGTCACACCGATAAAAATTAGTAGGAAATATTGAAGAGCAGTGAAATATGAATACCATTTCTCTATACACACCACTCATCAGTGATTTATATGGGAAAATCCAACAAAGAAATTATGTACATGTACCATTAACAAATAAATACTTACCTAACTGAACAGTAACATGTCATAAGTTAACCTCATGTACCAAGAGGTTATATTATAGATATTGAACCAGTTGATCATTTTTAAATGTAGTTGGGTATGGAGAAAATGATGTTATATGATTATCCTAATTGTTTTAAAAATTGATCCTTTTTATTGTATATAATTTAATAGATAAATTATTTTAAGTCGTGCATTAACATTATAATATTGAGTCATAGAATAAAAATTAATGAAACATAAGTATTCGGAAAAACATTGGAAAATAATTACAAGATTAAGTACTGGTAACCAATGATGTTATTATTTAAATCGTGTAATAACTACATCATTTATAATAAGATGGAGAAACTACCGCCAGATTGCTGTTATTGTATCAAGCGCACGCGCAAACCTACGACGTAGAGGAGAAAATATCAGTCACAGAGTACTGAATACGGAGCAGATTTCGATAGCGATATTTTGTCACAATATTTCGCGTCATCAGTCACAGGTTTATCTGTGACAAAAAAATACCTGTGACAAAATATCGGTTTGTGAAATATCGGCCATCTCTACTTATAATACTCAAAAGAGGCTTTCTTTACTGCCACATCTGATTTCATCCCTCGATTCAGCAACTATGGCTAATGATCTGTATAGGGCATCCCACTTGAATTAATTTTAGTGACGTATTTTGCTTCTGTTAATTGTCCTCATGTTTGCTCGGACCATTTTTCTTGATATAACTCGGGTTGCCTCTTCGTTACCATTTAAGCACAAAAATGTGCGTCAAATTTATGTATTTTCTTGACTAATCAACTTATAGCCAGGATGAATTTACGATATTCGCCAATAACGTTTCAGAACCGCCTTAAAATCAATCAATCTCAGTTGTGTTTCTTAATAAAACGCCTCGTACAATACTTCAGTGTCAATCATTGAAAATCAAGAAATGCCAAGAAAATTTAACTTTGAAAATAGCGTTTTCAGTAACTGTAACGTCAAGTAATAAACAAATATCTGTAGAAACCTTTCGCGTTTTTATTTTTGCATTTCAGCTTATCTCACTTTTGAGGTTAAGTATTGTTGTTTCGTATTTCCGCTCAGAGTAGTTGGCAATAGTATTCAGTAAGCCGTGACAGATAGCAGTTTGTTTTGAACTCCATTACAAGAAAACATAATAATGTCTTATTGTGTTTTATAATAATTATTATCATTTACGTAAATAATTAGATTTTGCAAGTTATTTAATTTTATTCGTTAACTAATCTTATTAAAATGCAGTCGTGCAATTACCAATTACTACAGATAAAAACATTGTTTTGTAAAGGAGATACGATACGAAGTCGAAATTGCGATAGAAAATCTGAAAAAGTACAAGTCTCCAGGTATTGATCAAATTTCAGCAGAATTAATACAAGAGCGTGGAAGCGTATTATCTAGCGAAATTTGTAAACTTGTACTTGCAATTTGGGAAAAGGAAATTGTACCAGAACAATGGAAGGAGTCCATAATCGTACCTATTTTTAAGAAGGGACAAGACTAACTGTACTAACTTTCGAGGAATATCACTTTTGTTGACGTCGTACAAAATTTTGTCGAATATCCTTTTGAGAAGATTAACTCCATATGTAGATGAAATTATTGGGGATCATCAATGTGGTTTCAGGCGTAATAGATCGACTATTGATCAGATTTTTTTGTATTCGACAAATATTGGAGAAAAAATGTGAGTATAAGGGTACAGTGCATCAATTATTCATAGATTTCAAAAAGGCGTACGACTCGGTTAAGAGAGAAGTTTTATATAATATTCTTATTGAATTCGGTATTCCCAAGAAACTAGTTCGATTAATTAAAATGTGTCTCAGTGAAACATACAGCAGAGTCCGTATAGGCCAGTTTCTATCTGATGCTTTTCCAATTCACTGCGGGCTAAAGCAGGGAGATGCACTATCACCTTTACGTTTTAACGTCGCTCTAGAATATGCCATTAGGAATGTTCAGGATAACAGAGAGGGTCTGGAATTGAACGGGTTACATCAGCTTCTTGTCTATGCGGATGACTTGAATATGTTAGGAGAAAATCCACAAACGGTTAGGGAAAACGCGGAAATTCTACTTGAAGCAAGTAAAGAGATAGGGTTGGAAGTAAATCCTGAAAAGACTAAGTATATGATTATGTCTCGTGTTCAGAATATTGTAGGAAATGGAACTATAAAAGTTGGAGATTTATACTTCGAAGAGGTGGGAAAATTCAAATATCTTGGAACAACAGTAACAAATATAAATGACACTCGGGAGGAAATTAAAAGCAGAATAAAATGGGAAATACCTGTTATTATTCGGTTGAGAAGCTTTTGTCATCTAGTCTGCTATCAAAAAATCTGAAAGTTAGAATTTATAAAACAGTTATATTACCGGTTGTTCTGTATGGCTGAGAAACTTGGACTCTCACTCTGAGAGAGGAACATAGTTTAAGGCTGTTTGAGAATAAGGTGCTTAGGAAAATATTTGGGGCTAAGCGGGATGAAGTTACAGGAGAATGGAGAAAGTTACACAACACAGAACTGCACGCATTGTATTCTTCACCTGACATAATTAAGAACATTAAATCCAGACGTTTGAGATGGGCAGGGCATGTAGCACGTACTGCCCGTGTCTCACGTCCTGAACCGAGAGTTCCCTAGTGCTTATAACCACTCCTCTTAGGTCTGCTCGGAACGTCACGGGAGGTGCAACGTGGCGGCACGGCAGCATATTACATGTTCTGAAAACATTATCCTACGCCATCGCAGGGATCTTTACTGGTTATAATACTGGATACTCTAATCGTGGTTACCACTATCGCTATTATCTCTGATGGCGATTTCCTAAAATGTATGTACACACTAGGCCACTCTTCGTTCAGTCTGGACAACTGCTGAATTACCATAGGGCAGCATTTCTCAAAGTATGTTCCGGGGTTCCGTGAGCCTTATGTGATTTTACTTGGTTATTTAACGACATTGTATCAACTACTAGGCTATTTTGCATCAATGAGATTGATGACAGCGAAATGGTATTTGGCGAGATGAAGTCGAGGATTCGCCAAAGATTACCTGACATTCGCCTTACGGTTTGGGAAAATCTCGGGGAAAAAACCCAACCAGTTAATCAGCCCAAGCGGGAATCGGACCCGCGCCCGAGTGCAACTCTGGATCGATAGGCAAACGCCTTAGCCGACTGGACTGCTCCGGTGGCTATTTTATACTTAGTGGCTATTATAAAAATATATAAATGTTACGGAAATATGAATCAATAATAACATGAAACCATCGATAATAATAATAATAATAATAATAATAATAATAATAATAATAATAATAATAATAATAATCCAAGAATATGCGTAATAACAATATGTTTAATGAACATCTAAAACGGAAAATACCCATAATATTTATCACTTTCATCACTGGATTATCTGCGCATCTGTTCACTAAAACAAAATATCGAAAAGACAAAATGCAGAAGTACAATAGAAATGAGACTACAACTTTCCGCCATAAAACCAGATTGCAGGCTTAAAAGCAAATACATTCGTCCCACTGAACAGAATTATTGAGATACTAGCTTTCACTTGTCTGTTAATTTAAACACTAATAAAATATAACAGAGATTCCGCAGTTACACTTTAGATTAAAAGGGGTTTCGCGGTGGAAAAAGTTTGAGAAACACTGCCATTGAGGAAAGAGTTTACGGATGTGTACACGTGATAACCGTAATCGCGATTAGGTCTATAATGTCTTGTAGAGACTGTAGTCTACAATTGGTATTAGTGTTTAGTTACAGGAATTGATGGGGACATAATCTGTTTCGTGAGGGGACAGCCTATACATTCGCTTGTCAATGACTGATCTTGCTCCATAGCTGACGAAAGGAATCCTGAAAAGGCCGATGTGTTGAACGTAGGGTAGTAGGCACATGCGGTACGCAGCTCCTCCTACCATGTTCCTCTGCGTCTCGCCCCGCAAAGAAGAGGCACGGGCAGTATGGGCGAATCCAGAAATGCATATAGAGTGTTAGTTGGGAGACCGGAGGGAAAAAGACCTTTAGGGAGGCCGAGACGTAGATGGGAGGATAATATTAAAATGGATTTGAGGGAGGTGGGATATGATGATAGAGACTGGATTAATCTTGCTCAGGATAGGGACCGATGGCGATCTTATGTGAGGGCGGCAATGAACCTTCGGGTTCCTTAAAAGCCATTTGTAAGTAAGTAAGTGATACGATAAACTTTTGATAACCACTGTAATCTATACACATGAATTTCATTCGCTAATGGGATTTTCAGGTAAAATTTACACATATATTATTTATTAATGTCAAAATTCATTCATAATAATTATTATTTTCTGAAATATGATTAAATAATTATTTTTTGTTATGAGCATACAGTAAAATGAATATGGACAGAGTCAAGACAAATTAAACAAAATAATAAAAGTTATCAACATTAGAATGTAGAAATTCAGTCACATTATGAAATGGATTATTAATTAAGCAACGAAACAGTACGGTTTTAAACCTTAACAGTACAAAAGTCTTGAGGTAATTTATTAGGAACCACCGTAGACGACGACCTAATCTGTTTAAACCTTGCAGACGATGGTTGTGGTATCAAAAATAGTGTATTGGAGCGTCCGTGTAATACAAGGCTTTGTTGTGTGAGTTAAAAAACCTCTTAAAGTGAAATCAATTAAATTTAGAGTTCATGCAATTTCAGCGAAGGACTGACAGAGGCTTGCGGGTCGAGAACAGCTTCTGCTTCAACCCCCGGGAATGAATTCTATTTTTAAATTAAATGGTCTTTGTTTCGACAAGCAGGAATTGTACTTAAGAGCTGTCGTCTAATTTAAGAACAAAAGGTCACAACTTTTAATTTAAATTTAAATGAGAAACTCGTTTCCTTCTCGAGTAAGGAAGTGTGTGTCGATATCGAGGAAGGACAAGTTCATCCCACGAGCTCCTTGCTATGCAAAGTACAGCCATTTTGCTGCTCTGTGTACTTTATTTTGTTCCTTCTTCCTTCTTTTTGATCATATCTTTCTTTTTTTACCTTCTTGACGGCAGTCCATTTGCATTTTATTCGATAACTAATACTGTCTTGTGGGTGAGAATGTTGCTAAACCTTACTTCTCATTAAACCAACTCGCAATTCACGCCGAAGGGGAAGGACTTGAAGTAGATCCTTTACAGTAGGCCTCTCTATTGGCAGAGGATAGACAAGAACACTCTTTGCTAATAACACTTGGATTTAGCGGGTGAAGTGGCCGTCCAAGCCGATTCGGGAAATAGACCAGTGCAGTGGCGGCGCTAAGACTCTTAATTTGAAATGGAAATCAAGTCTGAATGACAGCGGCTAGCCTTCACAAAACTGGCAAGCTGGCGCATTACAAGGGCGTCCAAAGTTCGGACACTATTTTAATTTCTTCTTCTTCTTCTTCTTCCGCCGTTAGGCGTTGGGTTCGTCTTGCTCCGTCCTGACTCTCCAGGATTCCCAGTCCCTGCTCATTTTCTTCATTTTTGCCAATGTCTTACTACTGTATCTTCCCAGTTTATCCTTGGCATCCCCTACCTCTTCTTCCCTCCACTCTCGTTTCCATTCCTTGCTTAACCTTCCTTTCTTCCGTCATCCTGTTTGCATGTCCAAACCATTTTAGTTGTTTTTCTTCTATTTTATTTATTAATGGTTTGTCTTGTTTTGCCACTTCTCTTATTTGTTCGTTCCTAATTCTATCTTTCTTGGTCTTTCCCATCATTCTTCTTAAATATTTCATTTCAACTGCTGTTATTCTAGTTCGATGTTTATCCTGTAAAGGTAAGCTTTCTGTTCCATATTGTGACATTATTGATTGAAATACTTGCAGTTTCTTTTTTATTTTAGTAACGCTGTATCACTACGGAATATGTATGGTAAAACTTTCCTGTGTTAAATTTCAACTCATTTACGTGTTTCGATCTATTTAATCTTCAGAACTGGTCCTCATTTTCTGTTTCCTGTGAGGGTGTGTTCCTGTGGTATAGTGTAGAGTCAAAGAGTGTGTGTGTTTTGAAGTTGAGTTGTGTTGAGAATTTCATTGGGGTGTGTTTTTGTGTGTCTGTATAATTCATATTGTTCTAGTGTATTTAGTTTCTGGTTTTTGGTTGGATGTCATTTTCAGAACTGGTCTCTGTTGTTAGCATTTGTGGTCTGCATATGCGCCACTTGTTCTGTTTCCTGTGAGGGTGTGTTCCTGTGGTATAGTGTAGAGTCAAAGAGTGAAATGTGTGTTTTAAAAGAAGATGTTGAATTGTGTTGAAAAAAGTAGAATATTCGTTGAGGGTGTGTTTTTCCGAAAGGGTGTTGTGTCTTTCTTGATGTTGGTGACATTCTTACTAGTCAATGCAAAAGTTTTAATATTGGAAATTAATGCTGATTGGCTGTATGATGTTGGTGACAACTAGAGACAGGTTTTTCGTGCATTATGAAATCCTAAAATATGCATGCATCTATGCGCTATCAAATGGCCAAATATGTATAATGAAGGAAAAAAAAAACACTGAAAATATGCACTATCAAAATTGAAACTTACATTTTATTTTCGAATGACACAATCTACTACTAACAGTCTTTCCAAATTTCTAAGATATTCTTGTCCCTTGATCCACTGTGCTTCAAGATCTCTTGTTGAGCATTTAATCGTGGGCATTACAACACTTTACAGATCACCACAGAACACAAATGCAGTAGCTAATTCAGAAAACAGCTAGCCTACTACAGGCCTACCTATCTGTCTGTCCAAATTAAAGACATGTTAGAGGTAGCATGTTAGTGGTATTGTCGCCAAACTACAAAGTATGGGAGGGAGCAGAAGAGGCATCCTTCTAATAATAATTTTAGCCTCAGGGTAAGACTTGTATAGAACAGGAGTGTGGAATTGCAATGTGACAGTACAATGAGAGGATTAGCTGGTAAGGTTAAAAGTCCTCAGCTAGAAACTCTGCAAACCGTTAGCATTTCACTTATATTTTTCAGTACATATACTCAAATATTGTAAGCTCAGAAATACCGAACTCTACGAGGCAACATTTATAAAATGCAGTATCATGCGATTTAATATAAAATTCGAATATGCAATGAAACTATAAAATGGACGTAATATGCAACACAAACCTCAAAATATGTATTAAACTTAAAATTAAAAACAAACATTATGCATGAATTTACAAACAAAAAAAGACCAAAACATTCAAATATGCAAGGAAAACGTATACATATTTCGAATCACTAAGCCATGAAATGGACATTTACAAAGTTTGAGAACTGTAGCATGCTTATATAAAACATGCATTTGCATGGAAATCCTGTCTCTAGTCATAACCTATCCCTAGGAGTCCCACATAAAAGCAAACCCATATAAAGGCACTTAGTACTTACTTACTGGCTTTTAAGGAACCCGGAGGTTCATTGCCGTCCTCACATAAGCCCGCCATCGGTCCCTATCCTGAGCAAGATTAATCCATTCTCTATCATCATATCCCACCTCCCTCAAATCGATTTTAATATTATCTTCCCATCTACGTCTCGGCCTCCCTAAAGGTCTTTTTCCCTCCGGCCTCCCAACTAACACTCTATATGCATTTCTGGATTCGCCCATACGTGGTACATGCCCTGCCCATCTCAAACGTTTGGATTTAATGTTCCTGATTATGTCAGGTGAAGGATACAATTCGTGCAGTTCTGTGTTGTGTACTTTCTCCATTCTCCTGTAACTTCATCCCTCTTAGCCCCAAATATTTTCCTAAGCACCTTATTCTCAAACACCCTTAATCTCTGTTCCTCTCTCAAAGTGAGAGTCCAAGTTTCACAACCATAAAGAACAACCGGTAATATAACTGTTTTATAAATTCTAACTTGCAAATTTTTCGATAGCAGACTGGATGATAAAAGTTTCTCAACCGAATAATAACAGGCATTTCCCATATTTATTCTGTGTTTAATTTCCTCCCGAGTATCATTCATATTTGTTACTGTTGCTCCCAGATATTTGAACTTCTCCACCTCTTCAAAAGATAAATTTCCAATTTGTATATTTCCATTTCGTACAATATTCTGGTCACGAGACATAATCATATACTTTGTCTTTTCGGGATTTACTTCCAAACCTATCTCTTTACTTGCTTCCAGTAAAATTCCCGTGTTTTCCCTAATGGTCTGTGGATTTTCTCCTAACATATTCACGTCATCCGCATACACAAGCAGCTGATGTAACCCGTTCAATTCCAAACCATCTCTGTTATCCTGGACTTTCATAATGGCATACTCTAGAGCAAAGTTAAAAAGTAAAGGTGATAGTGCATCTCCTTGCTTTAGCCCACAGTGAATTGGAAACGCATCTGACAGAAACTGACCTATACGAACTGTGCTGTACGTTTCACTGAGACACATTTTAATTAATTAACGGACGTATATACGTCACCAAACATCGTAAGATGAAGATTACATTTTAATTAATCGAACAAGTTTCTTGGGAATACCAAATTCAATAAGAATATCATATAAAAATTCTCTCTTAACTCAGTCATATGCCTATTTGAAATCTATGAATAACTGATGTACTGTACCCTTATACTCCCATTTTTACTCCGTTATCTGTCGAATACAAAATATCTGGTCAATAGTTGATCTATTACGCCTAAAACCACATTGATGATCCCCAATAATTTCATCTACATATGGAGTTAATCTTCTCAAAAGAATATTGGACTAAGGGTACTTAGTTGTTGTATTTATTTAATTATTCATTTTATACATATTCCACATCAGTAATTTGTGCGCTTACATTTTACCTCCCGGACAGCATGCAGTCTTTCAATGATTTTAATTGTGCAAATGCAGTTCTGAGATTTTTATCAAATACAGGTTTGGATAAGGTGATTTAGTTTTTTATTGATGCGTTTTACTCATCCTCCGGACCCTTTACATCCGGAGGTTACATTTGTTGTTTTATATTTGATTTTACATTGTTGACATTTCGGACTTTATACATCCGAATATTTTATAAAATTTTATGGTTTTAAAATAAGATTGACAAGTTATCTCTGGTGGCCTTAGTTTTATTGTTTTATTTGTTCGTCTTGAATACCACCTAGTGTGGTAGAATTGCTCACTTTTATGATTCTGTAGAAATCACCTTATGTATACTGCATTTGTGTGCGTCGTTTTATCGTGACAACGCTTTTTAGTTCTTTTAGCACTCTGATTATTATATTATTTATGTATTTGTTACATTAAGAATTTTAGATAAGGGCGCAAATAGCCATAGTAGCTGACGCGCCCTTCTTAAACCCTACTACTACTACTACTGCAGTCTTTCAGAATAGAAGTGTAATGTAGCAAAAAATTTTGTACCACATTCCACGTCGTTTAGAACAGCTGTGAGGTGTGGCATCAGTGTGTTCTAACTCTACGACAAAATATACGGTTGCGAAGTTCAGGCTGTGGATTGGACACGACTGCCTGGCAAAGCTGGACTGCAGACTGTTTCCAGCAAGCCAACATGGAATCTGAACACGTGTGCAGCACTGTAAACGATTTCCATTTTGGAGAGATGCTGGGGAGCAAGGGGACTAATACAAAGCCCCAAAATTAACTATCTTCTCAAATTTTGTTTTCATTATTTTTATTTGTGCTCTCTTTATCTTAGTTTTCTCTCTTCAGTTCGTTACGTTTACAGCCATTTTCTGCTTTGTGTAACTGAATGAGTTTCTCACGGCTAATGATGTGAGACAAGAGCCAGCCATGAAAATCCACAGACGATTAGGGAAATTCTACTTGAAGCAAGTAAAGCGATACGTTTGGAAGTAAATCCCGAAAAGACAAAGTTTATGATTATGTCTCGTGAGCAGAATATTGCACGAAATGGAAATATAAAAATTGGAAATTTATCCTTCGAAGAGGTGGAAAAATTCAAATATCTTGGAGCAACAGTAACAAATATAAATGACACTCGGGAGGAAATTAAACTCAGAATAAATATGGGAAATTATTCGATTGAGAAGCTTTTGCTATCTAGTCTGCTGTCACAAAATCTGAAAGCTAGAATTTATAAAACAGTTATATTACCGGTTGTTCTGTATGGCTGTGAAACTTGGACTCTCACTTCGAGAGAGGAACAGAGGTTAAGGGTGTTTGAGAATAAGGTTCTGAGGAAAATATTTGTGGCTAAGACGGATGAAGTTACAGGAGAATGGAGAAAGTTACACAACGCAGAACTGCACGCAATGTATTCTTGACCTGACATAATTAGGAACATTAAATCCAGACGTTTGAGATGGGCAGGGCATGTAGCACGTATGGGTGAATCCAGAAATGAATCTAGAGTGTTAGTTGGGAGACCGGAGGGAAAAATACCTTTGGGGAGTCCGAGACGTGGATGGGAAGATAATATTAAAATGGATTTTAGGAAGGTGGGATATGATGGTAGGGACTGGATTAATCTTGCTCAGGATAGGGACCGATGGCGGGCTTTTGTGAGGGCGGCAATGAACCTCCGGGTTTCTTAGGAGCCATAAGTAAGTAAGTAATATAGGTTTGGTTTTGAGTTCTTTCAAGATATAATTTCTTTTTTGGTCCCATTTTGTGGTACTCCTGCAATGCGTCTCATGAACTTAATCTCATCAGCGGTTATTCCTGAGGAGTCAGGCTCTTTTATGGTCCAAGCCTCGCAACTGTAAGATAAAACTAGTGGGGCAAGAATTTTATAAATTCTGACTCGTGTATTTCTCTGAACTAATGATAGTTTCAAAACTGAATTTATTATGAATGCATATTGCTCTTATAAACCTGATAATATTTCATTTTGTTGGCTATGTCAAAGTCATGTGTAGACTAAATGATAACGAATATCCAAGTAGTTGAAGTTGTTCACTCTTTGCAATAATTTGTTTTGGAGGCATATTTTGGTAGGTTTTTGGATCTTACACATAAAAATTGATGTACGGGCGCGAAGTACTAGCAACGAAATTAAAGACAAAGTGAATAAATATGTTCAAAATTCTTTCCTACGAAATACGTAATATATATTCCTATTCAACTTAATATTTCGTAGGAAAACATTTTGAAGATATTTATTCAGTTTCTTGTTTCTGATTTTGTTGTTCGTACTTGGAGACAGTACATCAATCTGTACGTGTCTTTCATCGTAATGTTCTTTTGATTATTCCGTGTCTGACATAATGGCTTTCCATTCCATATGCGCTCTGACACATTAAAAGTATTGGAAGCGTGTTGTCTGTTCTGTTGACATTTCCTTCTGGGTATTGAGAGACAAAGAAAGAAACAAAAAGATACAGAGAGAAAAAAAGAGTGGGCGGAAAGTTAAAAAAAAAAACAGAGAGGCACGCGGACAGACAGGTGGACGGACAGACATAAAGGCAGGCAGACAGAGAATGGTAGAAAAGATGGAAAGTGCAAAACGGTAATAAACAGACAGATAAGGAAACTAAAGTTATTACTTAAGACTTTTGGCTAGGAAGTTGTTTCTTGGATTTGATGTACCGTATCTGTACATTTCCTTTCAATTGATCTGTATTTACACACCTTCTGAAACATTCTGTTTTTACTGTTCCTTGCAACTTCTCCATTCAGTTCTTTTCATACGCTAATATCTTCTGACACACAATAGAAACTTTGCAGTATTTCTTCTCATTAATTATTCTATTTTATAATTAAATTATACAGTATGAAACAGAAAAGTCACTACTTGAATTTATGTCACTCGAAATCAGTTCATTATAATTTTCAGTTTAATTCTAAGGAGACTTCCATGGTCATATACAATTTTAGTACAAGGAAATCATGAATACATTGTAAAACAAGTCTCTTCTTTAGTTGTATTTCCAGAAGTTCACAGAAGTTGCTCCTTTTATTATTAAAAGCTTCCTTTGTCATTGCTATCCTCCTTTTGACTTCTGCTTATAATAGAAGCTGCCCGCTTGCTCTACTGCATAGACGGGCATCGTGCCTCACTTGAGAATTTGTGCCTCACTGACCTTCACAGAGCTTATCGCTCTGAGTGACATCATCTTCACAGTCCCCGTTCCTCCCTCACGTAGCTCCTAGGCGTGGGCAGGATCTATATCAGTTTCATTAGCAATATCAGTGGTGGAATAATGGCATTATCAAAGCAGTGTGTACGCGTTAGAAAACGATTATTTCATGAGAAACGGGAGGAAGAGTTTTTTTTTTTTTTTGCTGTTTAGAAGGGGAGAACATACGATGTACGTTATACTCGAAAATCCTATTAGGCATTAATAAATGTAATATACAACGACATTACTCCTTATGTCATAAAGAACATGCTGAATTAGAAGGTAAGACAAATTAAACGTTATTTGTCGTACTATTCCGAAGAAAATTTATGATCTTAACATTTGCATAGTATACTAAATACGACATTATACCTTAAACACGCTGCATTAAAAGGTACGAGGAATTAAATGTTGTTTGTACGTATTATTTCCAAAAGAAATTTATAAAAAAAATATCAAATATGCGTGGAAAACGAAATATGATTTTCTAAAATTATTTTAGGTCGAGAACGTGCAAATCTATTAAGTAATCTTGATAAACGCCAGAATATTCAAGAAAATAAATGTAGACAACGTGATGGAATATTATTGGTTAGTTACGCAATTTCTCGCCTGTGATTTAAATCAATTCAATGATGGAGAAATAGTAAAGAGGTTTATGATTAAAGCTGCCGAATTAATTTGCCAAATTGAATAAAAGTTTTCGAGTCTCTCTCCGTTAACCAAGCGCTTTCCTAATAATTCGCCACTGACCGCCTTAGCGATTACGATAAGGTGACGCAGGTCACGGCAGTTTATATTTTCCATCCTACTCTGCAGTCTCCTCTCCTAGTAAACAAACTATTTCAAATCGAGTGCCTCACGTAACCGAAAATTGTGCCCATGTATGCTCTACTGACTCATTTATTGCGCTGATAAGGTGAAGAATAATGCTGTGATGTAGAAACCTGTCTTACTTATCTCTTGATCACCTGTTATAAAGAATATACATGTACGTGACTGACTTTATCCCTGTAACACAATCTAGCAAGATACATTCTATTCTCGGCTTTACCTTCAAAAGTTTCAAAGACTCTTACATGGGACGGGACACTATCAGAATGAACTAAGTGGTTATCAGGCCAAGAGTTGCATACATTACTTTTAAGTTTTAAGCACCTTGCAAGGACGTGTTATTTCGTAAACATTTTCGTTCTTTTTTTCCTCCAGTGTCCTAATGTTATCATCATCATCATCATCATCATCATCATCATACAGGGTGAAAGTACAAGCCTTATAACCACAGTCTATTATATACAGTCGCGAAGCTTGAGGTGTTTTTTTGCAAATTTCGTGATAAAGCGCTCCAAGCGGTTAGCAACTAGAAACAATAGACTGTCCACGGTCGACTTTGGACTGTGTGGTATTTCTATCGAGTGCTAGCTCGTTGCGTATTTCACATTGATGCTTGTGAAATGATCGTTATTGGTTGTAATGAAAATGTTAATGGCTAAAATATAATAATTGGAATAATAATATGGGACAAGGAGGAGACGTTTGTAGTGCTATAAATTGTAGCAACAGTAAGAGAAAGAGGCCAGAGTTATCCTTTTTCCGATTTCCGAAAGATTCAGAAAGGTTCCTGGGTTTATACAAGAATGCTGTGCAGAAACAAAACTCTTAATTTTGAAGTTTTTTGTGACTGTTAGAATACATTAATTATATCCTTAAATTTCACAATGAAATGTTTCAGTCTAACCGAAAGGACATTAGATACCGGTTAAAGTTCTGTCACTTAGGCTGCTAAATTTCCAGAGAAATAAAGGTTAGGTCTACTTTTTTTTTTCAGAGGATATACTCGTATTTTTAAATGTAGCTATTAATTTTGTTATTATTTTTATGTGTTATTTTACTAAAGACGTAGAAAAAAATTAAGTTCGTTTTAATGAAATTTATTGATCACGTTTTATTTTCAATTCTGGTGGGATTATTACTCCTTAGGCTTACTTTTTTTTTTCAAAGGATATGTTTTTAATTATAGCTGTTAATTTTGTTGTTATTTTTATTTATTGCTTTACTAGAGACGTAGAAAAAGTCTGCTACAATAAAATTTATTGATCACGTTTTATTTCCAATTCTGGTGTGATTATTATTGCTTAACCTCATCCCACTTTGTTAACTACGTAAGCCTACACTACAAGTACCGGTACACGTAAGTTACTCCATTAATTCATATTTCCATTATTATTGTTGTAAAGGGAAATGCAAATTAATATTTATTGGTTTCATAGTTAATTATCGCTATAATCTTGAATGAGTGAAGCTATTATAGTAAATTTCAGTTCGTTTTGCACAAACAAAAATTATATTAACTTATTTCTTGCAGGTATCTTCGAGTTTATGGTGGAATTTAATATACCTCATTAAAATAATAAATTAACTTTATGCATTTAATATTTCAATAAAGGAAGGAAGGTGTTAATTTTTCCAAAAGAACACGAAACCAAAGTGTAACATATTTTGTCGTCTGCTAGGAGAGAGATCTGCGATGATGAGGCGATAGTAGCGATCCTAGTGGTGGGAAACTACCCATGTTTGCATTTTTACTACATATTGAGCTTCGCGACTGTATATAGTAGACTGTGCTATAACTGTGCAGTTTTTAATAACTTATTCCTTGAATAGAGTACAATAACATTTTTAATATCATATTAATCCCAATTGAGTACTTTTGTCAGAAAAAATTACCTTAAATGTTAACATTACTTTATATTTTGATAAGTACTATTCATACGATTCTGATTTTTATTTTTGTCGTTACAGAAACTGATAAGGAATGATTTACCCTTTTGCAGTTTCTCAATAAGATGGACAATTTTCTTGGAAATTAAAGAAAAAAATTTAACCTATTGTTAGTTCCTGCCATTAGGGAGTCCGACAACGCTACTGTAGTGACTAAGGAACGAAATTCTGCCGTTCAGACCAAGTTCGTGTGTATTTTCAATCGTATTGCCAAATTATGCAGACTTTCAGCGTAACTTTCTAATTACCCATGTGCTTAGTTATAAAACATATAATAGGTTTTTAAAATTTACTTTAATGTATTCTATTGCCTCCTTCAATGTGCATAATTATATCACTTCAGCCTGTATGCATTCATAATGTAATATTTTATTTAATTTTGAAGTCAAAACAATAACATACAGTACCTCAATTTTTTTTAATAGACAATACCGTGTCTATATAGGGCCTACTGTATATTAAAGTTTGTAATTAAGTCACAGTTATACCCTGTTTATACAGTCACATACATTCACACGCACGCATACGCACGCATTATATTCTTGTCACTCGAACATTTTTCTATAACTTTAATTATTTTCGTTCTGCCGCATTTAGGATGACATACAAAATAGTCTAGACAGTTATAGACGATAAAATTTTAGAATAGATCAGGTCTCTTACGTTACACATTAGGGAAATTTAATATCAATAGATAATTCTAAAAACATTAATATGCAATTACAAAAATATGCTAGAATGAACAGAATACTACTAAGATTTATTTCAAATCATCCGTCCTCAAGTGAGGTTGACTACTGGGATCGGGAATTAACAAACATAAAAGGTAAAGGGAAATGAAACAAGTAAAATAATGATTCGATTTGTACGTTAAAACAAAAATTTACGTGTTAACATATAGATGATAGTGTAGAATTTGAAGAGAGACCTTCAGAATTTCCATTACAATCTTCTGAACCTCATAAAAGGGAATTTTAAAGGATTTAAGGATATTACATGTAAATTTTGGTAAACAACCCCTCGCTCCAAATAGTAAGCCTGTAACATCCCAGTTGTAAAGCGAAATGCCATATTTTTCACTGAGGTATGGAAGACAAGGTACGTATTTAGCTCGCTTGTCATCATTTATCTGCAGTGCTTGATTCGTGTCTCGTTCAAAGCAAATCGTAGGGTCTAAGACCATCGCTTTCTGGGTTCTTCTATTGATGACAATTATATCGATTCTTCTATGAGAATCATCTTCAGACACACAATGAATCTCCTCATGTACTGTATAACTGTATAACATTTAGGCAAATACATGTCTACTAGCATTAAATTACGCACTTAAATATTTATTTACGCCAGCGTTACAATATTAAACTTGTGATTATAAATAAAAGATGTGCAAAAAATTGAAAGTTGCAGAAATGAGTTTCTTGAGACCTCTGCTGGGTTTTTCTATTTGTAGGAAAACTTGAAGTTCGAAATGTAATATAAGTAGGCCTAATTGAATTACACCAACTTAAGTGGAAAGACCACGTAAATAGAATTAGTGTAGAAAGATTCCCTAAACTTGTTTTCTTATTGGTTATTGGGTGAGTAAAATTCGCTCCGGCGCCGGTGATCGAACCCGGCACCTTGGTTCTACGTACCAAGCACTCTAACCATTGAGCTACGCAGAAGTTCAATCCACAGCATCGGATCGAATCCCTCTCTGTAATAACCATTGTTACCATAAGAGATAAATTCTGTAGGACCAAAAATTAGTCTTTAAAGTAAAGTAGATTTGTTTTCTCATGCCATCCTATAGGACCTAATCCAGAATTATTCATGATGTTTAATTATGATGTGTAAGTTTCCGATGGATATGCATTATTTGGACTGATTTATGACATTAATCTGTAAAACTTGCTTATTCTTTGATCACTGTTGGAGGTTTTTAAAATGAAATATTAGGACGACTGTAAGGGTAATTAAATCTATTACCATTATAATGGTCGTTCACAGAGGTGGCCGCTAAGACGAGATAGCTGTTTTTCTATGTTAATCATATTATTCATTCATTGCATTTGCCTTCCTCTTCACTTAGAATTTTATATCTTTCTTAATTTCAATTTCTCTCTCACAACATAATTTGTTTGGTGGTTCAGTATTATAGCTTAAGTTTTAATAGAGCTCTCAACAATATCTTTGCAGCTACTATTATTTCCCGTTTTCTTTAATGTGAAACATTTATGCTCGAGTATCAAATAATTAATATGTTTCGAAAATTTCAAAATCTGGCGTCAGTTGTTCCGCAACTGCAATGAGTAACGTCACACTCTGATGTCAGTTGCTTAGAAACTGCAATGAGTAACGCCACACTCTGATGTCAGTTGCTTAGAAACTGTAATGAGTAACGTCACACTCTGATGTCAGTTGCTTAGAAACTGCAATGAGTAACGCCACACTCTGATGTCAGTTGCTTAGAAACTGCAATGAGTAACGTCACACTCTGATGTCAGTTGCTTAGAAACTGCAATGAGTAACGTCACACTCTGATGTCACTTGCTTAGAAACTGCAAAGAGTAACGTCACACTCTGATGTCAGTTGCACTTATTAAACTTGTGAAACTGCAATGAGTAACGCACACTCTGATGTCAGTTGCTTAGAAACTGCAATGAGTAACGTCACACTATGATGTCAGTTGCTTAGAAATTGCAATGAGTAACGCCACACTCTGATGTCAGTTGCTTAGAAACTGCAATGAGTAACGTCACACTCTGATATCAGTTACTTAGAAACTGCAATGAGTAACGTCACACTCTGATATCAGTTACTTAGAAACTGCAATGAGTAACGTCACACTCTGATATCAGTTACTTAGAAACTGCAATGAGTAACGTCACACTCTGATATCAGTTACTTAGAAACTCAATGAGTAACGTCACACTCTGATATCAGTTACTTAGAAACTGCAATGAGTAACGTCACACTCTGATATCAGTTACTTAGAAACTGCAATGAGTAACGTCACACTCTGATGTCAGTTAAAACTGCAATGAGTAACGTCACACTCTGATATCAGTTACTTAGAAACTCAATGAGTAACGTCACACTCTGATATCAGTTGTTAGAAACTCACACTCTGCAATGAGTAACGTCACACTCTGATATCAGTTACTTAGAAATATCTGCAATGAGTAACGTCACACTCTGATATCAGTTACTTAGAAACTGCAATGAGTAACGTCACACTCTGATATCAGTAACGTCACACTCTTATCAGAAACTGCAATGAGGTAACGTAACGTCACACTCTGATATCAGTTACTTAGAAACTGCAATGAGTAACGTCACACTCTGATATCAGTTGAAACTGCAATGAGTAACGTCACACTCTGATATCAGTTACTTTAGAAACTGCAATGAGTAACGTCACACTCTGATATCAGTTAAAAACTGCAATGAGTAACGTCACACTCTGATATCAGTTACTTAGAAACTGCAATGAGTAACGTCACACTCTGATATCAGTTACTTAGAAACTGCAATGAGTAACGTCACACTCTGATATCAGTTACTTAGAAACTGCAATGAGTAACGTCACACTCTGATATCAGTTACTTAGAAACTGCAATGAGTAACGTCACACTCTGATATCAGTTACTTAGAAACTGCAATGAGTAACGTCACACTCTGATATCAGTTGCTTAGAACGTCACTCAATGAGTAACGTCACTCTGATATCAGTTACTTAGAAACTGCAATGAGTAACGTCACACTCTGATATCAGTTACTTAGAAACTGCAATGAGTAACGTCACACTCTGATATCAGTTACTTAGAAACTGCAATGAGTAACGTCACACTCTGATATCAGTTGCTTAGAAAATTGCAATGAGTAACGTCACACTCTGATATCAGTTACTTAGAAACTGCAATGAGTAACGTCACACTCTGATATCAGTTACTTAGAAACTGCAATGAGTAACGTCACACTCTGATATCAGTTACTTAGAAACTGCAATGAGTAACGTCACACTCTGATATCAGTTACTTAGAAACTGCAATGAGTAACGTCACACTCTGATGTCAGTTGCTTAGAAACTGCAATGAGTAACGTCACACTCTGATATCACTCTGATGTCAGTTGCTTAGAAACTGCAATGAGTAACGTCACACTCTGATGTCAGTTGCTTAGAAACTGCAATGAGTAACGTCACACTCTGATGTCAGTTGCTTAGAAACTGCAATGAGTAACGTCACACTCTGATGTCAGTTGCTTAGAAACTGCAATGAGTAACGTCACACTCTGATGTCAGTTGCTTAGAAACTGCAATGACACTCTGATGTAACTGCAATGAGTAACGCCACTCTGATGTCAGTTGCTTAGAAACTGCAATGAGTAACGTCACACTATGATGTCAGTTGCTTAGAAATTGCAATGAGTAACGCCACACTCTGATGTCAGTTGCTTAGAAACTGGAATGAGTAACGTCACACTCTGATGTCAGTTACTTAGAAACTGCAATGAGTAACGTCACACTCTGATGTCAGTTGCTTAGAAACTGCAATGAGTAACGTCACACTCTGATGTCAGTTGCTTAGAAACTGCAATGAGTAACGTCACACTCTGATGTCAGTTGCTTAGAAACTGCAATGAGTAACGTCACACTCTGATGTCAGTTGCTTAGCAACTGCAATGAGTAACGTCACACTCTGATGTCAGTTGTTCAGCAACTGCAATGAGTAACGTCACACTCTGATGTCAGTTGCTTAGCAACTGCAATAAGTAAAGTTTTCACAATTGAATTTTATAAAGTAATAGTTGTACCATCTTTACTGTTTGGATCAGAAACATGGATGATGACCGCAGCTGAAAGTAACAAATTAAGGCCGCTGAAATGAGGTTCCTGAAGTCAGTCAAGGAATGCGCTATGTCAGAATTAGAAATGATGAAATAAGAGACCTGAAGGCATTTTCCCTAGAAGAAAAATCACAAATTATAGGAATCACTGGGCAGAACATGTTAATAGAATTGCACCAGAAAGAATCCTTACAAGAATGACGTATTATAGAGCCTAAATGAAGTAAACATCATAGAAGACCACAGAAGCGTTGGACAGATACTCTGTGAAACCGGAACAGGCATATGCTCTACTACTTGAATTGAAGAAGAAAAAGAAGAGGAAGAAGAATACGCGTTAGGATATTTTAGAGATATTACTGCAGTTGATTTTCACTAGTAGTGGATATTCCATGGGTTATTAAATTTCAGAGGGAAATTTATAATACAATATAGAAGGGAAACGCTGTTTCAATGGAAACCAATACATAAAGGTGACTCAGTCAACTTCCACTCAACCTCTGTGACACTCCCAGTCTGTGCTCGCTGCACATTCGACAATGCACAGAAAATGAATGGTAAGCATAATTCGATACGACACGTGACCTAATAAGGGTTGTCGAAACTGCAGCACATTATTGGTTTTGCGTTATGAAATCACTTCCACCTATCCATTACCCCCAATTTCAAGTCCGTTATTGGAAATGCCACTATCTGCATGTTATTGCGGAATCGAATGATGTCATTATATTTCCACATTCAGGATGGCTTGAAATGCACACCTCTGGAAGGATTAATGTGGATTATAAGCCTTCTGCTTTCAGGGTGATATGTTATGTGTTTACATATTTTGGTATTGATTTGTTGGGATCTAATTTTGCACAAGATTTTATTGAAATGCATATAGCTATTCTCAGTACGGTATTGTATTGTATTGTATTGTATTGTATTGTATTGTATTGTATTGTATTGTATTGTATTGTATTGTATTGTATTGTATTTATTAACATTCCATGGTATTCATACATTGCTTACAGCTAGAATATGGAACAAATCAAAAAACTTAATACTATTATAAAGTCTTAATTTATAGTCACAGTTTAGATGAAATATATACAGACGAGATTTACAATATAGTCTACTAGTACAACACAAAGTTTTAGTATCAATTTCATGAAGTGTTATTGAATGTCATGAATTCACCTACAGAATAGAAGGCGTGAGAAATTAGGTACTTCTTTAATTTGGCCCTAAATAATCTTATGTTTTGAGTTTCATTTTTTATATCGATAGGGAGGCTATTAAACATTTTTACTGCCATATAACGCACTCCTTTTTGATAGCACGATAGACTTGCCGATGGAGTATGAAAGTCATTTTTGACGTGTATTTATGCTATGAACTGCTGAATTAGTTACAAAGTTTTTCACGATTACATACGAGGAAGATTATTAATGAAAAGATATACTGACAAGCCATGGGCTTTATTTGTAGTTTTTTGAAAATAGTCCTACACGATTCCCTAGATTTGGCATCTACTATTATTCTAATTACTCTTTTTTGTAATAAGAATATACTGTTACTATATGTGGAATTTCCCCAGAATATTATTCCAAAACTCATTACCGAGTGGAAGTATGCAAAGTATATTGTTTTTAAGGCATTGATATTTACTATCTTTTGCGTAGATCTAATAGCAAAACAAGCTGAATTTAATTTGGGCGTAATTTCTTTAATATGATTTTTCCAATTTAACACATTATCGACTTTTAAGCCAAGAAATTGGTTGTCATTGTTTCTAATAGGGATCTATTGTTAATTATTGCGCTTGAAATTTGCGACGTTGAATTTGGACAGGATTTAAATTGAGTTATGTCAGTTTTGTTACAATTTAATACCAATTTATTGACTGAGAACCAGTCACATATTTTCAAGAGAATTTCCTCTGTTGAAGATTAGAAAGTATTGGAGTTATTGGCTGTAATTACTATACTGTACTTGTGTCATATGCAAATGGGATGACCTACATATTTTATTAGGAGTCAAGATCATTTATAAACACTAGAAAAAGTAGGGGAACCTAATATTGATCCTTGAGGTAAAGGATGCCATGAAAAAGTGTCGGGTTTCATTTTGAGCGAATATATTGTCTTATTCTTTGTGAAAGTACAATTTCATGTGTATAAGTATCGAGAGGTGGCTACCGAGTAAGAATAAAATCTTTTCATTTCCTCGCAAGAAAATGCAGTGAAGGACAGATAAAAGGACATCGTTATAGTGTTTGCTTTCAATACCACGGTTGTTAACAGTATGAATATCCGTGAAAATCCAGAAATAGATTTTTGCAGCATTATAATACCAGTCTGATCCGTTTGGAAGACATAAAATAAAACTACTATAAAATTATAGTGGAAGTGCTGTAGAATTCATTTCAGTTCCAATGTGATACTGAAGCACGGGAGTTTTGTATCGTCATTGTTATCGTAGAAGAAACAAAAGAAGATACTTAGCAACGACCGAATAAACAAAATGGCGTTTACTGCATAACAACGAGTGAAATGTGCCTTCCATGTCAGTGGGCGAGTGAATACCCATAATGCAATCATAATAGTAATAGTTTTATTTTCCCTGGCAGAGTTAGGGCTATCTGGCCTTTTCTTCCACTCAACCAGGACCAAAGCACATACATAAAAATACATACCGGTATACAAGTATTAACTTAATAATAATAATGATAATAATAATAATAATAATAATAATAATAACAATAATAATAATAATAATAGTAATAATAATAACAATAATAACAATAATAATAATCACAATAATAATAACAAATAACAATAATAATAATAATAATAACAAAACATATATAAAAAGGAGAGATTGAATACATATGAATATAACCTCAAACAGGTGTACAAATTAACATAAAAGAAAAGAATTAATACATCTATATATAACTATAAAATAAAATAATTATATATATATATAATTTGAACTGGTAATGGAAATTAAGGGAAAACGGCTGGACGGATTTTAATAAATGACCCCTCATTTTGAAGCTTGGAACTCAAAGTTTTTCAGAAAAATAGTAGTTTTCAGTGAAATGTCAATTTTTAAACATAATTTTCCTATTTTCCAAAATCCATCTGTCGTCAGTTTTGAGAACTAGCTAATAGCATTCACGGCCGACTTGATATATCCTTCGCTTTTTTGTAAAGAAGAAGCGAAGCGAGCATCAAGTCGGCCGTGTTGCATTTCAGAATAAAATAAAACATATACTACAGTAAACAATATTACACGAAGGCAATGATCTGCAAGAATACTGGCATATTTAGAGCTCAAATTAAATTGGTTATTAAAAATTTACTTACTTACTTACTGGCTTTTAAGGAACCCGGAGGTTCATTGCCGCCCTCACATAAGCCCGCCATTGATCCCTATCCTGAGCAAGATTAATCCAGTCTCTACCATCATATCCCACCTCCCTCAAATTCATTTTAATATTATCCTCCCATCTACGTCTCGGCCTCCCTAAAGGTCTTTTTTCCTCTGACCTCCCAACTAATACTCTATATGCATTTCTGGATTCTCCCATACGTGCTACATGCCCTGCCCATCTCAAACGTCTGGATTTAATGTTCCTAATTATGTCAGGTGAAGAATACAATGCATGTAGCTGTGCGTTGTGTAACTTTCTCCATTCTCCTGTATCTTCATCCCTCTTAGCCCCAAATATTTTCCTAAGAACCTTATTCTCAAACACCCTTAACCTATGTTCCTCTCTCAAAGTGAGAGTCCAAGTTTCACAGCCATAAAGAACAACCGGTAATATAACTGTTTTATAAATTCTAACTTGCAAATTTTTTGACAGAAGACTAGATGACAAAAGCTTCTCAACCGAATAATAACACGCATTTCCCATATTTATTCTGCGTTTAATTTCCTCCCAGGTGTCATTTATATTTGTTACTGTTGCTCCAAGATATTTGAATTTTTCCACCTCTTCGAAAGATAAATCTCCAATTTTTATAGTTCCATTTCGTACAATATTCTGGTCACGAGACATAATCATATACTTTGTCTTTTCGGGATTTACTTCCAACCCTATCTCTTTATTTGCTTCAACTAGAATTTCCGTGTTTTCCCTAATCGTTTGTGGATTTTCTCCTAACATATTCACATCATCCGCATAAACAAGCAGCTGATGTAACCCGTTCAATTCCAAACCCTCTGTGGTATCCTGAACTTTCCTAATGGCATATTCTAGAGCGAAGTTAAAAAGTAAAGGTGATAGTGCATCTCCATGCTTTAGCCTACAGTGAATTGGAAAAGCATCAGATAGAAACTAGCCTTTACGG
>JAJSOF020000009.1:1705061-1995061 GCA_025594305.2 Periplaneta americana
GACAGGTGGCGCACATGCATGATGGGTAAAATTGTCACGAGCGATAAATCCTCGAACGGTATAAGCCGAGCGTTAGACATTCGTTCTTGTTACAGTGATGAACTGTGTAGTAACATCATAGATGTTTATCATTTCAAAACTTTGCAGTGTTTAACTAACCTCTCCATAGCACAACTACAAAACTTGCTTTAAAATGTAATATAAATGCTGTAGGTAAATGTTTTCTTTTTTTTCCACACAGGAGTGATTTTGTTTTTGCCACATCTGATAGATGTTACTGGATGTAAATGTAATTATTATAAACGGAGAACACAATCACGATAATGCAAGAACTCTATCAAGTTTTCTAGTAATAATAATAATAATAATAATAATAATAATAATAATAATAATAATAATCTCTAATAATTAGTGTATCAATCTTTGCGTCTGTAACAGTTGTGCAGCATGATTATTCGTTTTATTATATTTTCTGTGACGTTATCTCTGTACTAATATTGTTATTAATCTACTGCTATATCAATAATATTTTGTCAAACGTTTCTACATTGTCGCAGTATATAGGCGGAACACTATGTATGTACCTATCATATTATATATGTGGTAAATCAAATATTGAATAATTATTAATTAGCAATAATAACTGTATATCGAAGTTTTTCATACTATTTTATTTATAACTTCATGTTCCTGTTTTGGTACGTTCCATTGACTGTTCCATTAAACGTTTGTCATAAACGCAGAAAATAAAGCCTTATTTTTACCGTGTGAGCAAAACATATGTGTATCTTATCTGTCCCCTTCCATACAAGATAAGACATGTCGGTGCGATGACCTTGTACTGTGCTTCTATTTATTACGAGCGTATCACGACCGATCGTATCTCACTCGAGGGTGCGAAACTCGACCGAGTTCAAGCGAGCGATTTAACTCCAATGCAGCATTCTGGTGTAGATCATATTAATGAATGAAACTGTGAAGATTTCATCACACAAAAATTATAGATTTAGGGAAATTATGTGACAAGTTCAAATTAAGTGCCTATGTCGGAGTCTATCTTCCTGATTTTGGGTTGACCTCGCAGGTCGAGATTGATTGTAAAGATTGGGCTCTCTGTTTTTTCAGTAGATCTGCAGATAGCTACTTGACAAGCAATCAATGTACAGTAGTTAGAATTTCATTACGAACTACTAATGTCTATTACTAGGGGGCGTGGCGCTAAAAGCACAAGGCTGCGGGTTCGAATCCCAATGGAGTTATAGGTTTTTCCCATTAATCTAATACCTCCGGCCGTGCTATAGGCCTGGGGTTCGCTCCGCCTCCAACAGGGAGCAAAGCCGATCAGGACGGAGGCCTGACAATCCTACTGCCAGTGTTGCCAACAGTTGTTCGTATAATCCCGCTAGATGACTTTCGAAAACCCGCGATTTTCTAGCAAATATCTGTAGATTTTAATGTATTCTTATTATTCAATAATAATAATAATAATAATAATAATAATAATAATAATAATAATAATAATAATAACGGTCAAGATAGAGCATACACCCGCCAATGTAGCGAATGTCGCACACTATTATCATTGCCAATGTGGCGCTATAAAGCAATTTTGAACATTTGTATCACAGACACAACATATTTATATTCTTATTGCACTATTTATGTTACCGTTAAAACCCAAAATCCGACAAAACCAGTTTCAACTAGTAAAAAGTAATTTTAAAATATAGATAGATGAAAGCGAATTTTCGTAAGATCTAGAATCAATGACAGGTCAGGTTTGGTTTGTATAAGTTAGGTTTTTTTTAGGCTTTTACCAAACAAAAACCTAAACAAACCAAACCTAACCTGACACTGATTCTAGATCATACGAAAACTCACTTTCTATCTTTATTTGCTTAGACTAGTTTTTACTAGCTGAAACTGGTTTTGACGGATTTCGGGTTTTAACAGTAACATATATAATATGGAATTATCACTACATTAACACATCCATTATTTCACAGAACACACACTGAACGAATTAAACGTAATCATGAAAGCCGCTTATAATGCTGATAGAATTTCATTTCAGAAACTTTACAGATTGAAAACCGCTAAGAGGGATAATATAATTTTACCCGCGAGACGATTATCCAAAAAAGCTAGATTTAGCGGGAAAACTGCTGAATTGGCAACACTGCCTACGGCCGTGTGGCAGCGGACTGTATTTTGTATGCAGTATGCAGTTTTAATAGACTCGGTGCAGACACACCCGTCGCTCGTGTGACCCGTCCAGACACACGTTACGGCATCAGCTGTCTGGCTACTTGTAGCCAGTAGAGGCCGGTCAAACACCACCATATTACCCTCGCTACCGTTAACTGGTACGCTTGTGCATACAAAGATATGGCGACCAATAATATGAATATAAATGTGCCTATGTCGGAAATTGAACATCCCCCGTTATTTGAGATAATTATGCTGCCGGACATTTACTCCAAGAGGTCAGTAAAAACTGGAGAGTAAGTGTGCTTAAAGTAAATTCCGGACTTAAAATCAATTAATACGAAAAGTACTGCGATTAAGTTTATATTTAGGTTGTATATATGTGTTTATAAAATACTGAAATTATATTCGTTTTATTACCAAGTATAGTTTCCTCTTCACTTGAAAAGATCCATAAGAAAGATACAAAATTTAAATGGTTATAATAATAATAATAATAATAATAATAATAATAATAATAATAATAATAATGGATTTATTTAACCTGGCAGAGTTAAGGCTGTAAGGCCTTCTCTTACACTCAACCAAGATTAAAACTTCCTTACATAATTGAACATAAAACTGGATCGGAATTAAGTAATTACATACTGATACAATTTAAGAACATAATGAGATCAAAAGAGGCAGTTATATAAAATTTACCTCAAAACATAAAAATAAACATAGTGGAATACATATTAACGTTGTTGGAATCAAATACGAATCACATAAAAACAGAAGCCGATAATTCAATAAAAAATGTACACAGTAAAAATAAAAATAAACACATTAGTATACATATTAGTATTAGATTACAATTAAGTAGGATTTATATAATTAAACCAGAAACCGACAATTGAATAAAATGTACACAAAAAATAAATTAATAATAAAAAACAACACAGTGGGATACATATTGGTGTTAAGTGATAAATAAACACGATTTACATGATTACACAATACAAATAAGAAACAAAAAAGAAATGAAATAAAAATAAAAAATAAAAATAAATACAGTGGAACACATTCCATTAAATATTTGCAACGCGTTAGGTCTGGCAACTCATCATAAGATATTTTTCTAATTTACATTTAAAGGAAATTAAAGTTCGGCAGCCCTTGACTTCAGGCGGCAGAGAATTCCAGTGACGAGAAGTAGCAACAGTGAAAGATGAAGAATAAAGAGATGATGTGTGCAGTGGTATTTCTAGTGTGTTATCATATTGTGACCGAGTATTTAAGTTATGATACCGAGAAAGACTGTGGAATCGGACAGATAAGTAAGAGGGAGTAGAGGTGTGCAGAATTCGGTATAGGAGAGAAAGGGAATGTAACTTTCTCCTCTCATTTAACCTGAGCCACAATAATTTATCGAAAGAAGGCGAATATTCCAGTAGCTAATGATTTCACTTCAAAGTTTATTTCAAAGGCAAATTTCACAGTCCTTGTAGACCGGGAAAGTATTGTAATATTTAATTTTTTACAATTTATTAAACATTATTTTTTATTTTTTGTAAGGCAGTGCAAAGTCGATCGTTTATGCCGAACTAAGCATTATGGTCTTACGAGTTCAGCAGGCCAAGCCGTTTGTTGTGCTATCATAATTTGTTTTCTTCCGTTTTGAGTTCTCATTTTGTGAATAATGTGTCGCTTAACGAACGAAGACAAGATTTTCATTAAACATTTGCACCAATATGATAATTTATCTGCCCGTCAAATTGGAAGGGACTACGCTCAGCGAGAATGGACTGTTTCAAATGTACAACGATTGATTAGCAAGATACGGACATGATATCCCTCCTGAGAGATTATTGCGTGAAAGATCGCATATCTCAGATTCTCTGATGGTTTCCGCTGGAGTTTCAAACGTGATCTTAATCCTATGGACTATTTTGTATGGCGTCAACTCCAAAAAACAGTTTACTACAAAACAAGAATTCGTAATATTGAACATTCAAGACAACGCCTTCTTGAAAGTTGGGACCGGCTTGATCAAAGATAGATATCCAGTGCTATTGACAATGGAGAAGACGCCTACAAATGGTTGTGCGGGCAAATGGCGGTCACATTGAGCATCGCTGTTAATTTTGTTTTTTTGAAAGATCATTAATTATTATTAATTTTACCAACATTCAGTTTCTACATTTTGAAATAATAAATTGTCTTGTCGCATCATTGTATATTGATCTCCAAAAGATTTTAAATGAGCCCCAAAAAACATAATAAGTCCTGCTCATCTTTAAAGTCCACTCTTTCCAACAGTGTATTCATTCGCTAATATGTTTTCGAGGGATATCAGCCGAGTTAAGATTTTGGAATGCTCCAAGCTTTCGACTGCTATCTCTGCAGCCATCTTCAGGGAAGTGATGTCCGAACAGAAAGTCGAAAGGTAATATAGATGTTAGGCTGTCTCAGGTGAAACGGGATTGGTTGGCGGATCGACCAATCCGGAGCCGGGAATTGTCATCTCTCGTAAGCTCCGCCCCTCCCGGGATTCCTGTGTGAAGTTTGGCGGGCGGCGAGCCCGCGGTCAAGGTCATTAACAAATCAAGCCACTACTGGGATCGTACAATCAAGGAGGCCATAGAGATCAAGCTGGAGAAAAACAACTTTAACAGAGACAGTGGACTCCAGCTCAGTCAGGCATGGACACCGGCCTTGGACCAACTTAGGCCCTCTTACAATCAAGGTCATGAAGATCACGGACCGAGGACGGCAACCGATTCCAACCGGCGGAACAGGGCTCGCCGCCCGCCAAACTTCACACAGGAATCCCGGGAGGGGCGGAGCTTACGAGAGATGACAATTCCCGGCTCCGGATTGGCCGATCCGCCAACCAATCCCGTTTCACCTGAGACAGCCTAACATCTATATTACCTTTCGACTTTCTGTTCGGACATCACTTCCCTGAAGATGGCTGCAGAGATAGCAGTCGAAAGCTTGGAGCATTCCAAAATCTTAACTCGGCTGATATCCCGCGAAAACATATTAGCGAACCAACGCCGAGAAAGCCTCAAATCATATTCATTATAAATTAATGTTATGTATTTCCGAAAATAGAGTATTTCTAATTTTTTGTGCCACTGTGTATAATTTACGCCAGAATAATACTGTGGGAAAAATGAAAAAGAACTTAATTTAAAAATGGTGAGCTGGTGGTGAACACTGGCAAAACTGAGCCATTGCTGTCGACCATCCGTGGTAGCTACTGGTGGTCGTGTATAGTCATCCATGGCGACCACATGTGGCTGTTTGCGAGCTACCTACTGCTACTCAGTGTCACCCTAAGGCTATTTCGAGTCTTGTAATGGATAGCTTTGTTCTGCTTACTATCTATTAATGAGTTCATGAATTTCTGGTTCTAGTCCTCATGGGTAAGGAATTTTCTTACGAAATTTCGGCCAGTGTATAGAACCGGCGCTAACCACAGTTTACTCTCGTACTGGTTGGCTAATCGTTCACCTCTGCTGAAACATGAGGACGTACAGTAAAGGTACGGTCACACGTCGCTACTTTTGCTGCGCAACTTTTGTACTGCAGCTGCAAAAGTTGCGTGTCGTGTTCACACGTAAGCCAAAAGCAGCGCGCTGCACGCTACTTTTCGTGCTGCGCAACCCGAGTGCAGCAAAAGTTGCAACTGGAGGTTGCGAGTCTGGTCACACACAAGGCGCTACTTTTGCAGCCGCAGTCATGCTGCAGGTTTCCATCTCCGTGTTGACTTCTCAATATACATTTTGTGGTTATGTTGCATTATTAAGAAACTCATGCCAAAGCTTACTTATCTATTATTTGCGTCCACACCTCTGGAGTAACGGTCAGCGCGTCTGGCCGCGAAACCAGGTGGCCCGGGTTCGAATCCCGGTCGGGGCAAGTTACCTGGTTGAGGTTTTTTCCGGGGTTTTCCCTCAACCCAATACGAGCAAATGCTGGGTAACTTTCGGTGCTGGACCCCGGACTCATTTCACCGGCATTATCACCTTCATATCATTCAGACGCTAAATAACCTAGATGTTGATACAGCGTCGTAAAATAATCCAATAAAATAAAAAAAAATCTATTATTTGCTTTTCTGTCGTATCTAGTATTCAGAAATTGACATCATTTTTACTATAAAGCTTTTAACAACGCCTATATACTTAAATGATAACCAACAGCATATTCACGTAATCAATGTTGGCAACCCTCCTGTTTGGAACTACGCTACGGAAAATTAAAAAAAAGAATTATGTCGTCAGCAAATATGCTCAGACTGTGTTGTGCATTTAATAACTGTTACAAATAATTTATTTTCATTACATCTAACATTAAAACACATCCAAACAATAAAAGTATCATTGGCACATTTGGGTGGCAACACTGGTTGCAACCGCAGCAAAAGTTTCAACAAAACCGATATCAAAAATGCTGCGGCTGCAACCCTGAGAACCCTGTTCACACGTCGCTACTTTTAAGCTGCGCGCAGCATGGAAAAGTAGCGAGCTGCAGGTTCGGCAGCGCTACTTTTCGGGTTGCACCGTTGTTCACACGTCGCAGTACGAGAGTTGCGCAGTTTTTTGTGCTGCAGCGCTGCAAAAGTAGCGACGTGTGACCGTACCTTAAGGCTAGTAGTCGGCTGGTAGGCCTTGGTCTCCCGTGGACTGTCGTGCTTCGGATATTTATCAATTTAAAAATGTCATTGTTTGTAAATATAAAATTATTATCACACGAGTTACAATACAAGAATAGCTATTTTGTATGAGATAGCCTTTCTTTCTTTCTTTCTTTGTCAGTTTCACCTTCTCCTTGCATTACCGATTTACAATCCACTGTGACCTAGGGCACGGTATTAGCCTATCTCTTGACCAACACTAGACAGGAACACACGGTCAATAAGTTACGGCACAGAGCCACCACAGGACTGCGTATGAACGGGTGATAGTCTCTTCCACCTCCCACACAATTTAATTAATTTCTTTTATAATTTTCATGCGTCCAAACATTTTTATACACACTGTAGATACTGATTGTTATGGCCTGCATGATCTGTTACGGAGTCGTGTAGCAAGACGAATGATAGGTTTTTACCCCGGAAACATAAACACAGACAAGTCTGTCGACCACGAGCAAACACATCGGCTGGAGACGATCCGAGCAAGCCTCCCTCCTCTAGCGGGGTAGTGCAGCGGCGGGAAAGACAAATGACAACTCTGCTTCTCATTAGCGCATTTAACCGCTAGGAGCAAATACTCTCTGTAGACAGAATACCTCGCGTGTTTAGTGGTGGAGAAAGGTTACGAATTACACGAGTAAGTGCGTAAAGGCTGGTTCACAATAAACCGGAAACGAGAATCGGAACGAAAACGAAAACGGTAAAATTGTTAAAATGTATACATTTAAATGTGAGCATTCACAATTAACGAAAAGCTTGCCGGAACCCGGATCGGGAACGGAGAGTTGGCCAAGTTTCGACTTTGGCGTTCACGTTTCCGATCACAGCCCACTAGATTCATTCTATTGCCATCTAAAAGCTATTTTGTCGTCGTATATTTTTGTAGCAAGAAGACCGTGACATAACCTATGCATTATTTTGTTCTGTGCTGTGCATCATGGAGCAAGTTTTATTTGTTGAGATTCTAATATTGAAATCCTCACATTTACGATAAGCGACGCGCCTCGTATAAAGATGAGAAAATGAAGGAGAATACGTGGCTTTCAATAGGTGCATCTTTGAACACCGATCGGAAGCGAATCATATATTATTACTGTATTGGTTGTATTACCCACTACATATTCACGCTTCAATTCAATAACTGCTCTTGTGTTCATTTTTGTTCTATTAGAAATGTTTCTTCTCGAATTATTTTATGTTATGGTAGACTTAAAATAGGTTGTGATAATAAAGATGCATGGGCATATTTATAGTACCGTACCTAATGAAATGTTTCAGTTGAAATTTCGAAGTTAGTTAACCTGTGTTTATGTTGGCTGCCTTGTACTCATGAGAGAACGCCATTGGTCAATTATACACAAATAACATCAGAATGCGTAATATCGACTTTACATATCGTTATTGACATGCATATCGATATGCATAGTCGTCTACGTTCTCGGTTTATTGTGAATCAAAAATTTTCATATTCACGTCCTCTGCTTCTCGTTTTCATGCTGGTTCTCGTTCCTGGTTTATTGTGAACCAGCCTTAATGGCTTACGAGGCACTCCGAAACGGAAACGCGAGGCATAGGCACACAGTATTCCTCACATTCTCGGTAGGACTACAGCAGGGCCGGACAACTGGAGCAAAGTGAGCGGTATAGACTTTAGTGAGCTGCAGCTGAGAGCGGTGTTGGCCAACGAGCTAGAAGTAGAATATACAGTGGTGTTCACGTCTGTATCAGCGCTCTTTGTGGTACTAGCTTGAACTACCGGCCGCCATGTTTTAACTAGTATCTCGCTGTAGCAGAAGTAGGCGTATAAGCACGTGGAGATTTTTAAATTCTCTATTAAGATGCTTCTAGTGTGCTCGTCTTGCAACTGTAGCAACAGAAGCGACAAAACAAAGAATATTTCATATTTCAGGTAAGTAGTCCGCCATAATTTGGTATTACTATTCATATAATAACAGTCATGACTGTTATTATAAATTGATAGAAAGATTCTGTAATATGTTCATTGTTTTTACAAATTCCCACTGAAAAATTATTTGTTGACTAAGCAGTGGGTTTCACAAATGAAGAGACACAAATGGTTTCCCAAAGTACATAGTGTTTTGTGTTCTGCACATTTCGATACAAAATACATGTATTTTGTGAATGAGAGGAGACGTTTGTTGCCCAATGCAATACCAACTATATTCAAGTTTCCAGCTCATTTCAAAACAAGAGACTTCTAGGCCTCCACCAAAGAAGCTTTCTCTTCTGTGGCAGAGGAAAATTCAATAGAACACCACAAGAATCCAGGTTTGTATAACATACTGACATGAATACGACTTCAAGCAGTCTATGTCTGTCCGACGAAACTGGAGCTTACGTGTTTTCCGCTGAAAGCGTGTAAAAATCAACAGGAATATGCCATGGGCTCCTTTTTCACTGGGCCCCTCAATTGTAGCTTGCTGTGTATTGCATTTATTTTTTAGTTTACTGACTAGAAAACAGAAAAGATCATGGATTTTTATGCTTGTAAACTGAATAATAATCTCCTTCATATGTATTATCTATTTTTGTATATCTTAGTTGATTGAATTGTTAATGATTTAAATTTAATTAATCGGCTTGCTGTGTATTCTATATTTTTGTATAGCTCAACTGATTGAATTGTTTATGCTTTCAAACTGAATTAATCTGCTTGCTGTACACTGTATGTTTTTGTATAGTTCAACTTTGCTATTTATTGTATATTTTTGTAGAGCCATCAACATAGCTCATTCGGCAGACTCACTTGTCTGGTGATCTGGAGCTGTTTGGGCTTTTATCTGGTTGGGTTATTTCAGAGGTTTTCCCTAACCGTATGGCAAATGTCAGGTAATCTATGGCGAATCCTCGGCCTCATCTCATCTCGCCAAAAACTTGTGTAACTCTAGTTCCACATCTAAAAGGTTTAATGTTAATCTAGCTAACCTAAGATGTCTGGAATAAAATGTTTCTGCATGGGTTTACTGACGACTATTAAAAATAAAGTGTTAGTAAAAATGAGATATACGAGTTATTGCGATATAAAATAAGATTCATAAGATGCAACTATCCTGGACTACCCTTTCCGTTTCATCTTATAGAAACCACGCCCACTTCTGTAGCCTACATGTTCCACATCTTAAAACTTCAATGTAAATGTGAGATGTATAGAAGAAAATATTGCGTGGCTTTTCCTTCCCACTGGTAAAAATGGGATATGTGAGTTATTGCAATATAAACTAATATTAACAAGATGCAATATTCTAAACATTCTCTTTCAGCTTCGTCCTGTAGGAACCACGCCCACTTGTATCCACATCTTTAAGCTTCGATGTTCACGTAAGGTGAATGGAATAAATTGTTGCTGCATGAGTTTTCTGACATCTGTTAAAATAAAGAAGTGTTAGTAAAATGGAATATATAGGTTAATGCGATATAAAATAAGATTCGTGAGTTGCAACATATTCTATACAGTCACTTTCTGTATTATGCTATAGGAACCACGCTCACTTCTTGACTAGTTAATACATGGCGGACATAGGTTCAAAAGTTTCAAAGATGGCGGCGCGATCGCCACTCTATATTCTACTTCTAGCTCGTTGGTGTTGGCTATACCACGTGATCAGACGTACATAGATCCATGCATCTGATTGCAGTACGTTAGCGCTTTGAGATTTAACATTCTTCCTAATAGAAATAAAAAAAAAATGTTGCAATAAAAAGACTTGAAAACGTAGTTTTTTTTTTCATAGATTTTCATAAGGTACTCATCCACCCTTAATTTTTAATTTTCCTTAAAAATGACTTATTTTTCATTTTTATGTCATCTTAAAGCTTGAACTTTCTAGTTAAAAAATATCAGTTTTGCCTCTATGATGTTTGGTTAATTAAGTAGCTGAGTTTTATTGACCGGAAACAGCGGAATAACTAAGGAAGAGAGTAGTGAAATGCTTTGTATGGAGTGTGGCATTATATGGGGCCAAAACATGGGCATTACGACGAAGTGAAGAGCAGCGACTAGAAGCATTTGAAATGTGTATATGGAGAAGGATGGAGCATTTGAAAAGGACAGACAGAATAATAAATGCAGCTGTGAGTGAAGAAAGAGTGATTCTAAAACTGATCAGGAAGAGGAAAAGGAATTGGTTGGGTCACTGGCTGAGAAGAAATTTGCCAGCTGAAGGATGCGCTGGAAGGAATGGTGAACGGAGAAGAGTTCGGGACAGAAGAAGATATCAGATCATAGACGACATTAAGATATATGGATCATATGCGGAGACTAAGAGGAAGGCAGAAAACAGAAAAGATTGGAAAATGCTGGGTTTGCAGTGAAAGACCTGCCCTTGAGCAGAACACTGTGAATGAATGATTGAATATAGATAAAGTTATTCTGAAGATCACAACATGATATTCGTAGTGGATATTCGTAGAATGAAATCGTGGCTTTCAAGTCGCACAAATCTGCCTTCACTACAGTTTCAAGATCTCACTTCGCTTACAATAGGTGGAAAAGTTATTCAAGTTTGGTGGAACGGAATATTTTTCCTATTTTCATACGAATTGTTTGTGTCCTACAGTTCTTATTGGAAGCTAGGTTCTTGTTCACTTTTCTTTCCTCGTGTACAAACTTTCAAGAGGTTTTCGACCCGATATTGTGTACAGAACCGAGGAAGACGGAAGCTTACTGTAGTCATGGTTTCTTAACTTTCGTTCGGTTGGCAGCAATGTCTTTTCCTCTTTTTCTGAATCCTCGAAAATAACTGGTATAAAAGTACATGCTTACATAGGAAGAGCTGGGCTCTAGGTAGATTACAGACTTTGCGACAAAATATTTTCTGAGGAAAAAGTTTCTTTCATAGAGAGTAAATACCTTTCTTTTAAGCTGATTCGCTCACGGAATATACGACATGAATGAAATGTTTTCAGGAGTTTACAAAAGTATACAGGCAGAAGCACAGACAAACTTTCAGAGATGCTTTGTTCTCTAACAGATATTCGTTCAGTGTTATAGGGTAAACTTTTAATAGCTGATATGTTAAAAAGAAAACACAAAACCTAAACTCTATTTAGGGCCAAATTAAAGCGACTTTTCCTAATTTCACTGTCATATCATTACTTACTTACTGGCTTTTAAGGAACCCGGAGGTTCATTGACACCCTCAATAAGCCCTTCATCGAAATCCCTATACTGAAATATTATCCATTCTACTATCATCATATCCCATTCCCTAAATCCATTTTAATATTATCTTCCCATCTACGTCTCGGCCTCCCTAAAGGTCTTTTTCTAACTAACATTATATGCATTTTGACTTGTTCCATATTCTAGCTGTAAGCCCATCTCAAACGTCTGGATTTAATGTTCCTAATTATGTCAGGTGAAGAATACAATGCGTGCAGTTCTGTGTTGTGTAACTTTCTCCATTCTCCCGTCCACACCTGTGGAGTAACGGTTAGCGCGTCTGGCCGCGAAACCAGGTGGCCCGGGTTCAAATACAATACAATACAATACAATACAGAAAAATACCTTCCCGGTCGGGACAAGTTACCTGGTTGAGGTTTTCTCAATCAGTATTTTCCCTTAAAATATGAGCAAATGTTGGGTAACTATATAATGGAAATCATTTCACCGGCATCATCACCTTCATTTCATTCAGACGCTAAATAATTCTAGATGTTGATACAGCGTCGTAAAATAACCAAATAAAAAAATTCTCCATTCTCCTGTAACTTCATCCCTCTTAGCCCCAAATATTTTCCTAAGGGACCTTATTCTCAAACACCCTTAACCTATGTTCCTCTCTCAAAGTGAGCCAAGTTTCACAACCATAAAGAACAACCTAATATAATTGTTTTATAAATAAATAAATAGATAGATAGATAGATAGATAGATAGATAGATAATAGATAGATAGATAGATAGATAATAATAGATAGATAGATAGATAATAAAATAAATAAATAATAAATAAATAAATAAATAAATAAATAAATAAATAAATAAATAAATAAATAAATAAATAAATAAATAAATAAATAAATAAATAAATATTAAAATAGTTGAACGTAAGGCACATGACGAAATGTTTTCTTTTCGATGCCTGATGTACACGTGATTAAACTGAGGCAGGCATGTGGCTAAGAAGTTCATTAATTCAAGTACGTGACGCTATGAAAGATTCATCTTTTAGGAATGAAGAAAGCGTAGTAAAGACAATACGTTTTGGTTGTCTGTAGTTGGATTTCGATTTCCGAAAAACCTAGACAACCAGTTTAAATCGAAAATAGAAGCAGAAAGGAAAACACAGACAATGATTTCAGCTATTTGAATAATAATGCGGATATTGCAAAATAAATGGCGGCGTCAAAATATCAATATACGAGATGAGCCACCTAACTTCATCGCCGCCAATATTTCTTAAACAACAACAAAACAACAACATATTGAAATATGTCTACTACTTTCACAAAAATAGTCAGGAGAGGGGCTCTTGAAATTTAATATTCTGTATATCATTCGATTTTAAAATGTGTCTATGCCAATTCCCGGATTCATACTTTTATTACTGTAGAGTCTGGTCACGAACTGGGGAATTAAAAGTCGAAGACATAATAACAAGATATCAAAGTAACTGGTGTAAACATGTACTAAGTTTCTTGATTTGTTGTTGCTGTTTGTAGATTTTCTCTTTAAATTTTAAGTTCATGTCCTCTAATCAAACAAAACAGAGATATTTATGAGAACGCTCCTCCTTCATCTGTTATTGATCGATGTGACGTCTGACCTGTTGCTTTCAATTGTTTGATGTGCATTTGTCTTTGTCCCAGTATAACATAAATTGAAGGGTTCAGAGCCATAGTGGGCCAAGCGCCATTTTTTAAAAACGAAGAAAGCAATGGTTAAAGTTAAGTAAATATCATAGTTTAATGAAGATTGACATATCATTTAGTTTTAATGTGTATACTTTATATTACTTGCTATACGTTTCCATTGAATTATAGTGACTATTACACTCTTACTACGTCATACTACTTTTGACCAATAAAACGGTACGAAAGGACGTATTTCAACCAATCATGGCTGCTTATCGCACAATTTTATCGCGTCCCTAGCATTTGTTTAATTTTATCATTTGTTTCTTTGTTTGCCAACATTTGAAACTGCGCTGGTCTGGACGTCAAAAAAAAAAAAAAAAAAAAAAAAAATATATATATATATATATATATATATATATATATATATATAATTACAAATCACTCCAGTCGATGCACAGCAGTTTCAAATATGACTCGCATTGGAATTCAAGAACAAGAATTAATAAAAATCACTGATCATACCTATGCATCTTCTGAAATCCGATTTACAAATAAATGAAGAGCACCATTCGGAAATCCTGAATAAGTTGAATACACCATGTAGGCCTAAATCAACGAGTTCCACTTCTATTACGCACACGTCCAATATAACATCAATTGAACCACCAACCACATTCAAATTTGAAAATTGTACATTCAATAATTATTCCTTTTAAAATTATTCATGTTTATTTTTTATGTCATCGTCGTTAATTAAAACTTTTCTAACACTTGTGTATATTAGTTAGGTTATGTTATAGCTTCTGCTATATGATATTATGGATAGTCATGTATCAGAGATTGTTTAATATTAAGATTTATTGAAAATCATCTGTCAAGTGACGTTGATTACTGGGATCCGGATAATTGAAGTGAATGCAACTGTCTTAATAAAAATGAAACTGAATCAACAAAGCCTTCTTGACTAGTAACATTGTCATCGTGTATAATAGATCGAGAACTTCTCGACGAGAAGGCATTGCTCACTACTCCCATCTAGCATGCATCTAGCATAATATTTGTAATGTTGAGATGGTACAATAATACATTTGAAGACAGTTGTATTTTCGTAAGTCAATTAATATTTTATTGTATTGGGTAACTTCGTTACTTCTAATCTTTATATACTTTCTTGTAATCGTGTAATAGTCAATTAAATCCCACTCGAGTTTTGATTTTCTCTAGATAAATCAAAACGTCTAGTGAGATTACTGTTGGTAACTTCATTTTAATTCTTGTTTTCTACGGTTTTAGTAAATGGCGCTTGGCCCACTATGGTTCTGAACCCTTCAATTCTGATGTCCTAAAAGCAAATGCTGTACTTTTACAGCAGCTCACAATGGACTAAGAAGTCACAGATGAATGAATTTTATTCTTTGTACATTTCTTGTTTATTTCTGTGTAATCTGCGTAATGAATTATCCGCTTGTTAGTAAAAGTACCTTCTGAGCCTCCCGAGTCCTTAGAGTATAGTATACTATACCATACTTACATGATTATGATATAAGATGTATGTGCAGAAACCCGAAGTATAGTATAATATACCTGGATTTGTGCCCTAATTGTAACCTGCAGACGTAGAGAATAATATTAAAATGGATTTGAGCGCGGTGGGATATGATTATAGGAACTTGATTAATTTTGTTCATGATAGGGATCGATGGCAGGCTTATGCGAGGGCGGCAATGAAGCTCCGGGTTCTCTAAAAGCCATTTGTAAGTAAGTCCAAATATGATATTCCTTTATTTTCTAATTCTTGATCCTAGACACTTGAAGATTTGAAGTTTTTAAAATAATAATTAAAAATGTAATAAAAATATAACGTTTAAAGTCATTGAACATTATTATTATTATTATTATTATTATTGGCTTTTAAGGAACCCGGAGATTCATTGCCGCCCTCACATAAGCCAGCCATTGGTCCCTATCCTGAGCAAGATTAATCGAGTCTCTACCATCATATCCCACCTCCCTCAAATCCATTTTAATATTATCTTCCCATCTACGTCTCGGCCTCCTCAAAGGTCTTTTTCCCGCAGGCCTCCCAACTAGCACTCTATAAGCATTTCTGGATTCGCCCATACGTGCTACATGCCCTGCCCATCTCAAGCGTCTGGATTTAATGTTCCTAATTATGTCAGGTGAAGAATACAATGCGTGCAGTTCTGTGTTGTGTAACTTTCTCCATTCTCCTGTAACTTCATCCCTCTTAGCCGCAAATATTTTCTTAAGAACCTTATTCTCAAATACCCTTAATCTCTGTTCCTCTCTCAGAGTGAGAGTCCAAGCTTCACAACCATACAGAACAACCGGTAATATAACTGTTTTATAAATTCTAACTTTCAGATTTTTGGACAGCAGACTAGATGACAAAAGCTTCTCAACTGAATAATAACAGGCATTATTATTATTATTATTATTATTATTATTATTATTATCTGCGCTGCTAAATGTGGTTGTTTATGTTGTTAACGAATACTAACTATCGTGTTCAACGATGGCAAAAGACAACAAGGACACACCCAGTCTTTTTGATAAGGATACAATTTTCTATTTATTTATCGGGAATCGAACCCATCTCCGATAATTCGTAGCTATACATTTAATACTCGCAGCAATATCCGGTGTAAAATGGTAATAGGGTTGAAGCGGAGCTATTTGCACCGAAGACGGCCAGACTGGCTACATCCGGGCTCTGCAGTTGCCTTCGCTGCTTCCTGAAGTCCTCACGCGCATGTGTGGTGCGACGCCAGCGCCGTCGGTGCGGGGTGCCAGGCACGTGGCAGTCTGAAGTATTATGTTGCGACTTCCTCTACGATTCATCCGGTTGTGGGGTCTTATTATAAGTATTGATACCACCACTAACCTGATCCGTAAATAATGAGCATAATATGTATTTCAACAGTCCTCCGAACATACAGGCCAATTTCCCACTATGCCAGCTAGACAGATGGCACTGCTATGCTGCTAAAATTGATTTCGTGGTTTTGTTATTATATTTACTGCAGAATATTGAAATGGAGAAAGTGGTTTTTAATATAAGGGAACTGTGCCTATTATCGCACATGCGCTTAATATCGCACCCCATGGTTTATGAGCTCAGAACAGGCATAAGACCCTGAATGGAATAGAAGCTTATTCAATTCAATTAAAAGGAGCGTTAGCGCCCGCAGGTGGATTGCTGCCAGCTTCAATACATGTTACACGCCTTGAGTCAGGAATAGGGAATGGGAAAGTATTTGTAGTGTGTGATGAGAAGGACGATTATACAATCAACGGTAAGGAGCAAAACTTTTACATGCTGTTAGTTTGATTTGGTTAGTCGTGTAATATTATCATTCAGTTAAAGAAATATTATAAACGTTTTATTTTTACAGAAACAAACTAATTTGTTTCGTGTATGTTATTTGCCCAATATCGCACACCTGTTGTTTTCCTATTATCGCACAGTGCGATATTAGGACGATGTTACTGCAAACTAATATAATCGTACAATTAATCCTGTAATTCGAAAATTCTTTAAAAATTGTCATTGCAGATGAATCCAAAACGTCGTAAGCTGTGGAAAGAGGAGGTTATGAAGGCTGCAATCATATCAGTTAGGAACAAAGTCATGGGATTGCAACGTGCTTCCAATACTTTCAATGTTTCCAAGTATACTTTAAAAGATAAAGTCAATAACAAAGAGGAGTGTGTAGATAAACTAGTGAGCACGAAACTTGGTATAAAACCTGTACTTCCATTTGAACTGGAAAATTCTTTGGTTTCGTATTGCTTAGAAATGGAGTAGCGATTTTATGGTTTATCTGCAAAGGAGTTAAAACTATGACTTTTCAGTTAGCATTTATGAATGGTCTGAACCACCCATTTTCGAAGAACGATGAAGCCGCAGGACGGAAATGGCTGCACAGTTTTTTGAGAAGACACCAGGAATTGAGTCTCCGGAAACCACAAAGCACGTCTATGGCAAGGATCAGAGGTTTCAATCAGGAGAACATAATTAAGTTTTTTGATATTTATGAACCATTGATGAACATTATCAACCATTCACCAAACAGACTGTCCAACTGTGACGAGACAGACTTGACAGTGATTCAACACAAAGTCAACAAAGTAGTTAGTCTGAAAGGTAAGAGGCAGGTTGGATCTGTATCTTCAGCAGAGAGGGATCATTAGTGACTGGGTGACCTAAATGAATGCAGCTGGCCATTTCCTGCCCTGGTTTTGGTTTTTCTAGGGTCAACATGAAAGCCGAACTTCTGGATGCAGCACCAAATGGTAGCTGTTGTCACAAATCTGGTTGGATTCAGAATGAAAGTTTTTTTTTTTTCAATGGTGTCATCACATTCTCAGCAATGTGAAGCCTACGAAAGATGACCCAGTAATTCTAGTGTTAGATGGGCATTATTCCCACACTAGAAATGTTGAACTCCTCGAACTAGCAGTTCTCATTTGTGTGCTGCACGCATTAGATGCAACTTTGTTGGCATTCTGCTACCTTTCAAAACTTACTATGCTCAAGCAATTGAACAGTGGCTCAAACAAAATGCAGGCAGAGTTGACTCACTCAGTTAGTGAGCTATTGGGAGAAGCTTTCAATAAAGTAGCAAGTGTTGCTGTAGCAACAAATGGCAAAAACCCGTCCTTTTATATCTTCAGCGACTTTGAATTTCAAGAAATTTCTCCTAATATCCATGAATCAAGTGATCATTCATCTGAAGCTTTACCAAATAGATTAGATGATGCCAACACTTCCCAACCTCGGCCAGGCTCTAGCAGTATCAACGAGCCAAAAACTCCACAAAATTAGTCTGTAGAGGCAAACTCTATTTTTTACACCTGCTGACATTTCACCAATTCCTAAAATAACTTACAACAAAAAAGTCCAACTGATAGAGGACGTAAAAGTGGTTCTGCTGCTCTACTAAAAACTTCACAATATAAAAACGAATTGGCTGATGATTTTAAGAGGAAATTACTCTCATATGAACGAAAAAGCGTTCAAAAGAAGCAAACTGATAAAGTGCCTACTCAGAGAAAGACACAAAGTTATATTCAGATTCAGAAGGCGAAGAGTTGGATGAGCCAGAGATAGCGAAAATGATGCAGAATGTCCATATTGCAACGCGAAGTGTTCTTTGACAAAAGGGGAGAAAATGGATCGTATGCACTAAATGTGGAATTTGGTTCCATGAAGTGTGTTCAGGGGATGATGACTACAAAAGATTCATTGTGTTATTGTTTGGAAGATTAGATTTAGTTCTGTAAATATCTTGATTATGTTTAATTAACAAACATTCTATACCTTGTAAATCAAGCTTTCAGGTATAACTTCCTGTAAAGTTATGTGAATAATTTCGTTGTTCCGGGGCTGGGTATCGAACCCGGGACTTTTGTTTAAACCAACAACAGATATATAATAAATATGTAATAAAATTTGTTTCTAGACAATAAACTTAACATTTGTTCAATGTATTTTTCACAAAATTAGGGTGCTGAACACTATTTCTCCTAATACCTGTTTTTTTTTTTCAATTTTTCTTTTGTACTGTGAAAACAAAAAGGAAAATAAAAGTAATTTTTTTAAATGACCTCATTGATATAAGTATAATAAACCCGTATTAAGAATCCGTATTTATTTCTTTATGTAATATATTAATACTTGAAATACTACTTTTCAAAATATACCATCTCGTTCATTTCTATGTCACATGTACAGAACGTCCATCGGCGCTAAAAATAACCCAGGCATGTGGTATTTAATGTTTTGATCAAAGATGGGCATAACGTTCGTCAGTTTTCACTGCTATAAAACTTTTTTCTCTCACTATAAGAACTTTGTTTTTCTCAGTTCTCATTGTTATAAGAACTTTGTTTCCCTCAGTTCTCACTGTTATAAGAACTTTGTTTCTCTCATTTCTCATTGTTATAAGAACTTTGTTTCTCTCAGTTCTCTCTCTTATAAGAACTTTGTTTCCCTCAGTTCTCACTGTTGTAAGAACTTTGTTTCTCTCAGTTCTCATTGTTGTAAGAACTTTGTTTCTCTAAGTTCTCATTGTTGTAAGAATTTTGTTTCTCTCAGTTCTCACTGTTGTAAGGACTTTATTTCTCTCAGTTCTCATTGTTGTAAGAACTTTGTTTCTCTCAGTTTTTATTGTTGTAAGAACTTTGTTTCTCTCAGTTCTCATTGTTGTAAGAACTTTGTTTCTCTAAGTTCTCATTGTTGTAAGAATTTTGTTTCTCTCAGTTCTTTGTAAGTTTATTTCTTCTCATTGTTGTAAGAACTTTGTTTCTCTCAGTTTTTATTGTTGTAAGAACTTTGTTTCTCTCAGTTCTGTTCTCTCAGTTCTCACTGTTATAAGAACTTTGTTAGCCACCGGCGTGGCTCAGTCGGTTAAGGCGCCTGCCTGCCGGTCTGAAGTTGCGTTCGGGCGCGGGTTCGATCCCCGCTTGGGCTGATTACCTGGTTGGGTTTTTTCCGAGGTTTTCCCCAACCGTAATGTGAATACAAGGTAAGCTATGGCGAATCCTCGGCCTCATCTCGCCAAATATACCATCTCGCTATTACAAATCTCATCGACGCTAAATAACCTAGTAGTTGATACAGCGTCGTTAAATAACCAACTAAAAAAAAAGAACTTTGTTCCTCTCAGTTCTCACTGTTATAAGAACTTTGTTCCTCTCAGTTCTCACTGTTATAAGAACTTTGTTTCTCTCAGTTCTCACTGATATAAGATCTTTTTTCTCTCAGTTCTCACGGTTATAAGAACTTTGTTCCTCTCAGTTCTCACTGTTATAAGAACGTTGTTTCTCTCAGTTCTCACTGATATAAGATCTTTTTTCTCTCAGTTCTCACTGTTATAAGAACTTTGTTCCTCTCAGTTCTCACTGTTATAAGAACGTTGTTTCTCTCAGTTCTCACTGATATAAGATCTTTTTTCTCTCAGTTCTCACTGTTATAAGAACTTTGTTCCTCTCAGTTCTCACTGTTAAAAGAACTTTGTTTCTCTCAGTTCTCACTGATATAAGATCTTTTTTCTCTCAGTTCTCACGGTTATAAGAACTTTGCATCAGCACTAGATATTCCCAAGCAGCGAAACTGTGCAAAAGTTATCAGCGTCGCTCAGTCAGGGGTAGCGAACTGAAATCGTGCTCCGAGATCGTGTTCGGTCATGGGTTCGAATCCCGCTTATGATTACAGGATTGGATTTTCTCCGAAGTCTTTCCCAACTGAAAAGTGAAAGTCATGGTAATTCTAACGAAATCTCAGACTTCATCTTGCCATTACAGTACCATCTAGTTATTTCCAATTTCACAGACACTAGATACAGTAACGGATCAGCTAACACAGCGCAGTTAAATGGCTGATTAAATAAATATAGCACAGCGAAAATACAAGTTAAGTACACACACACCCCCATGAAAGATACAGAAATCAGTCCGGTTTCGACTTAACAGAATGTCCACCGCCTTGGTTATGTGGACACCGTTTGCGCTTCCCAACGAAGGAACTAGGTCTATGGCCAGAGTCACGTGCTGTTATGCGTTTTCTCTGAGGCGATCTGTGCTGTGCTGACCACACGACCAGAGAGACCAGCGATGTGTTTTTGTCTAGTGTTAGTCCAAGAATAATATCATCCTCTACACCATATTGTATTATAGGTCGATGATATAAGGGGTGGTAAAACTCAACGAAGATAAAAAAAAAACTTGACAGATTGTCCTACAGCAATGTCAAATCAGCTGGTGTGAATAATAGAACAGTAAGGAAGAAGGAAAGAGTATGTGGAGTAGTTCCACATCAAAGCTGAAGAATGAAACGCAAATTTGGACACATTCCAAGTGGAGACCGTCAACAATCGCACTGTACTCATAGTAGAGGGTGAAAAACAAGCTTCCAGACGCCTTTCCTAGTAGACAACCACCCCTACCCTTGCCCAAACCGTCCAGAAGTGATGCAACTCAATGGGGAGGGCATAAAAGATAGCCAAAAGGGGGAGACAAAAAATATTGATCACGTGATAGCTATGGCGCGCATGTCTGGACTAGCCGCCCTATCCCAACAGAGCGACCCTAATAGTGTGGCAGCAGTCTGGAAGAGACGGTGTGCTGTTAGTCGCCGCAGTACGCAACCGGGCCTGCACGCACGCACACGCAGTCCTTAGAGTGTTGTACTACGTTACGCAACTGGCTTCTCTTGTTTACTACGGTTTTTGAGTTATCGATTGTTGTATAAACTGCCTTCCAGGACTGTTACTGCTTCGGTGTGTGTGATTTTACGCTTCACCGTGTTCTTCCTGGGGTGAGTAACACACATGTGTTCAATGCAGTTAGAAGTTTTCGCAGTTTGTATGACGAGTGGTGTGTGTGTTGTGATAATTACCATAGCAACGGGGTTAACGAATTATTGTGAAGTGGCTGCGCTAACAAAGATCATTGTAACGTCTGAGTTACTGATTTTAGGTTAGGTTTTATATATTTACAGCGTTATTCCTCTAGGATTTACAAGGAATGTATAGTATTTACATTTGTTTCACACATAGGCTACATGTCACGTTTGGTTACCCTAATACCAGTGGCAGGGACTTACGCAAGGGTGAGAGTTACCGGGTTTGAACCCCCCTTGAAAAAAAAATTACAATTGTGTTTGAGTATTTTTTTTATCCATAAACCTTTTTTCTTTTCTAATTTTTCACCGTCATAGTAACAAAATTTACATCGACGTAAGGAATAGTCTTCCTACCCCTCCTACAATATATTCATCATGCCAGTTTCATTCTTCATTCTTGATGAGTTCCATTCATTCATTCATTCATTCATTCATTCATTCACACCTGTGGAGTAACGGTTAGCACGTCTGGCCGCGAAACTAGGTGGCCCGGGTTCGAGTCCCGGTCGAGGCAAGTTACCTGGTTGAGGTTTTTTCCGGGGTTTTCCCTCAACCCAATATGAGCAAATGCTGGGTAACTTTCGGTGTTGGACCCCGGACTCATTTCACCGGCATTATCACCTTCATCTCATTCAGACGCTAAATAACCTAAGCTGTTGATAAAGCGTCGTAAAATAACCTACTAAAATAAAAAAATTCATTCATTCATTCATAGTGTTCTGCCCAACGTCAGGTCTTTCACTGAAAACCCAGCATTCTCCAGTCTTTCCTATTTTTGCCTCCATGTTCCATTATTGTGTTTAATTAAATTTATTTCAATATATTTTATTGTTTCCATGGATTTTCCTGTTATATAAAGTAAAGTGTCTTAAATTTTTACCTATCATACACAAATACTGTTGACTAATATATTATATATAAATGATTATTATGTAAGTATAATGATACAGACATTTTTTATTATACAAAATTAAACAGAAGTTAAAATTTGTTAAAAGTTGGATGGTTGTGAAAAAATTACGTTTCAAAGATATTCATGAATATGTTCTATTAGAATAGAACATATTATAATATTAATAAATATATCCTACCGTAAAATAATAATAATAATAATAATAATAATAATAATAATAATAATAATAATAATAATAAAAATAATAATACACAAAATGTAAAATACCGATAACGTAAATTGTAAACAAAATTGACACCAGTGGCATGAATTTATGCAATAATTATTGCAGTCTCTAGTTTAGTTGAGCCGGAACGCTCTGGAACGCCGTTGCGGGAAGTAGTATGTAATATATGTATTTGTATCTTTTTTTTATTACTTAATTTAACCTCTATTGCATTTTGACAACTGATAAACTGATGGAAAGTTGACTTTTGCAGAATTTTAGACCAACTAAACAATTATCCGCCTTGAAATGAAATGACGTGAAAGTTGGCAGCAAAATTAAAACAATGTCACTATCAACTACATCTCCACAAAAAAAAAAAAAATTCCTTTTAAATTCAACTATTTTCACTTCCGAAACCACTGGAACTACCTCAGCGGCCCTAGTTTTCCCTAATTGTCTGACGTGAAACAAAATATAAATATTGGCGGAAAAAATGAAAAAAATATTATTTTAATAACCAGCAGAAATAGCATTAACTATATACATCGTTCTTTGCGTTGGTTAGTCTGTAAATATTTTTGTTTTAAATTGTGTTTATTTTTTGGTGCTCGGAGTTCTTTACCAAAATTTACATATGATTTTTTAAAACAATTATCAATATCATCTTTTGAAATTCAAAAAATCATCTCGCAAATTCTTAAAGATTCCCTGCAGATTATACAGTTTCATTTATACCACTCAGAAGGCCTTAATTAAGGATATGCTAACTTTAAATAAAATCTTTTATTTATAAGTATAATTTTAAAGTCATCTTCTAAGATTTTATTTTATAATTGATAATCAATGGTGCTTAATTATTACATTTTATTTTTATAACAATATTCATATTTAATTAATTATATTTATTTGCTATTTTTTCCGGATCCTTGTGGTCATCCTTAATTAAGGCCGGACGAGTTATTTCTCTCTCTCTCTCTCTCTCTCTCTCTCTCTCTCTCTCTCTCTCTCTCTCTCTCTCTAAAGTTGAATTTTAGTAAAACATTTCTTTAACTTTTGAAATATTTCCATAACATGCAAATCGAAAGACAGAACACGTTTTCGTTACTTACCGAGCATAATTTATTTGATAATCAGAGACTCTCTTTAATGCATTCCTCTTCTTATTCTTCTTCCTTTCCTATACTTTGTAGGGAACCATATCTGATTGTCAGTATTAAATTAGATTTATTGATATTAGCTCACAAAAGTACAAACTCAATATCATTGTTATTAGTTCTTGCTAGTAACTTTACAACCTTTGAGAGTTGTTTAATTCTATTTCTCTCTGTTATAGACCTACTTATTTCTATTTCATTAACTCCCATATAAAATAAAATGAGCGGACTCTCCTTTTTAAGCCCATATCAGATATTTTTCTAAGTCATCATTAGGCGAACACATGATCATATTCTGTGACGGTTGCCAACGCGACACCACACTTCATCGAGAGAAAAAAACAAAAGACATAATACAATTTCAAATGGTAGGAATCCATTTTCTTATTGGAATTCGAAATCCTAGGCATAACGATCGCGTCGCTTCCAAGAAACATTAAGTCTTTGTTCTTTTCTGTGTTCTCCATTATTTTAAAAAGGGTAAGTGTCAACAATTATAACCATTAAGTGATTGTGTTTATTGTTTTCAGTATCAATCATTTATCTCTGCTATATAGTTACAATTTCATATAGTACAAAGCAAATTTGAGACGGCACCCGCCTTACACAAAAGTGCCTTGTAGTTTCAGGAGTTCCAGGCAAATGTGTGTAAATTCTTCCGCCTTCTTCTGTCCTAACCTAAGTAGTGCAACAGTGCGTCCACTATTGCTACCGATTCTTATCACTTTTAATGTTGTTTAATACTGCTTTAACTAAGTTTATATTACATTTACGATTTAACATGTGAAGCTTTGATTAAGCATAGGCACGAAGATCGCGGGTTCGGAAAACGTTCTACAACTAGGATTTTTGTGTGTAGTATTATTGTAATACCAGCTTTACGAACTGTATTGTTTACATTTATTGAAAAGTTGATAAAATCTGAAAGCGAAAGTGAAATCCTTCAAAGAGGGTTGAAAACCTAACTCTAAGCTCTAAGCCAGTGATGTCAAAGCAAGCGCATTTTTCTGACCTTGACGTCGTGCGCCGGCAGCAAGCGCTAAGTATGGAAAGAGGAAGGGTTGTGTATATGAATAAGCAACCTGTTGGATTAAGAAAACAGTGGTGCACAAACTTCAAACGGAACGTAAAATTTTATGTCGTTATTTTTATATGGCTTCTTTCTGTTTAATATTATCTATATTGTCTGTAAAACAAAAGTACTAACACTGATTTCTTAATATTGCACTTGTGTTTTAAATCTTAATAACATAATAGAGAGTTAAGAAGGAATATTCACTTAAATTCCATAGTAGTATAATATTATACTGTATTAAGTGGATGAAACACATCATTCATAAAGAAAGTGATATTCCAAAGAAAGAGATTGAATATGACATGATAAGTTGGAATTTATATTGATGATATCTTTAGCCTCACAAAAGTAATCAATAAACTAATCAAAACAATATTATAGTACAAAGCAAAGTTACCTAGGTACTGTATCTGTTTTAAGTGTAACTAATATTACATAACAAAACTCTTATCGCATTATGCTTTTAAGGTGATACTTGTGAGCAACTTCCTATCATCAGAATATTAAATTATTTTCTCGAAATGTGCTGAAGCTATAGAGCTGACATTTTTACAACACATGGGCACGTATCTTTTGCTTATGATGTAACAGTAGTTGCTTTGCTAATTCATTTCCTTACAAAATTTCCAGGTGAATATTGTCAAAATTTTCAATACACTATCTTCAGTAATATGTATATACGGTATATTAGATTTACGAAAACATTCTGTAAGGCTACTAAATAAATAGGTCTATATCTGAAAATTTCACTGTTCTATACGAAAAGTTGAAAAAATATTTCTATTGAATAAAAAATCAAACTTGTAAAAAATGAGCATTAAAATTAAAACTTACATTCTTATAATGCAGTTATACTTCTCAGGCAAATCTAAAAATTACCATGGATACAGTTTTAATAAGTTCTCTTCCCTTTATCTATTGAATCAGTGCTGGCCATCCCTGAATATAGCTCGACCAAGCGGCATATACCACCTCTTTCGTCTGTCTCTTTCCTTTCCGCTGTAAAGCGCTCAGGCTCTCCTGGGCTCTAAAGCGCGCGCTTGCTCCTGTGGGCATCAATTGACATGCCTGCTCTAAGCATTATCTATTATAACAAAATTCATAGTCATTAACTTTTTAACATTCATCATGGAATTTATTACTAGGCCTATGATACGCAGTGGCGAAGCTAAGGAATAAATACTGGGTAGGCTGAAAAAATCTGCTTACCTTATATCTTTTCATAGAGCAGAAGTTTATCGGCTTTTCTATAAACATTTTTTCCGATACAGACCCCCACAAGAAGATGATGATCACTCATTTTCACCCCCCAAACAGAATATATATTTGGAGTATCCTTGTTCTAAAATCATCAATATTTTTCTCTGACTATTACACTCTTACTACGTCATACTACTTTTGACCAATAAAACGGTACGAAAGGACGTATTTCAACCAATCATGGCTGCTTATCGCACAATTTTATCGCGTCCCTAGCATTTGTTTAATTTTATCGCGTCCCTAGCATTTGTTTAATTTTATCGCGTCCCTAGCATTTGTTTCTTTGTTTGCCAACATTTGAAACTGCGCTCGTCTGGACGTCAAAAATATATATAAAATGACACACCACTCCAGTCGATGCACAGCAGTTTCAAATATGACTCGCATTGGCATTCAAGAACAAGAATTAATAAAAATCACTGATCATACCTATGCATCTTCTGAAATCCGATTTACAAATAAATGAAGAGCGCCATTCGGAAATCCTGAATAAGTTGAATACACCATGTACGCCTAAATCAACGAGTTCCACTTCTATTATGCACACGTCCAATATAACATCAATTGAACCACCAACCACATTCAAATTTGAAAATTGTACATTCAATAATTATTCCTTTTAAAATTATTCATTCGGAAATTCTGAATAAGTTGAATACACCATGTAGGCCTAAATCAACGAGTTCCACTTCTATTACGCACACGTCCAATATAAGATCAATTGAACCACCAACCACATTCAAATTTGAAAATTGTACATTCAATAATTATTCCTTTTAAAATTATTCATGTTTATTTTTATGTCATCGTCGTTAATTAAAACTTTTCTAACACTTGTGTATATTAGTTAGGTTATGTTATAGCTTCTGCTCTGAGAGGATAAAAAGAACTTCTGCTACATGATATTATGGATAGTCACGTATCAGAGATTGTTTAATATTAAGATTTATTGAATAGTAATCATTACAGTGTCTGTATAAAGACACTACTGCCATCTAGCATGCATCTAGCGTAATATTTGTAATGTTGAGATGGTACAATAATACATTTGAAGACAGTTGTATTTTCGTAAGTCAATTAATATTTTATTGTATTGGAGTACTTCGTTACTTCTAATCTTTATATACTTTGTTCTAATCGTGTAATAGTCAATTAAATCCCACTCGAGTTTTGATTTTCTCTAGATAAATCAAAACGTCTAGTGAGATTACTGTTGATAATTTTATAGAAGGCCTTTTCACTGTCTGAAAATAATAGATGAATTTCTAAGTTCCTTTCTTGTCTATACATGATCGTCTTTCCTGAATCCATTTTATCCCTCCATTATTTTTGTTTCTGCTGTAGTTCGTATTCTTCTGGTGATAATAATTATATTTTGTACTGGATTTTCTTATGACTTGTTGGTAATTCGATTTTTTATTAATATAATATCTTGTAGGCTGTATTGAAGAGACTTAATACATCTACAATTTCCACATATATTCCTATTCCCTTTCTTAAAGATGAGTATGACCTTTCTGTTCGTCCATGAGGAAGGTACAGTAGTGGCAAAAAAAAACCGGACCGACCCTTGTAGCTGATTTCAGAGCCTTGTTCACTTCAGAGCACGATATACTGGTAACTAAGACTTTCGTGGTTCGAATCCTGCCTGGGAAGGAAACTTTTTTGTGTTCCCTATTCAAATTTATTCCCAATACTTTTCGATTGCTGGTAGAATTCATGTTCTGGAAATAATAAATTAATTAAGTAGTAAAATATCGCTGAAATCGAAAAGTATTGGGAATAAATTTGAATAAGGAACAAAAAAAAGTTTCCTTCCCAGGCAGGATTCGAACCACGAAAGTCTTAGTTCTGGAGTGAACAAGGATCTGAAATCAGCTGCAAGGGTCGGTCCGGTTTTATTTTTGCAACTACTGTACATGATGTTCCATGTAATGTGGGTCCCTATCACCACGGCATGGCGCGTCCTCAGGTTGCGGATAGAGGAGACGGCCTCCAGATATGGAGGGTAGCTGCGAATATATTGAATAAGCAGTCGTGGACAGCCGATAAGGGGTGGTCCTCCAGCTTGGGGGTTGGGCGAAGGGCTAACAACCCATCACCGTAAAAAACAGCTTGTTACGTATCCCTATAATAAGCCTCGGAATAGGACTGATTCTCTGGCACGACAACAGCAAAGAAATAAGGTTTTGAGATTTGGCACTTGGAACGTAACTAGTCTTTATAGAACAGGAGGGGTAACATTAGTAGCAAAAGAACTAGCTAGATATAGAATAGACTTCGTAGGAGTACAAGAGGTTAGGTTAGATGGGAATGGCATATCACAAATAGGAGATTACTTGTTGTATTATGGGGAAGGAAACAATAATCACCAATTAGGAACAGGATTCTTTGTTCATAAAAGAATAAAATCAGCAGTAAAAAGGTCGAATTTATCAGTGACAGGTTATCATATTTAGTACTTAAGGGTAGATGGTGCGACATCATAGTTATAAATGCTCACGCCCCTACAGAAGAGAAAGACGACCATATAAAGAATAGCTTCTATGAGGAATTGGAACATACTTTTGATCAGTTCCCTAGATATCACATGAAAATTTTATTGGGGGATTTCAATGCTAAAGTAGGACGGGAGGATATTTTTAGACAAACTATTGGAAAAGAGAGCCTACACGCAATTAGTAGTGACAATGGAGTTAGATTAGTCAACTTTGCCACATCGAAAAATTTAATTGTCAAAAGTACAACATTCCCCCATAAGGATATACATAAATATACTTGGACTTCTCCAGATGGATTGACACACAACCAAATAGATCACATCTTGATAGATAAACGGAGACATACTAGTATAGTAGATATTCGAACTTTCAGGGGTGCAGACTGTAATTCTGACCATTATTTGGTGATTGGAGAATTAAGAGAAAGATTATCAGTAGCCAAGCGAGTAGAGCAGCAAGTTAATATTACTAAATTCAATATTTTGAAATTAAAGGACGAGGAAGCTAAGCAAAATTATCAGGTCGAAATTTCGAATAGGTTTGCCACTTTAGAAAGTTCCGACGAAGTTGAGAAAGAATTAGATGTTAATAGCGTGTGGAAAATATCAGAGATAGTATCAAAATTGCAGCTGAGCAGAGCATAGGTTATTATGAAACTAAGAAAAAGAAACCGTGGTTTGATGAAGATTGTTGCATGGTAGTAGAAAGAAGGAAACAGGCAAAATTGAAATTTTACAGGATCCAGTTGAGGAGAAGAGAGATAATTATTTCAATGAAAGACGGGAAGCAAGTCGTACACTTAGGAATAAAAAGAGAGGTTACTTGAAGGAAAAACTGAATGAGGTAGAAACAAATAGTAAGAATAAAAACATTCGAGATTTATATAAGGGTATAAAGGAATTTAAGAACGGATATCAACCAAGGGTAAACGTGATCAAGGATGAGAATGGTGACTTGCTTGCAGACTCTCCATCAATCCTAAACAGATGGAAAAACTATTTTGCGCAACTACTAAATGTACATAGGCCAAATAGAAATGATCGGGACGAAATTGAAATACAAACTGCTGAGCCATTTATACCCGAACCCACACTTTCAGAAGTCGAAATTGCGATAGAAAATCTGAAAAAGTACAAGTCTCCAGGTATCGATCAAATTCCAGCAGAATTAATACAAGAGGGTGGAAGTGCATTATATAGCGAAATTTATAAACTTGTACTTGCTATTTGGGAAAAGGAAATTGTACCAGAACAATGGAAGGAGTCCATAATTGTGCCTATTTTTAAAAAGGGGGACAAAACCAACTGTGGTAACTTCCGAGGAATATCACTTTTGTTGACGTCGTACAAAATTTTGTCCAATATTCTTTTGAGAAGATTAACTCCGTATGTAGATGAAATTATTGGGGATCATCAGTGCGGTTTTCGGCGTAATAGATCGACTATTGATCAGATTTTTGTATTCGACAGATAATGGAGAAAAAATGGGAGTATAAGGGTACAGTACATCAGTTATTCATAGATTTCAAAAAGGCATATGACTCGGTTAAGAGGAAGTATTATATGATATTCTTATTGAATTTGGTATTCCCAAGAAACTAGTTCGATTAATTAAAATGTGTCTCAGTGAAACATACAGCAGAGTCCGTATAGGTCAGTTTCTATCTGATGCTTTTCCAATTCACTGCGGGCTAAAGCAGGGAGATGCACTATCACCTTTACTTTTTAACTTCGCGCTTGAATATGCTATTAGGAAAGTTCATGATAACAGGCAGGGTTTGGAATTGAACGGGTTACATCAGCTTCTTGTCTATGCGGATGACGTGAATATGTTAGGAGAAAATACACAAACGATTAGGGAAAACACGGAAATTTTACTTGAAGCAAGTAGAGCGATCGGTTTGGAAGTAAATCCCGAAAAGACAAAGTATATGATTATGTCTCGTGACCAGAATATTGTACGAAATGGAAATATAAAAATTGGAGATTTATCCTTCGAAGAGGTGGAAAAATTCAAATATCTTGGAGCAACAGTAACAAATATAAATGACACTCGGGAGGAAATCAAACGCAGAATAAATATGGGAAATGCGTGTTATTATTCGGTTGAGAAGCTCTTATCATCCAGTCTGCTGTCCAAAATCTGAAAGTTAGAATTTATAAAACAGTTATATTACCGGTTGTTCTGTATGGTTGTTCTGTGAAACTTGGACTCTCACTCTGAGAGAGGAACATAGGTTCAGGGTGTTTGAGAATAAGGTGCTTAGGAAAATATTTGGGGCTAAGCGGGATGAAGTTACAGGAGAATGGAGAAAGTTACACAACACAGAACTGCACGCATTGTATTCTTCACCTGACATAATTAGGAACATTAAATCCAGACGTTTGAGAAGGGCAGGGCATGTAGCACGTATGGGCGAATCCAGAAATGCATATAGAGTGTTAGTTGGGAGACCGGAGGGAAAAAGACCTTTAGGGAGGCCGAGACGTAGATGGGAGGATAATATTAAAATGGATTTGAGGGAGGTGGGATATGATGATAGAGACTGGATTAATCTTGCACAGGATAGGGACCGCTGGCGGGCTTATGTGAGGGCGGCAATGAACCTTCGGGTTCCTTAAAAGCCATTTGTAAGTAAGTAAGTAACTGTACATGATGTTTCTCCCAACACGTATTAAGTAAATGATGGGACCTTAATTCAAAAGTAAATCCTCCTTATTTGAAAAGTTCCATATTTAATTCGTGAGGGCCACTGGTTGTTTAATTCTTAGAGGATACTATTATTTCTCTTAGTTCATCCATTTCTATTTTATCGACCTCTTGAATTTCTATTGTTGGTTGAGTTTCTTCTGTTTTTTTTATCATACCACAATTCTGTGTAGTAATAATAATAATAATAATAATAATAATAATAATAATAATAATAATAATAATAATAATAATATAATAATAATAATAATAATAATAATAATGTAATTACATTTATGCATTTACTTAGCGTATATGTTATAATTACGCTAGGACTGTTCAATCAAAACAGACCTAGGGGTCGCGCAAGTTGATAATCTAGTTGACTCTATGTCTTGCCAAAAAAAAAAGGCTAAGAACCCCTGGTCTGCTAATCGTTGGATTCCTAGGTTCGGCGCCCTAGAGTGAGCTATATTGTATTATATTGTATTTATTTACATTCCATGGTATTCATACATCGCTTCATAGCTAGAATATGGAACATGTAAAAAAAATTAATAGTAGGGTCTACTACAAAGTCTTAATTATAGTGATAGTCTATTTGAAATATATACAGAAGAGTTTTACAATGTACTAGTGGAACACAAAGGGTTAGAATCGATACTTAATGTCCACACCTGTGGAGTAACGGTCAGCGCGTCTGGCCGCGAAACCAGGTGGCCCGGGTTCGAATCCCAGTCGGGGCAAGTTATCTGGTTGAGGTTTTTTCCGGGGTTTTCCCTCAACCCAATAAGAGCAAATGCTGGGTAACTTTCGGTGTTGGACCCCGGACTCATTTCACCGGCATTATCACCTTCATATCATTCAGACGCTAAATAACCTGAGATGTTGATACAGCGTCGTAATATAACCCAATAAAATAAATAAAATCGATACTTAATACAAGACAGAAATATTCATACTGCGTTGTTTGATGTCATGAATTCACCTACAGAATAGAAGGCGTGAGAACTTAGGTACTACTTTAATTGGGCCCTAAATAATCTTATGTTTTGAGTTTCATTTGTTACATCCATAGGTAGGCGATTACATTTTTTTACCGCCGCATAACACACTTCTTTTTGATAGCACGATAGACTTGCCGATGGATTATGAAAGTCATTTTTTGACTAGTATTTATGCTATGAACTGTTGAATTAGTTACAAAGTTTTCACGAGGAAATTTATTAATGGAAAAATATAGTGACAATCCATGAGCATTATTTATAGTTTTTTCAAATGGTCGTCCTACACGATTCCCTAGATTTGGACCTACTATTATTCTAATTACTCTTTTTTGTAGTAGAAATCTACTGTTACTATCTGTAGAATTTCCCCATTACCCATTACCCCATTACCGAGTGGAAGTATGCAAAGTATATTGTTTTTAAGATATTGATATTTGATTTACTACATCTTGCATAGATCTAACAGCAAAACATTCTTAATTTAGTTTTGGAGTAATTTCTTTATTGAATATGGCTTTCTCATATAGGGGCCCTGGTTTGAATCTTCATGGGGGAAGAATTTTCTCATTACATTTCGGCCAGTATATGGGACCGGTGCCCACCCAGCATCGTGATGCACTTGGGGAGCTACGATAGGTAGCGAAAGCCACCTATAACGGCTGGTGGGATCATCGTGCTAACCACACGATACCTCCATTCTGGTTGGATAATCGTCCACCTTTGCTTCGGCATGTGTGCGTGAGGCCAGCAACGGCTGTTCGGTCTGGGCCCTTCATGGGTTGTAACGCCACGGATTATATTCTCTTTTAGGGAGTTTCGTGTTCTGTATGGCTGTGAAACTTGGACTCTCACTTTGAGAGAAGAACAGAGATTAAGGGTGTTCGAGAATAAGGTTCTTAGGGAAATATTTGGGGCTAAGAGGGATGAAGTTACAGGAGAATGGAGAAAGTTACACAACACAGAACTGCACGCATTGTATTCTTCACCTGACATAATTAGGAACATTAAATCCAGACGTTTGAGATGGGCAGGGCATGTAGCACGTATGGGCGAATCCAGAAATGCATATACGAGTAGAGTGTTAGTTGGGAGGCCGGAGGGAAAAAGACCCTTTGGGAGGTCGAGACGTAGATGGGAGGATAATATTAAAATGGATTTGAGGGAGATGGGATATGATAGAGAATGGATTAATCTTGCTCAGGGTAGGGACCAATGGCGGGCTTATGTGAGGGCGGCAATGAACCTCCGGGTTCCTTAAAAGCCAGTAAGTAAGTTAGCGAGTTTCGCGGCACGTAAAGGACTCTGTTCTTCCTGATAGAGAGCTGCAGACAAAATACGTCGGTCATTTGTCGCCCACGTTCAGTTTCGTTGCTGAATAACACCTGAAGTTTAAAGCGTCGTTAAAAGGAATACTGTTGCTATGAGTTATGACGACGTCTAAGACGATGACTGTGATGATATTAATGATTTAGTTTTTGTTTGAGACTGTCTACTTGTGAAGATTGTAGACGTGATAGGAAGTAATTCACAGAGCTTAATGCAATAAAAACAGTTCTGATCTGAAATACAAAGAAAGGAAATGAAATCGATGTTTACATGACACGTGCTGTGTGTATTAGAAGAATTTATTCAGCTCTAGGTTTCTAGGTCTTTGTTACATATGAAGCAGTTACTTAAATACGTACGCTCTGTTTCACCGTAATTTACATCACTAACTACGCGTTACACATTTTCAGACGATTGGAAAAACCCTGACACACAACAAGATTGTTCGTCATTATTATTATAATAATTATAGTCTAGGTGAATGTGTTGGAGGATTCCAATTCTTACCTCTGTACTTAGTAATTCTGTATTCACCTTAGTGTTTGATTGCGTTCTCCACACTTGCGGAGTAAAGGCTGGTTCACAGTAAACCGGAAACGAGAACCAGAATGAAAACGAGAAGCAGAGGACGTGAATATGAAAATTTTTGATTCACAATAAACCGAGAACGTAGACGACTATGCATATCGATATGCATGTCAATAACGATATGTAAAGTCGATATTACGCATTCTGATGCTATTTGTGTATAATTGACCAATGGCGTTCTCTCATGAGTACAAGGCAGACAACATAAACACAGGTTAACCAACTTCGAAATTTCAACTGAAACATTTCATTAGGTACGGTACTATAAATATGCCCATGCATCTTTATTATCACAACCTATTTTAAGTCTACCATAACGTAAAATAATTACAGAAGAAAGATTTCTAATAGAACAAAAATGAACAAAACAGTAGTTATTGAATTGAAGCGTGAATATGTAGTGTGTAATACAACCAATACAGTAATAAAATATGATTCACTTACGATCGGTGTTCAAAGATGCAGCTATTGAAAGCCACGTATTCTCCTTCATTTTCTCATCTTTATACGAGGCGCGCCGCTTATCGTAAACGTGAGGATTTTCCTCAACACTCAATATTAGAATCTCATCAAATAAAACTTGCTCCATGATGCACAGCACAGAACAAAATAATGCATAGGTTATGTCACGGTCTTCTTGCTACAAAATATACGACGACAAAATAGCTTTTAGATGGCAATAGAACGAATCTAGTGGGCTGTGATCGGAAACGAGAACGCCAAAGTTGAAACTTGGCCAACTCTCCGTTCCCGATCCCGGGCTCCGGCAAGCTTTTCGTTAATTGTGAATGCTCACATTTAAATGTACACATTTTAACAATTCTACCGTTTTCGTTTTCGTTCCGATTCTCGTTTCCGGTTTATTGTGAACCAGCCTTAATACAACTGTTGAGCTGTTTTTCAATGTATTTCCCACCTGAATTGAGACATTTGTCATACCATGGGAACGACACCGGTTCCGATCCCAGGCGGCAGACTTCTACGACATAAGGATACAGAAGTTGATCCCATGGTATGACAAATGTCTCAATTTAGGTGGGAAATACATCGAAAAATAGCTCAATAATTACTGTATCTGTTGCAATAAATCTTTCCATGAAATTGTGTTTTCTTTCTGTAAACGGCCCTAGAGAAACTTATTTTTAAGGCTGTCGTAATCGCACTCGAGTGGCCAAAATTTGTATAAGTAACTTGGTTTTACGTTATTAACATGGTGGAAGAAAAACAACTTTTTATCTCCTCCCATGAGAATGATTGCTTGTTAGCGATAGAGCTCTTTTTCTGATTACAAAGACCGGGCTTCGAATCTCTCTATGCACACGTGTAAACACAGCGTACACGAGGTATTCCGAGGCGGGAGTTAGTCTCTGAACAGCGACCAATTTCCGTGTCTGAGAGTCCGTATAGGCCAGTTTCTATCTGATGCTTTTCCAATTCACTGCGGGCTAAAGCAGGGAGATGCACTATCACCTTTACTTTTCAACTTCGCTCTAGAGTATGCCATTAGGAAAATTCAGGATAACAGAGAGGGTTTGGAATTGAACGGGTTACATCAGCTGCTTGTCTATGCAGATGACGTGAATATGTTAGGAGAAAATCCACAAACGATTAGGGAAAACACGGGGATTCTACTTGAAGCAAGTAAAGAGATAGGTTTGGAAGTAAATCCCGAAAAGACTAAGTATATGATTATGTGTCGTGACCAGAATATTGTACGAAATGGAAGTATAAAAATTGGAGATTTATCCTCCGAAAAGGTGGAAAAATTCATGTATCTTGGAGCAACAGTAACAAATATAAATGACACTCAGGAGGAAATTAAACGCAGAATAAATATGGGAAATGCCTGTTATTATTAGGTTGACAAGCTTTTATCATCTAGTCTTCTGTCAAAAAATCTGAAAGTTATAATTTATAAAACAGTTATATTACCGGCTGTTCTATATGGTTGTGAAGCTTGGACTCTCAATTTGAGAGAGGAACAGAGATTAAGGGTGTTTGAGAATAAGGTTCTTAGGAAAATATTTGGGGCTAAGAGGGATGAAGTTACAGGAGAATGGAGAAAGTTACACAACACAGAACTGCACGCATTGTATTCTTCACCTGACATAATTAGGAACATTTAATCGAGACGTTTGAGATGGGGAGGGCATGTAGCACGTATGGGCGAATCCAGAAATGCATATAGAGTGTTAGTTGGGAGCCCGGAGGGAAAGAGACCTTTAGGGAGGCCGAGACGTAGATGGGAAGATAATATTAAAATGGATTTGAGGGAGGTGGGATATGATGATAGAGACTGGATTAATCTTGCACAGGATAGGGACCAATGGCGGGCTTATGTGAGGGTGGCAATGAACCTCCGGGTTCCTTAAAAGCCAGTAAGTAAGTAAGTAAGTAAGTAAGTATTCGAATAAATCTTTCCATGAAATTGTGTTTTCTTTCTGTAAACGGCCCTAGGGAAACTTGTTTTTTACGGCTGTCGTAATTGGACTCGAGTGGCCAAAATTTGTATAAATAACTTGGTTTGACATTATTAACATGGTGGAAGAAGAAAAACTTTTTATCTGCTCCCATAAGAATGTTTGCTTGTTAGTGATAGATTATTTTTTCTGATTACAAAGACCCGGCTTCGAATATCTCTATGCACACATGTAAACACAGCGCACACGATGATTCACGAGCTATTCCGAGGCGAGAGTTAGTCTCTGAACAGCGACCAATTTCCGTGTCAAAGAAAGTACATTCGCCTATTAATGTCACCACTGCTTTAGCATGTTATCTGTTTTTAGACTGGCAGCATTGCCATCATATTTAGCAGAAGAAAAGCCATCTCACATCAAAAGTGGATCTCGAATCAATAGCCTTAATTTTAGTCTAAAAATGTTGAGGAACAGTTAGATGTACTGTAGCTATAATTTGTATAATCGGAGCTTTCCTGTTGTCATGGTAACTGCGAAGCATCCCTACTCGAGGTCTAACTTTCTGAGCTCGTGAATCATTGATTCAGAGTGCCAATTAATGGGAGCGCTATACAAGTAGGTATGAATTTATCGAACTTGGTCAGCATACAGGAAGGGAAAGTTTCTCTACTGACATATTGACACCACAGATCAGACGCGCGACTGGTTTGCTTCAGATTTAATGAAGTTTCGAAGCTAATATCATGTTACATGAACGTTAATGAATTTGAAATTATATAACGCAGATATTAAACGCTGCGTCGGAACGATTTTGAATGCCAGAGCTGTAATTAAGTTTGTCGTCCCTTGGCTACAGACTGAGTTAGCCCACACTATTATATTACGTTGGGCACTCATATTAAGATTATCACGCATTGCCGCATCCATGTCAGCCTTTCAGAGTGATAGAACTCCAGCATTAAATACAGGCTAATTTTCGTTGTGAATGTTTAAAGCAATGTAAGTATGTAGGTAAAACTTTTATCTGTAACGCCGTTGAAATTGACATTATGCAACGGCTATAGAGTCGCTTTTGTGCAGAGTGCAAGCAATTGTTGTGGGTCACACTTTGCGATAATTTTTGCAGCTAGATTTATCGCTATCAATTTATCGCATGGTCGTTCTTTTGTTTAGTCGTTGTCGCCAACTGTTTCCCCGTAAATTGATGATCATGAATACATTAAGATGCAACTACACGGTTAAACTTTTCTTTCAACTTTAAAGCAATGAATTCAAGATTGATATTTAATATTAATATATTTACGCAGTGAAGACGGCGTTCAAAACGGCGCACCATGTAGACACAAAATCTTCATGCATCTTAATTGAACGTACCTTTTAAACTTGATTATTTCAATATTCTTCCCAGATTGCACGCATACGCGATTGGAATATTGAACTGTGTAGATGCAGCTTTAGTTCCGTTACACACTACAGCGAGAATGCGTTTGTCCAGCTATGGAAAATGCTTTCCTGTAGCACGAGTAACGGTCGAAATAAGGCATAGCTGACATTGGTCCTGCTCCCACAGGTAACCTAACCTATAATTGTAGCCTATAAAATTTGTATTTTGTGAATGTAATTAAACAATTAATAGAAAGTCAGATGTTCAAATGTATGTAATATCAAACCCAAATACCTTGCATAGTAATAATAAGGTCTTTGATCAAACTGCCTTCCGTATGGCGTAATAAAATTCGTGTTTTAATTAGGCCTATCTATACAGAGATGGCTTCACTGTGTAGGAACATGTCTTGCTGTGAATACATAAGCATTGGTATATAGCTGTCCCCACTGTTACTGTTAAATTAAATTATGATTTTAGAAGATAATGAAAATGTATTTATGTTATAATAATAAGAGAAAAATGCAGTACATGTAATTAACATTGTTAAACCTGTATTTCGCTTTTCGCAATTGGAATTATTGATTAATAACATCGAATTTCTTTATTGCAGTAATCGATATTTATCTACGAGTATTTCAACTTCACAATGTCTGAATAGGTTAAGTATTCGTTAATATACTGTGACAGCGACGTGAGATTCGAACTCACGACCAGCGTCCCGCACAGATCGCGCGAGGAGCATTACGTGGAGAGAGAGTGCGCGCGCATCTGGTGCTTGTAGAGAGGAGAGGGCTCTGGATTTTTCTGGAGTGCCATCTCTAGAGACGCGTGGAACTTTCGAGGCTACGTCGCTGTGGTTATAAATTACGGACGCGAAGGAACGACAGATAGAGTTTTTCAGTTGATTAGTCAGCCAGTCAGTGACTAAGCCAGAGCAAGCAAGCCAGTCTTGCGTACCGGAGTTCGACTCGATGTACTGCGTCATCCGAAGGCCTGAGTTCGAGTGCAGTGGACCGCAGTTAGAGGGACCTTAAACCTTAGAGGGACCTGAGTTCGAGTGCAGTGGACCGCAGTTGGAGGGACCTGAGTTCGAGTGCAGTGGACCGCAGTTGGAGGGACCTGAGTTCGAGTACAGTGAACTGTCTCTGAAGGTCTGTGGTTCGAGATACTGTGAACTCGAGTTGAGCTAGAAGAACTGTGAACTGAGAACTGATAGTTCTGATTTGTAAATAGTGCTTTGTAAATATTAGTTAAGATTAACAGTTCATTGTTGTTCGTACTAGTCCAAGTAAATTGTCATTGTCGTCGGTGGAGTGTTATGACGAATACTGTGTTGAGTGAAAATCCAATTGTTGACGAGAGCGTTTAAGGCGAATTGTAGAAAGGAACTATTGTTGGAAGAATAAAATACTATTGTTGAGTGAAATAAAATTCACAATACATTTGAAGAGTCCACTGCAAGAATGATTGATGTCATTTGGAAAACATTTTGCAGGGGACGCAATTGAAAGTTTGAAATGCTTAGCGCTCAAAGCTTAACTGTGATTTTCCGATCATTACTGGACAATGACTATCAGTGTTAATGCCATATAACTCTGTATGTACATTCTATATGTCTTAAGCGATGCATTGACAGTCTTGGTTCATTTTCGACAAGAAAGTGACATCCATCATTCTCGCAGTGGAATCTTCAATTATTAATATTTTGTGATCGAATTTTAGGGATATATTATTTACATTTTTATTTTATTCACGAAATAGTCCTAATAAAATATGTCACTCGAGGTCTGAGATTTCCCAGATAAATCTCAGACCTCTCGTGACATTACTGCAGATAAATGATCTAAAGAATTTCAGTTTCGTCCTTTAAATGTACAGAAATTTAATCCGTACAAATACTGGGTGTTCAGTTCAAAGTGTGTCATGGCTCGCTGTATGCCGTCATGTGGCTAGCCGATGAGCCTAGAGAATTCAATCTTCCTACACTTCCGCAGAGGTGTATAACCTATGAGGCAGAGAAGTTGCCTAGCAAGTACGGCGTTCATTTTGAAGAGTACGTACCGATACGTACGGTAACGCCGGTAGTGGCAGGAATGTGAATTGTTTGGAAATACGTACTGTCGGGATATGGAGAGAGGGTTAAGACGATTACTTACGTATTTGTTGACATTAACTTCGACGGTCAACATGGACACGGAGCATTTGATTTGTGTTGTGGAATGTTACCGTACGCAACCGATGATAACAAGTACCCTGCGTACGACTTGCCGGCGCAAAACACAGTTCGAAAGAGGTTATGGTAGCACACAGACTGTACAGACCGCCATCTGTTGCTACGACGTTCAAGTTATACCGTACACGTTCTCAAATTCAGATTGAAGAACGCCTTAAATAATAGGCAACTTCTCTAACATATAAGCTGAAACTGCTTCAAATCGGTGACCCAACAACAGTGACGTCATGACACACTTTGAAATGAACATCCAGTATAACTTTCTGTTGTAAAAAGGAATTTTAAATGTTACATAAATATTACAAGTGTTAGCTACGGCGGATAATTTGTCTTTGAATAATTAATTTATAAAGATCTTTCCATCAGAATTAATATTTGTACCAAGTTCTAACCATCCGCATTGGAGAGTGATAAAGGTTAAGTGGGATTTGACAGGTGACATGGCTGAGTACTCCAACTCCCACACTGACGAAGGTCGAGAGGTGACCTTTCCGTGTGCAACTTGTTTATGTTTTGCGTGTTGCCGCTCTCGGACATCTGTTTCAAATAGCCGCAAGGACATGAACGTTTTAAGGATATCACGTTATTGGCCAGTCTGGCATCTCGATTCACGCGAAGTGAATTTATGCATGTCGAAAAGAAGGCGGAAGTGATTAACATTTTATACCAAGGACATTCAATAGTGTGACAAAAATGAACACCATACATGTATCATAGGCCCACATTACCCCATCCTTCCAAACTCTAAACTGGTTACGGCTTAACGAACGTAGAAATTTTCATTCTCTTGTTCTCCTTTTCCAAGTCCTTCACACCTCTACACCTACCTACCTTGTCTCCCGTTTCAGTTACCTATCATCATATCATAATCTCTTCACACGCACGCAAAATAGCCGCATACTAGCCATACCAACACATAAGACATCATCGTATTCATCATCATACACAATCTCGCTCTCGCGCTTGTGGAATAACTTACCCTACCCAGTGACATCAGAGACTGTAGGAATTTAATAGCGTTCAAAAGCAAACTTATTAAGCATTTTCTTATTGTGTAGAGTAGGTTTAATTTTTACTTAATTAATAAAAAATGTTTTCTCTCTTCTTAACTTTTACAATAAACTGTCTAGCTTTTATTAATCAGTTAATTTTTTAGTACTTTGATTTTTATTGTATTTGTAAATTTAATATTAATTGTAATTATAATTGTAATTGTATTCTTAATATTGTAGCCGTAATCCCTGGTAGAGGGGAAGAGAAGACCTGATGCATCCCTTAGAAATAAATAAATAAATGAATAAATAATTAAATAAATTTGATAAATAAATTCGTAAATAAAGGATAAATCGTTTAAATAAATAAATAAATCCAAATAAATAAATGCGATCATTTTGGTCCAGAGACCACTCATTGGTGCAGTGACAATTCCTTTAACATGTTTCTAATTTTTATTACATGCAAAAAGTTTAATGAACATTGACATCATTTAGATTTAATGTGATACTTTATTTTACTTGTTATAGATTTCATTGAATTATGGTAATAACTTAATTTTAACCCTTGTTTTCTACGTATTCAGTAAATGGCGTTTGGCCCAGATGGTTCTCAACCTTCAAATAACTTAAATTATATTATATAATATTACATTACATATAATATTATATTATATTATGTTATATTATATTATATTATCCTATATTATATTATATTATATTATATTATATTATTTTTTATATTATATTATATTATATCAGGGAGTTACTGTAATTTATAGCATTATATCCATCTAGAGAAACTACACTTTCCAATGGTGAAATAATAATTAATTATACAAACTCTTTATTTAGCTACCGATATTAGCCTTACTTTAAAACACAGAAACATTCTCTTTATCTTTAAAAGCTTTCGATTGTTGCTGTCAATGCCCCTTGCAACGAAGTCATTTGTTTTTTATTTCATTATACGACCTTAGATGGCAGTTATTTTAATTTTAAAACTCATTTATCTCATTAAATATCAGTCCTATCAAAATTTTTCAAGGAATAAAACTTATCGAAAATTATTTTTAAAGAACATTTGTTGTGTAACATTTTTCACAAAAATCAATAATAAGCGAGATATTTCGATGTATTTAATTCAGACCCCTTATAACCCCCTTTTAAATAATGTATTTTGAATGCCATATAGCCTAAAATCTAAATTACAACGAACTTAATTTGTATTCCAATTTTCATAATAAATCCGTTCAGCCATTATCATTAAAGGTAACAAACATACAGACAGACAGACAGACAGAATACAAAGAAAAATTTCAAAAAGCCATTTTCGGTTTCAGGGTGGTTAATTATATATGTTAGGACCAATTATTTTAATGGAAAATTAAAATTTACAAGAAAAATTTGAAACTTGGATTTGTTATTAGTATAGATATTGTAGTTGTAATCAATTTAGAGGGAAAGAGAAGGCCTAAATTTTGGGTCTTATAAAATATATCTGTACGACAAAACTTTTTCTAATACTGTACTACTATTGATTCTTGCCAAGTGTTTATGTTTTATCATTACATTACAAATAGGAAGGGAGTATTGTATTTTTCTTGATATCAGTGGTAGGCCTATCACCATGTTATTACATAGAAAAGTTTTAACTAAACTTTCTTTAAGAAAAATTTTTTTTTTTTTGTAAAAATAATGTGGAAATGTTGCAATGTAAATGACTAACTTTAGGAATTTAACGTTTTTAATTTTATCAGATATTTAAGTTCTAGTAAGTCTTGTTGTGGTACCTTGAATTGTTGTCCAATTGTGAGTTCATTTCCTTATAAAATTTTAGAAATTTTAAAGCCTGCATTTTCTGATAATATTTGTGGTCGTTCACGTAAAAGGCAAGTGTCTCTATAGAACGTTAGTTAAATTAATTTTATTTTGAATTTAATTTCGACAAACTAATTAATGGATTTAATTTTCTTAGGAATGTTTCGTTACTTATTTTTGCTCTTCGTGATAGCCTCCTAGCTTTTCTAAAAATCCATATTGTTTATATATATATATAATAAAAATCATATTTTTCTGTTTTTAATGTTGTCAAATATCATATCCTTAAGTATTTATAAGTGTGGAACTATACAGTATGATTCACGGAAAGAAAAAGTAATAGGCCTATAGCATTAAATTTTTAAATCCATTCTGAAAATAAATGTTCACATGAATCCGGCTCTAAATTCAAAGGGAAAGGAGGAAACCGAAAACAAGGGACTGAGGAAAATCGACAACCGAGAAATATGACAAATCTCTATAGAAGATTTTAAGTTTCTACTTAAAAAGTTTTTAATGAACAGAACTAGACTCTTGCGGAAGTTTCTAAATAGTCCTAAATGAATAAATTGTTATTTTGTTTTTCCTCTCTCTTCTTATTTTTTTCTTTTCTTTTTTATTATCTTGATATATTATTACTTAATCATTTGTATTTGTATGCCATTTAGTACGACTTTGCTAATCAACATTTTATGTCTTGTAACCCACATGTATTCTCCTATTAGTATATTAACTGTATAATATATCTCAAGTGAATTAATCGTCGAATTTATCTCGAGCATTTTAGGTCTTATAAATTGTGTGTTTGTGTGTGTGTGAGTGTGTGTATATTCCCCTCATGTTATGTAACTGATTTTGATTATGTGTAATTTTCTACTTTATTTTATATATTATGTAACCGATCTTGACTACTTGTAATTTTATATTATGTAACTGATCTTGAATACTTGTAATTATCTATTATATTTTATGTGATTTCTAAGGTATTTCTTTTGCGTTGTTTTGTAATCTAATTTTGTATTTCATGATGTTATTGAAACCTGGTTGAGTGGAAGAGAACACCTCATTGGCCTTAACTCTGCCTGGCAAAATAAACCTACTATTACTACTACTAATGATATCATTAAAAGATCTCTGACTTCTTTTGGCATCCAGTCTCTTTTGGAACCACCAGGTTTTAGTCGCGCGGATGGTAAACGACCCAATGGTCTGATCTTAATTCCATGGTCTAGAGGAAAATCTTTAATTTGGGACTCCACTTGCGTTGGCAAATAGCTCCATCTCACTTGCCGAATACTTTAGACGAGCAGCATCTGCTGCTGAATTAGCCATAAGAAGAAAGTCAATAAATATGCTCATCTTTTAGACAATTATATCTTTGTCCCATTTGCTGTGGAGACCTTCGGTCCTATAAAGTCATGACGCTAAAGTTTTGGTATCTCAAATCGGCCATAATTTTGATCTCCATTATCTGGTGATCGCCGTTGCACTACTTTTATTTGCGTCAACGCATATGAATATTGCTAATCAACGATAATAGAAATGCAATGAGCGTTTTGGGTTTTCTTCAGAGTCCAGCCCTTTCACGAACTTTTTCTCCTGTAAAATTTTTATCTCTATGTAAATGCTTATATTTAGTTTTTATATATGTTAATTGTAACGGTGAAAATATTGTTAATCAAATAATTTTTTTATTTATTTATTTTTTTCATAAGTGTATATTATTTTTTGGAGTGTTTTGTAAGTAATTTTATGAGGAACAATAGGCCTATAATATAATATAACTATTACTACTAAGACTAGAAGAAAGTGGGAAAGAGGCACAATCGAGAAATGTGGGAGATAGGAGGCACCAAGAAACGGGAGGAAGAGGGGAATCGAGAACTGAGAAACGTGGGGAAGAGGGAAACCGAGGAACTTGGGGAAGATCGGTAAGAAGAGAACCGAGAAATGAGGAAAGCTGGGAAAACATGAAGCAGGTAACGGGAACTGAGAACTGAGGAACGTAGGGATGAGAAGGAATCGAGAAAGTGGGGAAGAGGAGAACGGATGAATGTGGGGAAGAGATAAATCTAAAAATTCTGGGAAAAGGGGAAAGAGAGAAACCGAGAACCGGGAAACATTGGGAAGAAGAAGGGGGAACTGAAAAATATGGGGGAGAGAGAATTGGAGAAATGTGGGGAAGTAAGGAAATCTAGAAACATGGGGTAAGAGGGAACCGATAACCAAGAAATGTGGGGAATATGGGAAATATAGAAGCTTGGGTAAGAGAGAACCGAGAAATATGGGGGAAAATAGTACCGATAAACAAGGGTAAGAGAAAACTAAATTTATTTTCCTTCATGAACAATGTTACCCCAGTTGCTTATTGTATTAGAGCCCCTTGAAATTGAATTACTGAGGAGCGTGGAGCGGTCTAGAAAGGTTCATGTTCGCTCTCGCCGGAAGCAAATTGCAGGCTGACCTCTGACGACATTGATCCACACACGGGTACCTGCATGTGTTGCAAGGGCGCGACCACTCCAAGGCACTTCTGTGCAGGCTACATGCAATTGACTTCGATAGTGTTAAGTTAGATGTAATGAGCGTGTGTCAAAAGAGGCGTTGGTGAAGAAGACAACACAATAATACAAGTAATTGATTAATTAGCGGAACTTACTCGTCTTAATTATGTAAGTTTGTGCGGCTTACAGCTGTTTCGGTGCTTCATCACACCATCCTCAGAGCCTACTAGATCTCGGCGTCATCTCGAACTTCTCTGCCTGTTGTGAGGTTGCGTTTGATTGTTGAAAGGTGTTGAAAAGTGGAGTCAAATAGTGTGTGTGTACTGAAATTGATCTGTGTTTTGAGAATTTGATCGGGGTGTGTTTTAGTGTGTTTGTATATTTCTTATTGTTCTAGTGTGTTGAGTTTTTGGTTCTTGGGTTGTATGTGTAGGATTTCCATGTCCGCATTTATGTTATTGTATGTATGGTTAGCATTGGTTATGTGATCGGCGTATGTAGATGTATTGTGTCCTCTGGTTATTGCTTTAATGTGTTCTTTGTAGCGTGTTTGGAATGATCTGCCTGTCTGTCCTATGTAGACCTTGTCGCAACTATTACATGTGAGTTTGTATACGCCTGTGTGGTTGTATTTATTTGTTTGTGTTTTTTGTGTGTTGAGATGTCTTTGTAGTGTGTTTTCTGTTCTGTAGAGGAGAAGGTGGAAATATGGGCTACCATTTTATTTTCCTCGTAATAATGGAAAATGGTGTGGCATACTGCTTGGAAATCTTTATTGACATACAGACTAATTATTCATATACAATTTTTCCAGTGTTAAAGGTCAATAGTTGCAATAGATATTTGCATATAATTACTTTTTGAAAGTAAGACGAACTGGTCCTGTACAGGTAGTAGGGTCTAAATGAAAATAAAATTGGAAAAAAAAAAGAAACATACGTAGGAAACATGTGAAATGGCAATATTCTCAAATAACGATAGTGAAAATACTGTTAATGTGTTGGTAATATGGGCTACCTATCCCATATTTGACACATAGCGGTAGCCCATATTAGCAGCATCGACTCATGAAGGTTTCTAAGATTATGTAACTTATGGCAATTGTTGTCCTAAATATATATTACTCTTATGCCATGTGATAGAGCTATTCTTCGTCAGTGTAACACATCAAGCGTGATTTATAAACATGAAATATATTTCTTTCAATAAAATTGAACCTATATACCTGCAAAAACTTTGAAATTGATGAAAAACATAAAGGACACACGACATCCACACCACAAAGGCAACTGGTTTGTCTCTTTGTGCACGCAGACTGATGGACACGAGATGTACTTTTAGAGCTTTTTCGCTTAACAACACCATCTGTAAAAAACGAGGTGAATTACCATCCTAGCCCAATTTCTTCTCTATGCTATGTTGTATTCCTGCTTTCTGAATGAAGATGCGATCTTATGTGTGCTTTTGTTTTCATATGTTAGTGTGATGTATTTCTTGTGTTCTTGTGTTTGTGTTGTGTTTTGCGTGTTTTTGTGTTTAAGTTTTTGTTTTGTCTTTCTTATGATGTTGTCTATTATGTTTGGAAACCCACATAACAGGCAGAGAAGTTCGAGATGACGCCGAGATCTAGTAGGCTCTGAGGATGGTGTGATGAAGCACCGAAACAGCTGTAAGCCGCACAAACTTACCTAATTAACACCATTAAGTCCGCTAGTTAATCAATTACTTATATTCAAGTGTTAAAAGTAGTGTACGCAAGATTCAAAATGGACAATAATACAGTATGGAAACTTTCTGTTCTTGTTGTTAAAATAACAACAAATGAGTGTCGAAAAGAACGTAATATTTTTCGTAGTTCTTTGCGTTTCTCAGCAATTCAGTTCCTTTACCATGTTGAGAATGAGATTATTCTTTATGAAAATATATCTACAGTAATGTCAAAAGAGGTCTGAGATTTATTAGGACTATTTCGTGAATAAAATAAAAATGTAAATAATATATCCCTAAAATTTGCTCACAAAATGTTAATAATTGTATATTTATAAATACTTACCTATTCAGACATTGTTAAGTTGAAATAGATGAACATCGATTACTGCAATAAATAAATTGGATGTTATTCAGTAATGACAATTGAGAAAAACGAAATAGACTACAGGTTTAACAATGTTAATTAGATGTACTGCGCTTTTCTCTTGTTATTAAAACAGAAATACGTTTTCATTATCTGCTGAAATCACAATTTCATTTAAACATTTCATAATATAATTACAAATAACCTGATTAATACATTAATTAAACGAACAATTGTTGAAAACGCAGTTATCAAATCTGAATGAAGGAGTGTCATTTTCTTTGGATACAATGGACATGGAATTAGAAGATGAAGATTAGATGTGGAAGTAGGATTTGGCACTTTATTTAGTACTTCATCGTTACATTAATGGATTCATGTTCATCGATTTACGGGGAAACAGTTGACAACACTGACTAAACAAAAGAGCGACCATACGTTAAATCGAGTTGCAAAAATTATCGCGATGTATGACTATGATTGGTTGGAATTTAAAATTTCATTACACGTCATTGGTCGAAAATGGAATGACGTCATATAAACGAAATAGTCACTTCTAAAGATAAATAAGTTAAATAATAGACTTAGTACGTAAACAAGAAGATATACTTTCGTTTTCTCAGTTGTGCACAAAAGCCATTCTTCACAATCCGAAAGACTTATACGATTTAAGTAAATATTATAAATTTTGCATAAATCTATACGACATATCTGCATTCATATGTAATATTTGTACTTTCCAAGCCTCTGCTTGATGCCTTTGAGTTTGTGATGTCAGCCGTTGAGCTTTCTCCAGGGTTAACATAAAGCTGATTGATGCAGTGACAGAACCTCATGATGACATCATTATAAAAGTGACTTTTAAAATGACGTCTTTCGACGCCTTTGAGTTGGGTTGTTTGATATCTACTCTTTACTTTCTTTCTTAATATCCGTTTCCAGATTGCGAACCCCTCTTGTTAGAGATTGTAAAACAGCTTTCATGAAAACGAAAAATCCGTCTCTATGTGTTCAACACGTGCCTTCCACCTCACGGAGGAGGTATTATCTTCTCTGCTCATTTGATCTCACGTCCTGACGCCTGATAGAAATTCCGCTTTTACAACATGGGATGGTCTTCATCTTCCTGGTTCATAGGTTAACGCCCCTGTCTGCAACTCTGGACTAGTCGGTGCAATTTCAGTTATATGACAAGCTGTATATTATGTTAATTCTGTTTGGATTATGTGGCGTACAAATCTAGCAAACACAATCAATGCTTTTTCCTTTCAGAGATTTATCCCACTTTGCATTCATCTCTTGTTTTATGTGCGTTCTGCATCCTTGTGAGTGTTGTTATTGCTCTAACTAATTACATGGCTAAAATGTTCGGTACTGGTTAATGTGTGAGTGTTTATCAAGAACCTCAAGAGCTATAGAATTAAAAACTTGTGTAAATATTAAAACATTGAGCGTCGAGAGAATCTTTTTCTCTCATTATACGTTTATGCGATTTGCAAGTTCAGTTTCTTTGTTTGTCACCCTGAGAATGATATTGCCACAGTCCAGTATATACAGTCACGAAGCTTGAGGGTGCTAGGAACAATAGACTGTGCAGGTACTATTTCGCATTGTCTGTAATGAGGCGATATTAGCGATCCTAGTGGTTAGCAACTATCTATGGTTGCATATTTACTACGTATTGAGCTTCGTGACTGTATATACTAGACTGTGGTATTACTAGTAGTAGTAATTTGTGAATATATACAAAAGCCGCCCTAAATAAGGGTTCGATAGATCGGCCTACTAATCAATTCATAAAGAATAATAAGTAAACAGAACAATTTTGTGACACTTGGAAAGAAAAAAAAAACATTAAGATAAATGATAAGAAAACATAGGAAATCATTTACAATAAAAATTTTGTTGGGTACAAATGATTACTAATTATAGCTAAGGATGATTTTAACACGTGAGATCCTGTGGCATCAATCGTTGCATCAGAAATTTTATATTGTTTAAGTTGATTTAAAGTTCCACGTGGGATCGTGCCACGGGCACCGAACATGAGCCCAAAAACTGTCCAATGTGTGATGTGGTATTGTGCTCCGAGATGCTGACAACAAGGTTCATATATGACTTGTTTTTCACGACACACCTCTTGTGGCTGTTGCTCATGCATCTCGAAACGGATTGTGGGATCAAGAATGACACCCTTATCCTTCTGCCGATCAATTATGATGATATCAGCACGTCTAGTAGAGCCATCAGAAGAGATGCAACCAACCTCCCCATAAACCTCATAGGAAGCATTCTGACGGATTGAAGCTGCGATGAGAGAACGAACCGTATTATTAGTTTATTATAGTTTATTACCGTGAACTGTTTATCAAAAGATATACATGGTGAATAAAGAAGAAAAAAAAAGACGACGACGAACATCTGTTTTCTGTATTAAGCAAAAAATATCTTCTTTATTTATAGATACAATCAATCAATCGATCGATCAATCAATCAATCAATAAATAAATAAATCAATCAATCAATCAATCGAATATCCAATCAATCAATCAATCAGCTTTATTGTTATAAGTACAAAATGCTATAGACATGGTCAATAAAATACTTTAAAACCTTATATTAGTATTAATATTAGAATTAAGAAATCATTTAAATTATAGAATGGATTAAATGTTATGTTTTATTTAACGACGCTCGCAACTGCAGAGGTTATATCAGCGTCGCCGGATGTGCCGGAATTTTGTCCCGCAGGAGTTCTTTTACATGCCAGTAAATCTATTGAAATGAGCCTGTCGCATTTAAGCACACTTAAATGCCATCAACCTGGCCCGGGATCGAACCCGCAACCTTGGGCATAGAAGGCCAGCGCTATACCAACTCGCCAACCAGGTCGACCAGAATGGATTATGTATTAACCATTTTTATTCTAGTAAAAAATAAACTAAAACTAAGGAAATGGGCCTCAGAAGGCAACAAATTATACATGTGAACTGTCAAAATCGAGTACCAATTTTCACATTTCGATAACTTTGTAGCTTTTGGGAATAACAAGGTGATAATTAAATCTATTAGAATGATTATGAATGCTGTTATTAACCTCAAAATATGCTAAGTTGCTTTTTACTTTCAAGAAATTGTAAACAGTCAATATGCCCTCAGAAATGAACAGAGATTTACAATAGCTATCAAATGTAGCAGAAGTAAGAACCCGAATAGCCTTTTTTTGGAGAATGAGTGCCCTACATACATACATGCACACACTCTCTCTCTTCAGTATTTCACCCTTGTGTAACAAATGAATTTTAAGTCAGGGTAGTCGTTGAACTGTAAAGCTTCCTTCTTCATTCTCTTTTACGATCTGGCTTCTGTCTGGTGTGGAAAATATGCTTCTTTCCTTGTTGTCCATCTTTTCATACTAACGTCTTCATTGGCACAGTTCTATTTGGTGCGCGGAATATACTGTTATCTAGCAAGTAAAAATTTGAATATTTCCTAGATGAGTTGGCACCAGTATCTTGAATAAGCTAACGGTCTTACTAATAAAAACTCCATATACAGACGTTTAACTGTTTTATACTTATACAATGAGTAACTCGTTTATAAGTCGTGTGTAAATTCCTTACTAATAATCACTACATACGTCGTGTATAACAGTATAACTGTTACACAGCTACGTCATAGTTTCGTCATTACTTCGTTACGAAAGGTAATAGAATATCTGAGGTTCTCTATTGCATCCGGTACAGCGCTCTAGTGTGCCCTGTTAAGTATCGATAGTACCACTGGCTCTGATCGATTACAACACTATATTTTGGTCAAGGAATGCAAGCTACAGCAATATTATTCTAATAATTCTATGCTCTTTGGTTTGTTCGTCTGTTGTTGCAAGGCAGCCATCATCATAAAATGACAGTCGATACGAACAGCTGTTAGAGGGGCGGCCATTTTTTCTCTATATACAACGCTTAAACAAGGGGTTTCGTGTATATAACTACTGCAAAGCAATTCCCATTGTATAGTTACAGCCTGTTTATACATCTATCGCTTATTCATGGTTTATTAGTAATATTTTCTGTCTCAACTCTGCATAAGTCTCATATAAAAACTATACACGGTTTATTAGTAAGACCGTAAGTCGTCAAATAATTTTGAAGAAAACTTTGCCAACAGATTGGCAGACGAAGATATTTAAAACTATTATCTTAAAGTCAGTTTTTATCAGCATTTGCGTTTCTTTGGTTACGTTTTTTTTAAATATTTTTTGCGCCATCGCAATTCTTTCTCTGTTCTTCATAGGTGAAATAGTATAAACGCTTTAAACTATGTGATATGATATAATATGTTGGTTAGTTTTAAAATTATTCCTGCTATAGCAGGCTGCTAAATGACAAAGAATACTATGTAATTTTAAATTTCTTGATACAATAGTTGTAACAGTAACAAAAGTTAAATTTGCTAATACATGATAGTATGACAAATGATAGTAGGACTATAGCTATATTTTGTCTTCAGTTCATACTGTATTGAAATTCATTCTGTCATAGAGGTCGAAGAAGCTGCCATAATATCTTTATTCACTTTTCTGTTTTTCCAGGGTGAAAAGATTTATGTGTTAACCACAGCATGAAGCCTGCTTTTTCCTCCCCGTGTTAATGCAGATGTTCGGTGAGTGTTTCCGCAGTTTGCGGATGGAAATATTATTATGGCCCACAAACGAAACTCAATGCAACCTAATCCTGGCGCATGGAATATTTGTCAAACTTGGAACTGGAATTTGTAGTCCAGTGTTAAACAAAGTGAATTCATTTATAATTGTTCTGTCGTTAGAAAGAATGGAGTGAAACGCTGTGAGAGTTAATCTGAGTGAGGTGGAAGATTTCTTTTGTTTTCATGAATTTAGCGGCTGAGTGAGGAATTAAACTTTTCAACTTCTTCGTGTACGTGAAAAACGAGATGGAAAACGGTATGCATGGATATAATAATTGAGGCGCTTTTATGTTTTAAGATTCTTTCAGCACTTAACTTCACTTTTAATTGGTATAATTTTTACTACATGGTCAGCAAATTTTATTGTCCAAGTATGGCAGTTTAATGCCAACGAGAATGTATAATTTATATCGATTTGTGACCTCACGAAGTATCACCACAGTCTACTATATACAGTCGCGAAGCTTGAGGTGTTTTTTTGCAAATCTCGTGATAAAGCGCTCCAAGCGGTTAGCAACTAGAAACAATATACTGTCCATGGTCGACTTAGGACTGTGTCGTATTTCTATCGAGTGCTAGCTCGTTGCGTATTTCACATTGATGCTTGTGAAATGTTCGTTATTGGTTATAATGAAAATGTTAATGGCTAAAATATAATATTTGGAATAATAATATGGGACAAGGAGGAGACGTTTGTAGTGCTATAAATTGTAGCAACAGTAAGAGAAAGAGGCCAGAGTTATCCGATTTCCGAAAGATTCAGAAAGTTCCTGGGTTTCCACAAGAATGCTGTGCAGAAACAAAACTGTTAATTTGAAGTTCTTTGTGACTGTTAGAATACATTATATCTTTAAATTTCATAATGAAATGTTTCAGTTTAACCGAAAGGACATTAGATACCGGTCAAAGTTCTGTCACTTAGGCTGCTAAATTTCCAGAGAAATAAAGGTTAGGTCTACTTTTTTCAGAGGATATATTTTTAATTGTAGCTATTAATTTTGTTATTATTTTTATATGTTATTTTACTAAAGACGTAGAAAAATTAAGTTTGTTTTAATGAACTTTACTGATCACGTTTTATTTTCAATTCTGGTGGGATTATTATTGCTTAGGCCTAATTTTTTCTTCAAAGGATATGTTTTTAATTATAGCTGTTAATTTTGTTGTTATTTTTATTTGTTGCTTTAACTAGAGACGTAGAAAAAGTCTGTTACAATAAAATGTATTGATCACGTTTTATTTCCAATTCTGGTGTGATTATTATTGCTTAACCTCATCCCATTTTGTTAACTACGTAAGTCTACATTACAAGTACCGGTACACGTAAGTTACTCCATTAATTCATATTTCCATTATTATTATTGTTGTAAAGAGAAATGCAAATTAATATTTATTGGTTTCAATTCATAGTTAATTATCGCTATAATCTTGAATGAGTGAAGCTATTATAGTAAATTTCAGTTCGTTTTGCACAAACAAAATTATATTAACTTATTTCTTGCAGGTATCTTCGAGTTTATGGTGGAATTTAATATACTTCATTAAAATAATAAATTAACTTTATGCATTATTAAATGCATATTTAAAAATACTATTTCAATAATGGAAGGAAGGTGTTAATTTTTCCAAAAGAACACGACAACGAAAATGTAACATATTTTGTCGGCTGCTAGGAGAGAGATCTGCGATGATGGGGCGATAGTAGCGATCCTAGTGGTGGGCAACTACCCCTGTTTGCATTTTTACTACATATTGAGCTTCGCGACTGTATATAGTAGACTGTGGTATCACAAGGGTAGGTTCTATGAAGTTTTAGGGTGGTCAAACTCTACTGCGATTTTCTTCTAGCGCCTGTGTGGGTTAAATATAATTCCCTATAACAGCGTTGTGTAAAAATTGTGATCTCTTTTATTTATTTTAGACTAGCCGTACCCGTGCGCTCCGCTGCACCCGTTAGAAATAAATATAAAGTAATTACATAATTAAAATAGGACGTTTGATCCAGGGAACATTCTTGTATTATAGAAGGATAAATCGTTTAATATGTTACTTAATTTAAATTGTATTTAAAATATTAAAATGCGATCATTTTGATCCAGAGACACTCATTTGGTGCAATTACAATTCCTTTAACATGTTTCTTAATTCTTATTACCAATTATTTTTGGAAAAGCGAAAATTAACAGAAACATTTTGGCTACAGATTTATTATTATGTTTATATTATATTATATTATATTATATTATATTATATTATGAAAAAGTGTGTTGATAACGGATGTACTCGAATTAGAAAGTTTTTAATTTGTTGTGGGAGCTCTTGAATCTCAGGAGGAACAACTTTTACAACAGCGCAACATAATCTGCTTGGCTCATTACCCAATTTTTTTGCATTGCATTTATTGCATATGTATTTTATGTATTTTAACACGATTCAATTGAACATAGTTAAAATTTGAATTATAAAATAATGGATTGCTAAGCTAACGTACTATTACTGCATACTAAATCAATACACTCTCGTTTTTCGTTAATTCTCTGAGATAAAAATGAATATGTTCATAAATATTATTATAAGAAATACAGGAAATGAATATACAGAATAACCTATCAAGTTTTCTGTGCATAAGAAGCTATTTTAATCTTACCTGTCCTCAATTCACTCACAAGTTACTATAATAACATTATAGCATTATGTCCATCCAGAGAAACTACACTTTCCATTGATGAAATAATAATTAATTATACAAATCGGTTAATTTAGCTTCATACAAACACAGAAACATTGTCTGTAGGCTATGTTTCATAGCTTTCGATTGTTGTGTCCAAGGCCCCTTATAGACGAAGTCATTTGTTTTTTATTTCAATACACCGCCTTAGATGGCAGTTATTTTAATTTTAAAACTCATTTATCTCATTAAATATCAGTCCTATCAAAATTTTTCAGAGAATAAAACTTATCAGAAATCATTTTTAAAGAAACTTTTGTTATGTATATTTTTCACAAAAATCAATAATAAGCGAGATATTTCGATTTATTTAATTCAGACCCCCTTATAACCTCCCCTTTTAAATAATGTATTTTGAATGCCATATAGCCTATAATCTAAGTTACAACGAACTTAATTTATATTCCAATTTTCATCGAAATCGGTTCAGCCATTATCGCGTGAAAAGGTAACAAACATACAGACAGACAGACAGACAGACAGACAGACAGATAGACAGACAGACAGACAGACATACGAACAAAAATTTCAAAAAAGCGATTTTCGGTTTCAGGGTGGTTAATTGTATATGTTAGGACCAATTATTTTTGGAAAATCGAAAATTACCAGAAAAATTTCGGCTACAGATTTATTATTAGTATAGATTTATTTAATCTAGTGAAGTTTAGGTTATCAGTACTTATCTAAAACACCACCAGAATACAAATATGTCAGCAAAAAGATCTCATAAATGAGGATATAGGATTTTTAGAATAATTGATAAGAGATGTAGGAAAGTACCTATGAACTATTATCGCATTTAAAACAATTACAAGCAGTAACTATTTATAAATACGTTGGTGATATATACAAGATTCATGCAAATTGAGAACATTTTTGTGAGGAACTGTGGAAGAATGTGTGCCATAGAAGAGCCGTTCAGAGCAGAAGTGGTGTAAGTCAAAATTGGGCAATGAGGTTTAAAGTAAAAATTCTGTAAAATACAGCGCAAAGTAGCAAGTAATATTTCCTTCTTGCTACTAATAGTTAAAAAAAATGCATATTAATTGATACTTTGCGCTGTATTTTACAGAATGTTTACTTTAACCTTCATTACCCATTTTTGATTTACACCACTTCTGTTCTGAATGGCTCAAATATAACTCCAAGTGACGATAATTCTAAATTGTTAAATTACATAATAATTTTGTTCAAGAATACGTCAAGGTGTAGCTTATACAGCATGAACAGTAACTAATGTTATTAATTCTTAGAGATATTTCAAACAAAAAAGTTTAATACAATTTTGATCGTTTTTCCTTCATTTTCGAGATAATTTTTTTAAGTGATACATTTCGTAGTGTTTTTGGAAAACCATTTATTTAATTTCCAATATGTTCGGTCAGTTTAAGAGAACAGGGTATTATGATAATAAAAGATATGAAGAATTTAAGTTTTGTCCTTTAAATGTGCAGAAAGTTCATCCGAACAAAATTTCATTTCATTTCATTTAGTGTTCTACCCAAGGGCAGGTCTTTCACTGCAAACCCAGCTTTCTGCAATCTTTCGTATTTTCTGCCTTCTTCTTCGTTTCCTCATTGATCCATATATCTTAATGTCGTATGATATCTTCTTCTGCCCCGAACTCTTCTCCCGTTCACCATTCCTTAAGTAGGCAGTTTCTTCTTAACCAGTGATCCAACCAATCCCTTCTACTCCTCTTGATCAGTTTCACCATCATTCTTTTTTTTCGCTTACTTTCTCCAACAAAGCTGCATTTCATATATTCTGTCAGTCCATTTCACATACTCCATTCTTTTCCATATCCACATTTCAAATACTTCTATTCGCTCCTCCTCTCTTCGTCGTAATTTCCATGTTTCTGCCCCATACAATGCCACACTCCATACAAAGCACTTCACTAGTCTCTTGCTTAGTTCTTTTTTCCAGAGATCCGCAGAAGATGCTCCTTTTTCTATTAAAAGTTTCCTTGGCTATTGATATTCTCCTTTTCACTTCCTGGCAGCAACTCATGTTACTGCTTATAGTACACCCCAAGTATTTGAAGCTGTTCACTTGCCTTACTGCCTGGTGTAGAATTCGCAAGTTTATCTTCTGTATTTTTCTTCCTATGACCATGCTCTTCGTCTTATTTGCATTTATCTTCATCCCATACTGCTCACAGTTGTCATTTAACTCCTCTTCTGCTAACAACGCCATATCATCAGAAAATCTTATGCACTTTATTCTTCTTCCTCCTACTATCACTCTTCCCATGTTCTGAAAACAGTTCTTCAATAAATCCTCCAAGTAGATGTTGAACAGGGTAGGTGATAAAGGGCATGGTTGACGTACTCCTTTCCCAATTTCAATTCCTTCTGACATTTCTTCTCCTATCTTGACTTTGACTCATTGTTTCATATAAAGATTACTGAACAGCCTTGTCTCTTTCCAATCCACAACAATTTTTTTTTCAGTTTATTCCAATCCACTCTGTCAAGAGCCTTTTCTAGGTCCTCAAATACTGTATACATTTCTTTATTCTTCTGTGGGTATCTTTCGCCGATTGTCCATAGCAGTCCATTTGCATCTCTCGTACCTTTTCCCGTCCTGAAGCCAAACTGCTCTTCTTCCAACTGTTCAAATATAATTACTTACTTACTGGCTTACTTACTATCGGAGGTTCATTGCCGCCCTCACATAAGCCCGCCATCGGTTCCTATCCTGAGCAAGATTAACCCATTCTCTATCATCATATCCCACCTCCCTCAAATCCATTTTTATATTATCTTCCCATCTACGTCTCGGCCTTCCTAGAGGTCTTTTTCCCTCCGGCCTCCCAACTAACACTCTATATGCATTTCTGGATTCGCCCATACGTGCTACATGCCCTGCCCATCTCAAACGTCTGGATTTAATGTTCCTAATTATGTCAGGTGAAGAATACAATGCGTGCAGTTCTGCGTTGTGTAACTTTCTCCATTCTCCTGTAACTTCATCACTCTTAGCCCCAAATATTTTCCTGAGAACCTTATTCTCTCAAAGTGAGAGTCCAAGTTTCACAACCATACAGAACAACCGGTAAGATAACTGTTTTATAAATTCTAACTTTGAGATTTTTTGACAGCAGACTAGATGATAAAAGCTTTTCAACCGAATAATAACACGCATTTCCCATACTTATTCTGTGTTTAATTTCCTCCCGAGTATGATTTATATTTGTTACTGTTGCTGCAAGATATTTGAACTTCTCCACCTCTTGGAAAGATAAATTTCCAATTTTTTTATTGCCATTTCGCACAATATTCTCGTCACGAGACATAATCATATACTTTGTCTTTTCAGGATTTACTTCCAAACCTATCTCTTTACTTACTTCCAGTAAAATTTCCGTGTTTTCCCTAATCATTTGTGGATTTTCTCCTAACATATTCACGTCATCCGCATAGACAAGCAGCTGATGTAACCCGTTCAATTCCAAACCCTCTCTGTTATCCTGGACTTTCCTAATGGCATACTCTAGAGCAAAGTTAAAAAGTAAAGGTGATAGTGCATCTCCTTGCTTTAGCCCGCAGTGAATTGGAAACGCATCTGACAGAAACTGACCTATACGGACTCTGCTGTACGTCTCACTGAGACACATTTTAATTAATCGGACTAGTTTCTTGGGAATATCAAATTCAATAAGAATATCATATAAAACTTCTCTCTTAAACGAGTCATATGCTTTTTTGAAATCTATGGATAACTGATGTACTGTACCCTTATACTCCCATTTTTTTCTCCATTATCTGTGGAATACAAAATATCTGGTCAATAGCTGATCTGTTAAAATGTAGTATTGAAAAATTTCTTTTCAGAACGAAAAGTTAGATCTGTTGGGATCAAATTTTTTCGTTGTATTTAACTTTTTTGTTTTTAATATCTCAAAGAATAACGCGCTGAAATTAACGACATTACTTACGGCTCACCCTGTATAACAGTCCACACATTGATTTAATTCTTCATGAAAACTACGATCGAGGCTTCCAGTTCCGCATAGGCTATGGCTGGCTGTTCATTCAGTGATAATGTGTCGTCTTATCTTGTGTTGCTGATTATGTTTCAGACATTCTGTCTATTCTTGCCTTTGATTGAATTTTTAGATCTTACAACCGCCGGTAACTTCTTTGAGGTAGCTATGTGGTGTACATAGCGTGGGCGGTTGAATGATTTTTGCTTCTGAAATATTTAACCGTGTTCATTATTTGTATGACGTGAACAGGATGATTGATATAGTTTATATTGTAGTTGCGGTATAAATGAAATTTTTCACCGTGACATTTTACTTACTGGGAAATGTGACCCTGTGTTTTGATAGGGATTTATTATTCATTTCCGAAGAGGATACGGACGCTAAATTATAACAGATTGGTTATTGAGCCCAGAGTTTCCAATAGGAAAATATTTGCGTCAGTTGGCCGTCAGAAGCCTGAAATGAGTCAGATAATTGATACGGGAATTTAAATTAATTAACCAGCAATAACGGCCGTAGCTACTGTCTGTAATCCGTTATTATTTTACATATGTAGAGGAGTGAAGACCCCTTGAGAATACTTGCTAAACATTCTCGTGTTATGGACTACTTACATGATAACAGTGTGTCATTATCAAAGCTCGGAACTTGGGGACTTGTGTCTCTGAACGTGGCTAAGCGACCGGACTTCAACGTCAACAAACTCCCGCTTCCAGCACAGAGGTAGTCAGGTCTGCTATAAAAGTGGTTCCTGGCTGGAACAACATAATGATAATATTATGATAGGTTGAAACACGTAATTTTATAGCATATATATAAATAAACATGCAAAATATATCAAATATACAGTTCTGCTCTGTACATTTCATTACAGTGTATGACTACATGCATTCGAAGATTTTCGAACCCATAAATTCTTCGTCTGTTAGTTAAACATGATTTGAAACGAAGGAAACTTATTTCCACGTCACATGAAGTGACGGGAGAAAACTTTAATTTTTTATTTTATTTATTTTAACTAGCTACCTAGTGAGTACAAATTGCATTTATAAAATAAAAATGTTTCTAGCCACTACCGTAAGAGTCAGGCTCGTGTACGGTGTGGTCTTAGTGAATAATATAACATAAAATTTACAAGGAAAGTTTACTAAATACAGTAAGTAACTTAATTCAAACCAATAAATACAACATAAGAGCAAGAATAAAGAAGAAAGAGAAAAAGAGAGAAAAATACACATTTGATATAAATTGACAATCCGACAGAAGCCAGTGATATTCAATAAAAACATGAATATAGTCGATAGAAATAAAAGGTAAAGAAAAGTACATTTGTTACTATTATATATCATGGATAATTTTACAAATTTCTTTTTTAAAAGTTTCAATTTTTTAAAATTTCAAATTTGGAAAATGGTTTGAAATTTTATTATAAAGTCTTGGACCTAAATAAAATACTGAATATTTTCACTGTCACTGTTTCCTGTTCGATTTTCAGCAGATCTCGTATCTGAGAAAGATAAGTATATCCTAAATTTTTCTCGCAAATAGTTTTCAATTAGTGTATCACTACTAGGGAAGGTCCCTCTACGACTTGATCCATGGCTATGGACAAATTCTCCATCAATTTAAAGGACTGCAATGTCTTTCAATGAATGCCCGTTTCCAGCTCTAGTTTATGTGTGGCACAACTTACAAAATATAAACTCTGCATTAGAAGAAAATAATGTATCTCCTCAGAATTCCTCCACGAAATTCTGTACCTAAAATTTAAGCAATGTATTTTCAAACTTCCATAACACCCATTCGAATAACACGTATTTTCTAATTCCTCAAACAGACCGTTTATCTGTAATTCTCTGAATGTCATTTGTCTTCGACATGACACAGTTTCCTCGTCCGTCTTCCTGTCATTAGTTGTGACCACTTTCTTAGTACACACGACTGTCCCTGAGCACTTGCAGCACGAGCTTTGTGTACGCTGTACCTGTAACCTTACTCAAGCGTACGTCACACAAGTCCCCAAGTTCCGAGCTTTGGTCATAATCAGGCTTAGAGACTTTAGACCCGATAGACGAAAACAGTGCGGTTTCAAGTTGGAAAGCAGGACGATAGTGGGTGGGGACAGTGATGGTAGCGACCTACCTGTCGTCCCATGTGCTTTGTTTACTGTCATACTCATAAGGCAGGTACTGTTCTGACAATAAAAACAGTCCTGTACGTCTAGTTCACATTGCCAAATAGAGAGCAGGAGGTAGTAGCCTAGTTTTTATCTGTGCATGTGATTATCTGACTAATTAGTCGAAGAATATGATTAACAGTAAGTATGCCAAAAGTGAAAAGCTCTAAGACGCATTTATTTGTGCAGGAGTTCGGAAGTGATTATGTTGAAGTAAATGGGGACCATGTTACATTAAATTGTGTCATGTTAGACTAAGGGGAGACAAAAAAACGATACATTGAGACTCATTGTCAAAGCTCGGAACTTGGGGACTTGTGTCGTGCGCTTGAGTAAGGTTACAGGTACAGCGTACACAAAGCTCAAGCTGCAAGTGCTCAGGGACAGTCGTGTGCACTAAGAAAGTGGCCACATCGAATGACAGGAAGACGGACGAGGAAACTGTGTCGTGTCGAAACCAATGACATTCAGAGAATTACAGATAAACGGTCTGTTTGAGGAATTAGAAAATACGTGTTATTCGAATGGGTGTTATGGAAGTTTGAAAATACATTTCTTAAATTTTAGGTACAGAATTTCGTGGAGGAATTCTGAGGAGATACATTATTTTCTTCTAATGCAGAGTTTATATTTTGTAAGTTGCGCCACACATAAACTAGAGCTGGAAACGGGCATTCATTGAAAGACATTGCAGTCCTTTAAATTGATGGAAAATTTGTCCATAGCCACGGATTAAGTCGTAGAGGGACCTTCCCTAGTAGTGGTACACTAATTGAAAACTATTTGCGAGAAAAATTTAGGATATACTTATCTTTCTCAGATACGAGATCTGCTGAAAATCGAACAGGAAACAGTGACAGTGAAAATATTCAGTATTTTATTTAGGCCCAAGACTTTATAATAAAATTTTAAACCATTTTCCAAATTTGAAATTTAAAAAAATTGAAACTTTTAAAAAAGAAATTTGTAAAATTATCCATGATATATAATAGTAACAAATGTACTTTTCTTTACCTTTTATTTCCGTCGACTATATTCATATTTTTATTGAATATTACTGGCTTCTGTCGGATTATCAATTTATATTAAATATGTATTTTTCTCTCTTTTCTTTCTTCTTTATTCTTGCTCTTGTGTTGTATTTATTGGTTTGAATTAAGTTACTTACTGTATTTAGTAAACTGTCCTTGTAAATTTTATGTTATATTATTCACTAAGACCACACCGTACACGAGCCTGGCTCTTACGGTAGTGGCTAGAAACATTTTTATTTTATAAATGCAATTTGTACTCACTAGGTAGCTAGTTAAAATAAACAAAATAAAAAATTAAAGTTTTCTCCCGTCACTTCATGTGACGTGGAAATAAGTTTCCTTCGTTTCAAATCATGTTTAACTAACAGACGAAGAATTTATGGGTTCGAAAATCTTCGAATGCATGTAGTCATACACTGTAATGAAATGTACAGAGCAGAACTGTATATTTGATATATTTTGCATGTTTATTTATATATATCTATAAAATTACGTGTTTCAACCTACCATAATATTATCATTATGTTGTTCCAGCCAGGAACCACTTTTATAGCAGACCTGACAGTACCTCCGTGCTGGAAGCGGGAGTTTGTTGACGTTGAAGTCCGGTCGCTTAGCTACGTTCAAAGACACAAGTCCCCAAGTTCCGAGCTTTGCTCATTGTAATTCCCGAAAACATATTTCACTTAGAAACATTTTGTCTCTTAACAGGGAAGAAATTTCACCTGTGTCAGATTAACTTACAAATAAAGAATCCGAGTTCTTCCTAGATGAAATGATGGTAGCTGTAAACATATCATTTAATAAAGTAAATAACCCCAATTTCTAAGTTTTCATGGAATGATATACCAAAAGAGTAGTCCCTACTGACTCGACGTTGCGGCAGACTTACTTGAGAAAGTGCTACGATAGAACATTAATTAACATTAGGCAACAAACAGCAAATAGTAAAATCTGGGTGTCGATAGACGAAGCCACTGATTCAGCTGGCAGGTGTATAGTAAATGTCATAGTCGGAACCCTCGTGACTGATAGTCCAGGAAAACAATTTCTACTAACCAGTGAGGTTATAGAAAACGTCAATTATTCGTCTCCTGAAGCTCTAAAATTAATTGAGGAGATAACGAAAGTAATTCATCAAGCATCCGCTACACCAGCTAGTAATCGTATTAAACAGAAATTAAACTCAGTTTTGTGTAAAAAGAGTGCATATGCCATATTCTGCGACATAAAAGGCATGCTAGCAGGCAAGAAGTCTACGGACACTGCTGGGGTAGCGAAGATAGATTTCAATGACTTAGTGTTTTATCGTTTTGCTCCCACTACATCATGTGATGTAGAGCGGAGCTTCTCCCAATATAAACTTTGTCTTGCCGACAAACGAAGAAAATTTAGTTTTGACACCTTGAACATGTGTATTGTAGTACATTGTAACGGTTCAAATAGTATTCTAAAAGAGAAAGCTGTAAAATAAACAACTTTAACAGAACATAAATTCTCATTACATTATATTGTAAATATATTGTACATATTGTAGCGATATCATGGACTGTACATTATAAGTTGTGTATATTGTGTATGTTTCTTATGTATGTTGTGTAAATATTGCACATGTGCATATGAAAGAAGCCGAAAGGAAATACATATTAATTTATTTTGAAAATTTCGCATTATAGGTTTTTATTTTAATCTACTGTACGTAAAGATTCATTTTTTGGTCCTACAGAATCTTTCTCCTCTTACAATCATTTTATTTTAATGTTTGATAAATTAGTTGTCTTTCTTTGGAACGTCACTGTACAGCACCAGCAGACTGGACTGGATTTGGTTTCATGTACACATGTCTCTCCTTCTGCCGACTTCCATCCACAACACACACAGTGACAAAGCTGTCTATAGTATGGACTTAGTAAACTTGTTCTATCGGGTCCAAGATCTTTGATGTCTGGTCATAAACTTCTGCTTTTGTTTGTATCAGTTTGACACTTGGTACGAGCACGAGTCCGCCATTGCCGCGTTCGAATCCCGGCAGAGAGGTAATCGAAAATCGAAAAATCGAAGGAGAATTTGGAGGAAAATTTAAAAGGTACGCAAAACGCGTCCTTGCAAGGGGTTGGGGGCTGTACAAAACTAAATATGTGAGCTCCAAGCCTGTTGGTCACTAGTCTCACTCCGGATTACGCTGCTCCACTGAAGGAGCTCTAGAAAATTTTGAAGGGGAAGCCGAAATTGGACGTAACCTCTTAGGTACCACATACGCGAGGGGGGCTGAGATTTGATCAAGTGATCACGGAACGGGGCGAGGAGGAGTTGGCTGGTGTTTGTCGTTAGGATGGCAAGACGCCGTCATCTGTTGTTCGATGACAAAGCATGTGAAGGCCGTCGGAAGAAGCGCCGTGAAATCTAAATCTGCAATTTGAGAGGTCCCTGTCCTTTCAATTTGCGACTAATTGAGTGACCTCGTACATTTAATAGACTATTTATAGTATCTGAACTAGGGCATACATCGTTTATAATAAGGGGGGGGGGAATATATATGGGGAAGGGCATATAGGTCCGTGGCCCATTTCTTATAGGGCTCATCCCGACATTTGTCTTACGCCTGAGGAAAACCACGGAATACCTTAGGCGAGATGAGTTGTCTCATGTATAAGAGACTAGCCAATTTGGCTATTATGTAGGAGGTGATTGTTGTCATGCGCCTTGTTGAATCGTCTCAATTTTGAGACAAGCCATTTGGCTATATGATGGCTCAATTACGAAGAGGGGGGTAGAGAGGTAGAGATTTACCCCTGTTTTATAACAAAATCAGCTGTTTGTCCCACGAAGTCAGTTACTTTGTATTGACTTAGAACTGCAGAATTATGTTATTTTGATCACGAAATCCTGTAATTTGTGAATATAGACCTAGGCCTATCGTTTTGGTTGCAAGTCCTCAATCATTTGAAGGTTTAATCCTTGACAATTACTATCACTATCAGCACCACTAAAATGAAGAAAAAATGGGAGTATAAGGGTACAATACATCAGTTATTCATCGATTTCAAAAAAGCATATGACTCTTTTAAGAGAGAAGTGGCCCATTTCATTTTTAGAAGCTGAACATGATCACGTATGTTCTTCACCAGTTATTCACTGTAATGAAACTTGCAATTCCTGTGTCTCAATACCACTGTTAAATAGACAAAAGGGACATAATCAAGGGAGCACAAACCCACTCTCAACGAAGAGAGAATAATGTACATTTTCGGTCCTGTGAATGAAGCCAGAGTCTGTAGAATTTTAGCTAAACTTTCTACCACTTGACCTGTAGCTGAGCACAAAATTGTTTTCTTTTTAGTTTAGTGAAATAAAATTAAAGGCGATAGTATTGCTTGCTGCTCGAAACCAACTTTTTCAAATAATTGCACAGAATATATTCCGTGGTCGGGGTTGCTGCTGACATGGAAACCAGCAACTCTCACTGATTGGGGCGGTGGAAGTCCTCGAGAGCAGCTGGTGGTGACAAATAAATGCTGTGTGGGGTGGGGTGAGGGTTTAAAGTTATTCGGTTGAGCAGCGCAGAGGTTAATCTCGTGGAATTTGTGCGGCGTTTTAATTTTCACGTGGGTTTAAACAACAGAGGGAGCTGTCGTCCGCGACAGCTCTGAGAGCGAACTTGAAGAGCCAGATTCACATTCCCATTCGGCATCTGCGCCAGCGAAGTCAAGCTGTGGAGAGGCAATCAATTTTCAGAGCTGAAGTCCGTGTGTATATCGGGTGGTTATGACTTCATTACAAACTTTCAGAGATGATAAGAGAAGCCTTTCTAGGCAACTTTCATATAATAATAATAATAATAATAATAATAATAATAATAATAATAATAATAATAATAATAATAATTTTATTTATTTATTTATTTATATTTAATGTGCTGTACAACAGCCAGAGGCCAATTACAGTTCAGCACAAACAATGTAAAAAAACATTAGCAATAATTTACAATAAAAGTACAAAGAAATAATTAAATTAATGGCAATTAATTAAAATGATAATTACAAATGAGGTAATGGAATCATAAATGAAGAATGGAATCATATAAAACAATATTACAAAGATATACAAGATTATAATACAACGACAATAATGACAATGAATGGACGGGATAAAATGGATCACTAAACTACATAGCATAATGAGCGAGAATAATATTAAAATACATATTTAAACAAAAGATATAAATGAAAACTGATATAAAACTTCAAAATATATACTACACATTAAATGGATCCAAGCTTGATCCATGCAAATTAGCATATTTTATACATCTGCAGACCGGAGACAGAGATTTAGAATTTCTATTGTAAAACATTTTATGATATCTTAAACCCTTAGCAGGAATATGAAGGCTGATATTGTTTAGGAAAGATTCACAATTAATATCACCCTTAAGAACTTTACAAAAAAATAAGTAATCAAGATCTTGATAATAATAATAATAATAATAATAATAATAATAATAATAATAATAATAATAATAATAATTTATTTTAGCTGGCAGAGTTAAGGCCGTAAGGCCTTCTCTTCCACTCAACCAGCAAAAAGTATACATACATATGTATGAACTTACAAAGAATTCAACAATTTGATTTAGATAAGAGTTACATGTATACAAGAGTTATTTACGAATTAAACAACAAAATACTATGAACCTTAATTAAACACTGAAATACAAATTATGTAGCAGAATTAAGCTAAAATACATAGAATGTTAATATATTTCAAATAATGTTAGATAATAGAACTTTTATCATCCAGTCTGCTGTCGAAAAATCTGAAAGTTAGAATTTATAAAACAGTTATATTACCGGTTGTTCTGTATGGTTGTGAAACTTGGACTCTCACTTTGAGAGAGGAACGGAGATTAAGGGTGTTTGAGAATAAAGTGCTTAGGAAAATATTTGGGGCTAAGCGGGATGAAGTTACAGGAGAATGGAGAAAGTTACACAACACAGAACTGCACGCATTCTATTCTTCACCTGACATAATTAGGAACATTAAATCCAGACGTATGAGATGGGCAGGGTATGTAGCACGTATGGGCGAATCCAGAAATGCATATAGAGTGTTAGTTGGGAGGCCGGAGGGAAAAAGACCTTTAGGGACGCCGAGATGTAGGTGGGAAGATAATATTAAAATGGATTTGAGGGAGGTGGGGTATGATGATAGAGACTGGATTAATCTTGCTCAGGATAAGGACCAATGGCGGGCTTATGTGAGGGCGGCAATGAACCTCCGGGTTACTTAAAAGCCAGTAAGTAAGTAAGTTAGATAATAAAAAGAGATTATTATGAGACAATTTTGAAAATACAGCACTATCAGGATGCATGTCTAAAGGAAGGAGTAACAATGTAGACAGTGATTTTTTTAAATCAGTATGATTGGAGTGAAATGCTAATAAGGTTATCTTTTAAGCTGTTCTTAAAGGTGTTTGTTGTCTTGCAGCCCCTAATACTTTGTGAGAGGGAATTCCATTGTCGCGAGGTGGATAGTGTAAAAGATGATGAATAACGAGATGTTCTATGAAGAGGTATACTTAACGCGCCACAGATAAGTGATCTGATATTTACGTCGTGGTTAGGGTATAGATAAGAGAAACGAGACGAAAGGTAATTTGGTGTGGACGAAAGGTAATTTGGTGTATAGGAATCCGTGTCAGGAAACGTTCCGTTTTTTAGCCACCGACGTAGCTCAGTCAGTAGTCTTTTGCCTGTTGATCCAGAGTTGCACTCGGGTATGGGTTGGATTCCCGCTTGGGTTGATTACTTAGTTCGTTTTTTCTGAAGTTTTTCTCAACCGTAAGGCGAATGTCAGGTAAGCTTCGGCGAATCCTCGACCTCATCTCGCCAAATACCATCTCGCTATCACAAATTCCATCGACGATAAATAACCCAGTATTTGATACAGCGTCGTTAAATAACCAAATAAAAAACGTATGGTAGTTACAAGCCTTGCTATTAATAATCAGTGTAGTGCAATAGAATTGAACTCAAAGTCATCCTTGTGTAGTTTGGTTGCAGACTAACTGTTTGTCCAAACGTTGGTGAATTCCCATAAACATATTAGGGGCCAGTCAGCATCATGAATGATGTTTTAACTTATAAAATCTTGTAGATTTCTTTCCATTTGCATTTGCTCTACTATAATAGTACATTATGCAACGAGCCTATAACGGTAGTAATTAAGACGCGAGTATGTTTATGAAACGAGCGCAAGCTCGTTTCATAATTTTCATACGAGCGTCTTAATTACCATTATAGTCAAGTTTCATACGACTTTTTATGCTGGACCATATTTCTAACTTGAAATTATTCATAAGTATTCATGCTATTCTTATCTGACTGAGGAGCGGAACTGACCTTGTGCAATACCTCGTAAATTGTGAGATGTGCGCAGACGCGAAAGTATTGATTTTTTCCGAGAAACAAATGTCTCGCGCTAGTTGTCTTTCGATTGCATATCCGAGAATAATCGATACTTGCGCTTTCATATTGCTACAATGGTATTTTCTGATTGGTGGAACACCTGAACTTTAATGAATAGGTGTACTTTAATGAGGTCCATTAAAGGGCTGCTACCAGGTGTATAATTACTACATTTCGGCATGGTCGAGCATAAAAGAAAATTAATAACAGCATGTTCTCTTAATACGAGTCTACTCGTGTTAATAAGAAATTAAATGAGTCAAAACATATTATTGTCTGTAGGTAATGGCACAATCAAGTAACTCCAATGTTATACAAGGATAGCTATATTTAAAATGTGGTGAGATTACATTGCACTGGCATAAGTTCGATTCCAGATTGCCGTTTCAATGTACTCTGTAAACATGATTCTGTACCTATTCGCATTAACTCTGTAATGTTTACTGACATCACCTTGGCAACGTCAGAACCTACATTAAAGATAAAACAATGATTCATCATGGCCTCTTACACTAAAAAAAATTGTGGTTAGAAAATGTATTCATGTTAGACTTAAAAAAATGGACTTAATTATTTGGTCATACATCTTCATTTAGAACTACTTGTATGGCAGACCTATGTTACCTATGAACATTTATTTGCTGATTGTTTAATTTGGTTAAAATATTGTCATGCATATGCTCTTCATTACATTGATAGACTAATATAATAATAATTTCTCAGACTAGCGAATGTCTTCTTTTTTTTTCGTGCGATTAACAGAGATAGGATCACTACTAAATATTAATCAACATAAAAAAAGGAACACATCCAACCCCCCCTTCCTATCTGGCAAAAAAAAAAAAAAACTTCAATTTCCTATCGGTAATGGAACCCAAGATGAGAAGTTGGCATGTATTTGCAACTTTTTATGTAATTTGAACACGTCCACTACCGTAGTTCCGTTTCTTGCATAAGTTTGAAGGGACAAAGCTCGGAAACTAGTTCGGCCGAGTTACGTTAGCACGAAAACAGAGTCTGTTTGTGACCACATTAGACAAGGGGCGTGTGAGATTGTTTGCTTGTTGGAATAACAATGAAGCTAGTATGTTACCTTATTACTTGAAGCTGGGATTAATTTTTGTCAGTGGGGTAAAGAAAGAGCAAGTTATCTTCTATAACACAACGAGTGCTGATTGTTTTCCGGTAATTTAATTGAGATCAATTATCTAATGACAGCAAACATGAGTTTAAAAAGCGAAATTAAATTACCTGAGGATAACTATTATGACGAATAATTATTCGGCAAGATAATCGCAATGCAAGCAACTGTAATTCTGAACAACTAAACATTCGAGGTTATAATAATCGAATCGAATCGAAGCAGAGTTGATAAGAATAAAAGACTCCCTGGAATAAAAACAATTGAACATTTGAGTTCATAATAACGCCACAGTCTACTATATACAGTCACGAAGCTTGAGTTTTGAGGGTGCTAGAAACAATAGACTGTGACGGTACTATTTTGCATTGCCTGTAATGAGGCGATATTAGCGATCCTAGTGGTGAGCAACTATCTAATGTTTGCATATTTACTACGTATTGAGCTTCGCGACTGTATATACTAGACTGTGATAACGCTTTATTTGGAACTCTTTTATTATTGATTATCTATAATTTGCAACATGTTTAATTTAATTGCAAACATTTTTACTTATAGTAATTAATTGTGCAATTATTGTAATTAATTATTGCATGTTCAGACTGCGAGTCTCACGTAACTGTTTGATTGTTGATACATCGAAACAGAGATGGTACAAATATAACAAATGAACGTAGAAGGACAAATTATAGCTTGTTAATTTTGAGCAGCATGCTTTTACCTACCAGTGTAATTTGATTCTCATTGGTCAATCTAGAGTTAAAGAACTCGTTCATTGGCTGATAAACGTTTGCGTGGGAATATCATAGATATTTACTTGTAATAAGTTCATAACAGGAATACATCATTACTACTTATATATCATCACAGTATACTATATGCAGTCGCGAAGCTCAATATGTAGTAAAAATGCAAATGGGTAGTTGCCCACCACTAGGATCGCTACTATCGCCTCATTATCGCAGATCTCTCTCCTAGCAGCCGACAAAATATGTTACACTTTCGTTGTCGTTTCTTTTGGAAAAATTAACACCTTCCTTCCATTATTGAAATATTAAATGCATAAAGTTAATTTATTATTTTAATGAAGTATATTAAATTCCACCATAAACTCGAAGATACCTGCAAGAAATAAGTTAATATAGGCTAATTTTTGTTTGTGCAAAACGAACTGAAATTTACTATAATCGTTTCACTCATTCAGGATTATAGCGATAATTAACTATGAAACCAATAAATATTAATTTGCATTTCTCTTTACAACAATAATAATGGAAATATGAATTAATGGAGTAACTTACGTTACCGGTACTTGTAGTGTAGGCTTACGTTTAACAAAGTGGGATGAGGAAAGAGCAATAATAATCACACCAGAATTGGAAATAAAACGTGATCAATAAATTTTATTGTAACAGACTTTTTCTACGTCTCAACAAATAAAAATAACAACAAAATTAACAGCTATAGGCCTAAGCAATAATAATCCCACCAGAATTAAAAATAAAACGCGATCAATAAATTTCATTAAAACAAACTTAATTTTTCTACGTCTTTAGTAAAATAACACATAAAAATAATAACAAAATTAATAGCTACAATTAAAAATATATCCTCTGAAAAAAAAAAAAAGTAGACCTAACCTTTATTTCTCTGGAAATTTAGCAGCCTAAGTGACAGAACTTTAACAACTATCTAATGTCCTTTCGGTTAGACTGAAACATTTCATTGTGAAATTTAAGGATATAATGTATTCTAACAATCACAAAGAACTTCAAATTAACAGTTTTGTTTCTGCACAGCATTCTTGTGGAAACCCAGGAACCTTTCTGAATCTTTCGGAAATCGGAAAAAGGATAACTCTGGCCTCTTTCGCTTACTGTTGCTATTGTTTATACACTACAAACGTCTCCTCCTTGTCTCATATTATTATTCCAATTATTATATTTTAGCCATTAACATTTTCATTATAACCAATAACGAACATTTCACAAGCATCAATGTGAAACACGCAACGAGCTAACTCGATAGAAATACGACAAGTCCAAAGTCGACCATGGACAGTCTATTGTTTCTAGTTGAAAAACGCTTGGAGCGCTTTATCACGAGATTTGCAAAAACACCTCATAAGCTTCGCGACTACATCATTACTAGACTGTGATATCATGTACTAGCAAGCTGCAGTGGTAACTCAGTAGAGCCCTGGCTTACAACGATCGCGCACCCAAGTTCAAATCCCAGCGATGGCGGAGTTGTATATATAATCGACAAATCCAACTGTGGCACGATTTTTCTCGGATTCTATCGTTTTTTGGCATTCACCATTGTTTTTAAATATCTCCATAGCAAGAAATCCAAAGATTTAGGTCAGGTGATCGGAAAGGCCATGCTACTGGATCTCCTCGACCAGTCCATCGCCCATTAAACCTCCGGATTAGATATTGTCGCATGAGGCTTAGAAAATCGGGGTGTCCTATCGTGCATAAACAGAAATACAGCCTATATCACTGAATACTGTACGTACTTATTAACACAAGTAAATTGATAGACTCCATACTATCCTGGATCTTTGTTTACCACTACATTCTCTGTTTACTTCTGTTGAGGAATGCTATCCACTCTCAAAATATGCACCATTGTTTTGTGTTATTAAACGAATGACGATCGTAGGCCACTCATCATGGCCTATATCTCAACAGATATTTGTTTTCGGACACAGTTTTATAGGAATTTTTTTAGTTTCGACCTATGCTACCTGCCGTAAAAATATGCGACACTTTCTTTAAACACCCTGTATACTGGCACGGATTAATGAGTGAATTGAAGTATATTTTTTTTAAACTTGAAAGAGTAAATGTACAATTGAATGAAATATTTTGCATTAATTTAATCTCGAAGCAAATCTAAAAATACAATAAGATTCTACTCCTCTTATTTTCCGAATAAGAAATTCAAAGATGTAACTTTCAAAGTGGATTTGGAGTGAAGCAATACTTTGTGCTTCAAATAAACCACTTTTTATTTTTAGTGTATAATGTTATTGTGTGTAATTAAGTTATCACTGCCACCGGGTGTTTGACCACTTGCAGTGTAAATAAATACATACATACGTTAATATTTTAGAGTTAATTAACTTGTAAATTTAATATTGAACACTTTTAGGAACTAATCAAATAGCTTAAAGCGAGAGGTTGGTTAAGGACGGAGTTGAAATATTATTTCTGTTTATCACAAATACAGTATAAAGAACTGTTTGATTGGAAATCTGAAATATTTTCAACGCCACATTAATTCAATTACGATATACATAATGTAAAATTAATGATTGTGATGTATAGGGCTAGGATTTTGATGACCTATAAATCATGAAAAAATTTCCTAAAAACAATGCATTTATGACCTAAAAATCTAAACAAAAAATGCCCTTAAAAATGCCCTAAAAATTGATCTTACATAAATGGCTTAGTAGGAAAAGAGGTTTTGTACTAAATATTTAGACTAATAATTAAATTAAATTTTACATATTTTTTTCTAAGTAGTACACTTTAATTATTTTACTTGATGTAGTTTCCATGTATGATCGTTTACCTCTGCTTCGGCATGTGGACGTGAGGTCAGCAGTCGGCTGGTCGGTCTTGGCCCTTCATGGGCTGTAGCGCCATGGATTTACTTTACTTTTAGTTTCCATGTAGTCTACCACAAGGCCACTCTTACTGTATCTGGAATTAGCAGTATAGAGGAGTCTATATTGAAAGGGTGGTTGGATTGATCCATTACATGGGGTGTACTACGTTAAAATGGCAATATTTGTGTAGAAAAACGATTAAAATATTATACAAAATAATGGGTATTAATGGACAAAATATGTAAAAAAAAATTCAAAGGAAATAAACATTATTTTACATTAATAATAGGGATTTATGGCCAAAATTAAATGAAAATGCCCAAAAATGGCCGAATAAAACAAAAGATGCTCTTGTGAGTTGAAACAGGCAAAAAATGCAAAAAAAATGCCCTAACAAATATGTCTAAAAACACTCAGTTTATCACATAACATATAAATACTAAACCAGCTATGTTTCTGGCTTACTAGAAAAAAGATGCAATTTCATCAAAATCCTGGCCCTAGTTATGTACCGTATTTTAAGTTAAATAATGGGACTTATAACAAACAGAATCGAACTTTCAGACGACGTTGTAAACTGAACATTTGATGTTGTTCACAGCGTAAAAAAACCCTCGAGTCAACGAACGCATGTACTGACGAAAAATATTTTATTTCATTATTTTATACATTAAAATTCAGGCGCTCAAACCAACCGTAGAGATTCCTATTGTAATATTTTTTCCCATTTTCGCGGAGGGAGGGGCAGGTCAAAGTTCTTTTGCACTGAAGCAAATTGATCTATTGTGAAGTAAGCCCATTGCGGAGGAAGGTGATGAGATGTGCGAAACCCGAGGGTAGATTTGCATTCCGGGGTTACCACAGAACTTGCTGTGCAGGTCCGTAACCACAAACAGTTTTTGACGCGTCTGCGATTCGGCTCTCGCGCGCTGGTCTTGCATCCAGGCGACCTGGGTTCGTTCCCCGTCTAGGGCGTGGTGGAATTTATCATGGACAAAGCAGACATTGCAGAGGGTTATTCTCTGAATAGACTGGGGTGAGGTCTTGAAGTTGGTGTGGATTTGGGTCCTGTGGTCTGTCGGATACTCGTCTGAAGGTGGGATCTGTCTTTATCAGGACTCAGGCACGATGATCTACCTGTCAGTATCGGATTCACGATATCATCCATGCTACGTTTCAGTCTTGGTCAGTCATCGAATACATAGGGCGAATGTAGACCTAAGTGCAGGAATCCGTTCAGGGTCCAGTCCTTACGAAGTCAAGCCTGGCCGTCAAGAGATTTAATTTCCTTCCCCATACAGCAGTGGATTTGGCGAAGTAGGCATCAGAGGTTGGTTTAACGACACCAGTACATTGTCTTGAGCCTCATAAATATGTGTGGTCATTTCTTTGCGGTATCACCTAATCTCATATGTCAGCTTGAGTCATGTTGTACTAGAAGAATATATGAAATGAATAATAATAATAATAATAATAATAATAATAATAATAATAATAATAATAATAATAATAATAATAATGTTTTATTTTCGCTGGCAGAGTTAAGGCCGTAAGGCCTTCTCTTCCACTCAACCAGCCTTAATCAATACAATACATATTTAAATTACGAATATTTACACTACACTTAAAAGGTTCTCCAGCAATATTCTTCAGTTAAGTTTTAACGACTAGTAGACTACATATTTATTTAAATTTAGATAAACCTATAAGGTAAAGTAGTAACTTAATTTATGAGCTAATTTAATTCAATCAATTATAATTAATTTGAGATTTGAGATAGCTAGTAAAATGATGAAAATTAATTTAATATAAGCTTACTAGAACTATGTTACAGGGAAAAAAAAAAAATATATATATAAATCTAAAATATATTTCTATAATGAGAATATTAATGTAATTGCCATTAGAGGTTTTGTAAATCTATTTAGAGAAATTAATGATAATAATAAGAATGGACAGATGTTAATTTTATTATAAGTAATAAATATTAATCAGCAATTAATTTGTTAAGTAAGAATTGATGTAATTTTGACCTAAATGAAGGGAAGTGTATGGTAAAATAAATGTTCATGGAATTCAATTCTTAGTGGTGAATTTATGACGAAAATATGCGAGGAGAAAATTCACAAATTGTTAGGAAAAGCACGGAAATTTTACTTGAAGCAAGTAATGAGATAGGTTTGGAAGTAAATACCGAAAAGACAAAGTATATGATTATGTCTCAAGACCAGGACATAGTAAGAAATGGAAATATAAAAATTGGATATTTATCCTTTTGAAAAGATCGAAAAATTCAAATATTTTGGAGCAACAGTAATTTTTTTTATTTAAATAGCTTATTTTACGACGCTGTATCAATATCTCAGGTATTTAGCGTGTGAATGAGGTGAAGCTCATAATGCCGGTGAAATGAGTCCGAGGTCCAGCACCGAAAGTTACCCAGCATTTGCTCAAATTGGATCGAGGGAAAACTCCGGAAAAGTCTCAACCAGGTAACTTGTCCCGACCGGGATTTGAACCCGGGACACCTAGTTTCGTGCCAGACGCGCTGACCGTTACTCCACAGGTGTGGACAGCAACATTAAAAAATATAAATTATATTTGAGACGAAATTAAACGCAGAATAAATATGGGAATGCCTGCTATTATTCGGTTGAGAAAGCTTTTGTCATGTAGTTTGCTTTTAAAGAAAGTGAAAGAATTTATAAAATAGTTAAATTACCGGTTGTTATGTATGGTTGTGAAACTTGGACTGTCACTTTGAGAGAGGAACAGAGGTTAAGGGTGTTCGAGAACAAGGTGCTTAGGAAAATATTTGGGGCTAAGAGGGATGAAGTTACAGGAGAATGGAGAAAGTTACATAACACAGAACTGTACGCATTTTATTCTTCACCTAACATAATTAGAAACATTAAATCCAGACGTTTGAGATGGGCAGGGCATGTAGCATGTATGCGTGAATTCAGAAATGCATATAGAGTGTTAGTTGGGAGGCCAGAGGCAAAAAGATATTTGGGAAGGCCGAGACGTAGATCGGAAGATAATGTTAAAAGGATTTGAGGCAGGCGAGATATGATTATAGGAACTGGATTAATCTTGCTCAGGATAGGAACCGATGACGAGCTTATGTGAGAGCGGCAATGAACCTCCGAGTTCCTTGAAAGCCATTTCTAAAGAAGTAATGGTGAGATTAACAAATTTTAAGTATACTCATATCCTCGTACCTGGTTAACCATGAATATGATTCCACGCGTCGCCTGAGTACGAATTTGTGTTCGAAGTCAGCGCTTTTGTCACTGGACTGCTGGAGAAGTTCCATCGGTACTTTGATTTTGGATTTTTTTTGGAGAATCCCATAGACTAGCTGTTTTCCGAATTAAATATAATTTAGTTTTCCGTTGCTTTTAGTGCTGATGATTTTAAGTCGGTTATTACGTAACGATAGGCCTACTGTATTAACTACTACGTTGGCCCGAGTTCGAATCCCGGTCGGGGCATGTTACCTGGTTGAGGTTATTTCCGAGGTTTTCCCTCAACCCAATACGAGCAAATGCTGAGTAACTTTCGGTGCTGGACCCCGGACTCATTTCACCGGCATTATTACCTTCATTTCATTCAGACGCTAAATAATCTAAATGTTGATACAGCGTCGTAAAATAACCCAATAAAATAAATTAACTACTACATTCTTTAGCGTGAATTAAATTGGTAATAGCAAGATGATATTTGGCGAGATGAGGACAGGAATTCCCCAATGTGATTACCTAATTTCTGCGTTATAATTGAGGAAAACCTCGGAGAAAAACTAAACCATGTAATCAATCCAAGCGGGGATGGAACCCATACCCGAGCGCAACTCTGGATCAGTAGGCAAACGCGTTATCGCCTTTGTTATACCTGGTGGACAGAGCTGATGAAAAGGCCGATTGTGAATGACATATAAATGATGGAACTATAATCTGAGAAATATGCTTCGACATCTTTGTCAACCACCAGTTCCATTCGCCCAAATTTCAACCCTAACCTGCCCGGAAATCGACGCCTTATCCCTTTCTGTTCGTGACCGATTTTCAGACCTGCCATGGCATAGCCACCTCGCAGAATTAAACAGATCCACATTCCTGCTCACAAATGCAGTGTCGAGAGCTTTATTTCTGTTCAGCCAGCTCCTATTTGACACTGCAAGTCAACTCTACTAAATAATTAAACTATACTTCCCGAAAGTTCATCAGTGGAGAAACGGAGAGATTCCGTGACGTGCTACAATTATGCAAACAAAGTTAGGTTAGTTTATACGCTTTAACGGGGACACGAATTGGTGGTGAGTTTGAAGGAGATGTCTACGGCGGGGAATCGATATCAAGTTCAACTGCAAGCTGTGCCGTGCACTGCCGCCAAATTAAATTAGCTTTACGGTTATGCAAGACTTGCACCCCCCGCCCGTGTGAAGGAATTTCCATCCTTCAGGATACAAAAGTTTGTCTTCTTTCTTCAACCGTCCTAGTTTGTCATACGAACAAATATTGAGGTATTTCGAGAAGGAAGCTGAAGTTCTTCCAGCTAGGTTAGCTATATTTTAAAATAATGTTTGATATTAAATTTCTTTGTACATATATACTGTATAGTCCGGATCAGCTTACTTAATACCCTAAGGGTCAAACCTAACCATTCTTCCCCTATTACTACATATGCTAGTGGATTATAGTGATTTTCTAGCTCTCAGGTTGAATTTTTTTTACCAACTTCGTTTCGAATTTTGGGTACTTACAAATACTACAACTGTTATGTTAGCAGCAACAATTTCGGTTTGCAGTAAAGGAAACTGATGAAAGTGCAAGTAAATAAATTTTTATATTTTTAGGTTAGGTCTCATGAATTGTAAACTGTTTAGTCAAAGCAATGAATTTCATGTTGCCAGGCAAAATACATTGTAATATTAGATCATACTAATCCTAATTATCAACACAATATGCGAGAAGTCCTGGAGGAAAATGTACTATGTCATAAACTATTGAACCATTTAGGATACACCTCGCAACATTAAGGTGAGATGTGGTAAATAAGCAAGACATTGTTATTGTTAATAAAATAATCCGTGGCGCTACAGCCCGTGAAGGGCCTAGACCGACCAGCCGGCTGCTGGCCTCACGCCCACATGTCGAAGCAGAGGTGACGATCATCCAACCAGAATGGAGGTATCGTGTGGTTAGCACGATGTTCCCCCAGCCGTTACTGCTGGGATTCGCAACCGGATTTCGCTACCTATCGTAGCTCCCCAAGTGCATCACGATGCTGGGTGGGCACCGGTCCCATACACTGGCCGAAATTTCATGAGAAAATTTCTTCCCCCATGAGGACTCGAACCAGCGCGCATTCCGTAACGCGAGTCCTAGGCAGGATGCCTTAAACCGCGACGCTACGGCGCGGGACTGTTATTGTTAATACATTATTATTATTATTATTATTATTATTATTATTATTATTATTATTATTATTATTATTTCAGTACATAGCATTGTGATTTTATCCTATTTGGTGACAACTGGTATTAGTTGGCAACACTGAAGAGACGGCCAAATTAGGTTTTTAGGAACTACACTTACGTGATCCTCACTATAAACTTCTTTTTGAGGAAGTTCAGAACCACAGCTAGGTAGAAGCGCGCTTATTTATTTTATTGGGTTATTTTACGACGCTGTATCAACATCTCAGGTTATTTAGCGTATGAATGATATGAAGGTGATAATGCCGGTGAAATGAGTCCGAGGTCCAGCACCGAAAGTTACCCAGCATTTGCTCGTATTGGGTTGAGGGAAAACCCCGGAAAAAAACCTCAACCAGGTAACTTGCTCCGACCGGGAAACGCGTTTGTACATTGATAGTCGATGGGGAGGTAATTATTTAGCCAAATTTTGGAGTGGGAATAAATCGTTTGCATTGGTTTAGATTCAGTTGTACTTGTACGTTATCATGCTTCCTAGCAATTGTCTCTCTTATACTTCTGGTCACACGTAACAGATTGATCAGCCTAATGAACTTTAAAGATAACGTTTATCATTTTCTCTATGCTGCCATCTAGCGATTGAGGAAGAAGTCACGTTATAACTATGATTGACAACCCTCCCTATTTCCCGGCATCTCTCTTATTTAGCCTTAATTTTTAACAGTCTCCCGACTCCCCTATTTTTCTTCTCTTCGATCATTTTTCTCCCTTATTCTTGCATAATGTGAAAATCTATTTGAAACATTTAATTTTTCCGTGATTGAAGGTGATTTATATGATGGATTTTGTTGTTCCAGAGAAGCACTGAAATGTGCAACCTCTGTAGAAGGTAATACTTGCCAGAAATGGTTTGAGGACTCACTAGTTTAAAACCAAATAATGTTAAGAGTTAAAAATTTAGAAAAAAAAAAAAACTAGTAAGTTCTGTTATAAGCATACCAGGCAGCAAAGCTCATGCAGAGAGTGTTTTCTCTTATGAGCAGATGTTGCCAGCAGGAGCACGACACATCTGAACTGCAAATCATAGTCAATTTCAATTATTCATAGCCTATCGGACATTTTTACAATTTGTTTGAAACTGCATATTACGCAAAATGTCTCGAAATAATCTTAATTTAAGCCTAACTGCCAAAGTTTGTAATAAGGTTTTTTTAGTACTGCTAATTGAATTGTATAATTTGTCTATTTTGATGTGAAATATTGTAGATTACTTAGTCCAGGCCTGCAGAACTGTAGCTCTTGAGAGCGACTGCTTTCCTCCCCTTTCTTACCCCACCCACCTTTTCTACCTTTGCGGTCACGGCGTTCTAGTTACGCTCGGCTGCATCAACATTCATTCTCGCGGCGGAAGTTAGTAATTTTTCTCCCTTTCCAAAAAACATTTTGATTTCGAATTTTTTCTATGCTTTCCTTAGATATTTATGTATGAAACCTAAAATTTACAATGCGTTTATCACAGGTGTTACGATGTGATAATGTTTAACGATGCGGAAAATAGCGTCGTCTGCTAACCGCAGCTGGCAATGAAAGAAGTAAAATGGCGAACGATTATATGTACCTACTCTTTATAGAACCAACTCTTACTAGGACGTCAGCAAAGAGGCGGAGCCACGCCGGGAATAACAGCAATAGACTGTGCCGGTACTATTCCGCATTGTACAGTGGCTCCCATTAATATTCGGTTTGACTGACATGTAAGATTAAAATAAATACGCTAATTATTTTCAAAAAACTTAATCATCATCATCATCATCTTCCTAACAAGTATTAGGCCAAGTGGCCTGTTACGGTCTCAAACTAGAATTTTCAATCCATCTCTTCTTTGGACGGCCTAGAGATCTTTTGCCATATGGATGGTAATGAAGCAGTGCTTTTGGAATTCTGCATCGATTCATTCGTTCGAGATGACCCTTCCACTGAAGTTGATATTTGCTGATGAACTGCATAATGGGTTCTATTTGAAGTTCTTGCATTATGTCCTCATTTTTATGATCCCAGCGAGTATATCCAGCTGTTGCTCTCATGAACCTCATCTCACTTGCTGTTATTCTACTGACATCTTTATTCTTCACAGTCCACGCTTCGCTACCATAGCTTAATACCGGCTGTGCTAAGGTTTTATACAAGCCTATTCTTGTGTGTCTTTGTACTAGTGAGGGTTTCATGATTTTATTAATGATCCCCATTGTTTTAATGAAAATAAAAATTTGCACTATAATAAAAGCAAAAGTATACTCTCTGTTAAATTACATAGATTTACAACAAAATGAAGAAATCTCCTCTGTTATATAAATAAAAATGATAAACATTATTACATTATTTCTAATAGAAAATATTGCCTCATTAATATTCGGTTTGCTCAAAACAATATTTTGTTGAATACCCCTTTTGCCTCAAAACAGCCCTCAAACGCCTTGGCATGCTCCTGGATAACTTCGTAGTAAATTGGGGACTAATTTTCCTCCATTCTTCCTTTAATCTCCGTTTCAGTTCTGTCTTGGAAGTGATAGGAGTTAGTCTGATCTTGCGATTAAGTTCCTCCTTTAAAATTCTCAATCGGATTTAAATCCGGTGATTGTGCTGGGGTTCGGATTACCTTGGGACAGTTGTATAGAAATTTTTAAACGCACTTTTTCAGCTGTGCGTTCAGGATCATTGTCCTGATAGTACTTGAAACTATTTTTAATTCCTAGACTCCCTGCACTTCGTTTTAAATTATTTCTCATAATGTCCAAATACACATGCTGATCCATCTTTTTTTTCTATAAAAACAAGTTCACCAACCCTACCTGCAGCCATACAATCCCATACCATGACGTTGCCCCCACCATGTTTCACTGTTGACATCAGATTCTTTTTTTCGAGTTCTTAATTTTTCTTACGCCACACGTACAGTTGTCCATCCGATCCGAAGACGTTAAATTTGCTTTCATCAGCAAATATCACATCGTCTCACCAGTTCTCCTCATTATGGACATGTTCCCTTGCGAACTGAAGCCGCCTCCTTTTATTTATTTCATTTATGTAAGGTTTCCTAGTACATATTCTCCCTTTAAACCCTTCTTTCCTCAAAACTCTTCGAATTGTTTCGGCACCTACCTGCTTGCCAAACTCCTCACGAACACATTCTGCCAAGTTTCGTTGCACTTAGTCGAGGATTCTCTTTTATTTTCTTCAGGATGGAGCGTTCTTCACGTTCAGTTAATTTTTTCGGCTGCCCTTTTTGTGGTATGGGCTCGATTCTGTCTTCGTTTTTGTATCTTCTTACTATATCCTCAACTGTACTCTTACTCACACGTAATATTTTGGCTATTTCTGTGTATTTTAGCCATTTTTCGTGATGATAGATCACAAGTTGTTCAAAAGTTGTGCTTTTTCCTTTGCGACCCATTTTACGACTTGTACTCCAACCTCGCCTGAGCTGTGCACAACGTGTAGACCGAATGATTGCACGTTCGCTACTGAAACCTACAATACTGTCAGCAGAAAACGTGCATTAGATTGGAAGCAAATAAATCAAAACCGAATATTAAAAAGGGTAAACTTTGATGTTACTTACCGATTATTTGTTATTACATCGTAAACATTAAACTTTCGATGTAAACTTTTTAACGGTATGTACAAAATGTTTAAATTTTCTATCTGCAACGAAATGCAGGTTCACTTGAACACAGAACAAAACATCAATAGCAAAATACTGTAAAATCAATCACGAACCGAATATTAAAGGGAGCCACTGTTTGTGTTGAGGCGATAGTAGCGATCCTAGTGGTTAGAAACTATCTATGGATGCATATTTACTACGTATTGAGCTTCGTGACTATATACTAGACTGTGACAATAGCATATAACTCTACTGCCATCTAGCAGTCGTTACCAAAAAATTCCTTTTCGATAGAGGAGGCTCTGGTGGTTGTTCTCTTTTTATGTTGCCATTTCATAACATGGGAATGGCAATCCAATGTGATATTAGGACTTGTACGAATAACAACAGTCTTGAGTTTCGAGCCTCGATTATAGGAATTATTTCCTATTGCTGTCTGTGTTGTGGTCGTCATTATCGCAGTCAGAGCCCACTGAGTCTCGATAACAGACAACCTTTCCTATTTTCTCTATTTTGATGTGACATCGGCCCTCGCAGGCATATTCGCTGAGTCACGATCCAGAGTTTTATTTCCGGTCGACACTGGCAGGCAGAACCGGTTTCTGCCCCAACAGACTGGACTACAGTCATTTCCATCTTTGCTCCTATTTTTCGACATGCTTTCCCGTTCAAATCCACTGCAGCAGGCAAGCCATATCTGTCCATCGATACTTTTCACCTAGATTATTTACTCTTAACGCGTGAGTTAGTACGAAGTATTCAGGGTGTACCGTAAGTAATGTCATTAATTTCAGAGGATTATTCTCTGAGATATTTCAACTAAAAAGTTTAATACAATTTTATTCTTTTTCGCATCCTTTTCCAGATACAAATTATTGTTTTATATGAAATACTTCATATGTGTTTTGGAAAAACCATTGATTTAATTTCCAATATGCTCAATCAAATAGGAAAGATTGGAGAAAGCTGGTTTTACATTGAAAGACCTGCCCTTGGGCAGAACATTAAATGAATGAATGCCCAATCAATTTAAGAGAACAGTGTAGATCTGTTATGATAATAAATGATTGAAAGGAACTTAGTTCTGTCCTTTAAATATGCAGAAATTTGATCCGAACAAATGTAACTTTTCGTTCTGCAAAGGATTTTTAAATGTTACATTTCTTCGGATCAAACTTCTGCATATTCGAAGGACAAAACTAAAATTATTGCCTGCAGGTTTACCTGCTGATCCCGGGCTACATTCGGTTAAGTATTTCCAAGGTTTTCCGAAATTTTAAGACGAATATCAGGTAATTTCATGGTGAATTCTTTGCGTCATTTCGCCAAATACCATCTCGCTATTGCCACTTCCATAATCTCTTAATTACTCTAATTGTAGATGCAGCGTCGTTAAAAAGCAAACTAAGTAAATCAACGTGTGAATTAGGCCTAAATAATATATACATTATTTAAATGTACCGAAGTACATATGATATTTCCATGCAGATATTCTGCGTCATCATACGATGATAGACATCTATGACGTAGTGCAGAGGGCGGCCACTAGAGGGAACCCAAGAGTTGGAACTTAAACTGAGACGATTCTGTCCGACACCGGGATGGGTATCCGGTGTGGCTTAGTGGATAAAGCACCAGTACGTAGAGCTGAAAACCCGGGTTCAAATCCTGGTGCCGGAGAGAATTTTTCTCCGTTCCATTACTCTTTCATCGTACGATGACGCAGAATATCTGCATGGAAATATCATATGTACTTCGGTACATAAATAGTACATTATGCAACGAGCCTATAATGATAGTAATTAAGACGCAAGTATGGATATTTATGAAACGAGCGCAAGGGAGCGTCTTAATTACCATTATAGGCAAGTTTCATACGACTTTTTATGCTCGACCATATTTCTAACTTGAAATTATTCAAATATATACATTTTATTTGTATCTGACAAGATCGGAAGTGATCTTGTTCTAGGTCGTGAATTGTGAGATGTACGCAGACGCGAAAGTATTGATTTTTTTCCGAGGAACAATAATGTCATTGACCTTGATGTAATCCCGTTAAACTTGATATAACCTTGATTATTGAATTCTACATTGAAAAACGAGATGACAAATTGAATTTATTTGAATATTATTTACAATTAACGCTAATTATTATAGTAACAGAACATAACCTTCTGCAACAGTATTGGTTTTCCAGCCTCCGTGACTTTTCGCTAATTCTCTTTCGATTGAATATCCGAGAATAATCGATACTTGCGGTTTTATAATGGTACAAAGCTGACTTGTCATTGACTGAACATCTGTAAGCTGAGTTGTCATTGGCTGAACACCTGTACTTTAATGAGCAGGTGTACTTTAATGACATGCATTAAAGAACTGCTAACAGGTGTATAATTACTACATTTCGGCATGGTCGAGCATAAAATAATATATATGATTTGTCATTGGCTGAACACCTGTACTTTAATGAGTAGGTGTACTTTAATGACATGCATTAAAGAACTGCTAACAGGTGTATAATTACTACATTTCGGCATGGTCGAGCATAAAATAATATATATGATTTGCGTAAATCACTTCGTGATTTAAGACGGCGCTTATTCCGTCGGATCCCGGCCAACTAGTCACTCATAACGAGTGCACCTCAGCACATGTGTGGACTTGAGTCCTACGTTCATAGACATCTATGACGTAGTGCAGAGGGCGGCCACTAGAGGGAACCCAAGAGTTGGAGCTTAAACTGAGACGATTCTGTCCGACACCGGGATGGGTATCCGGTGTGGCTTCGTGGATAAAGCATCAGCACGTAGAGCTGAAAACCCGGGTTCAAATCCCGGTGCCGGAGAGACTTTTTCTCCGTTCCATTACTCTTTCATCGTATGATGGCGCAGAATATCTGCATGGAAATATCATATGTACTTCGGTACATTAAAATAATATATATGAAATGCGTAAATCACTTCGTGATTTAAGTCGGCTCTTATTCCGTCGGATCCCGGCCAATTAGTCACTCATAACGAGTGCACCTCAGCACATGTGTGGACTTCAATCCTACGTTCATAGACATCTATGGCTTAGTGGATAAAACATCAGCACGTAGAGCTGAAAACCCGGGTTCAAATCCCGGTGCCGGAGAGACTTTTCCTCCGTTCCATTACTCTTTCATCGTATGATGACGCAGAATATCTGCATGGAATTATCATATGTACTTCGGTACATTAAAATAATATATATGAAATGCGTAAATCACTTCGTGATTTAAGACAGCGCTTATTCCGTCGGATCCCGGCCAACTAGTCACTCATAACGAGTGCACCTCAGCACATGTGTGGACTTCAATCCTACGTTCATAGACATCTATGGCTTAGTGGATAAAGCATCAGCACGTAGAGCTGAAAACTCGGGTTCAAATCCCGGTGCCGGAGAGACTTTTTCTCCGTTCCATTACTCTTTCATCTTATGATGACGCAGAATATCTGCATGGAAATATCATATGTACTTCGGTACATTAAAATAATATATATGAAATGCGTAAATCACTTCGTGATTTAAGACAGCGCTTATTCCGTCGGATCCCGGCCAACTAGTCACTCATAACGGGTGCACCTCAGCACATGTGTGGACTTCGGTCCTACGTTCATAGACATCTATGACGTAGTGCAGAGGGCGGCCACTAGAGGGAACCCAAGAGTTGGAACTTAAACTGAGACGATTTTGTCCGACACCGGGATGGGTATCCGGTGTGGCTTAGTGGATAAAGCATCAGCACGTAGAGCTGAAAACCCGGGTTCAAATCCCGGTACCGGAGAGAATTTTTCTCCGTTCCATTACTCTTTCATCGCCTAAATAACATAGCTTATATCCAAAGCAAACATAATCATTGAAGCTCAGTGAAGCTACGACAAACTTATCTTGTCATCCCGTTCGCATCTTCCTCTCTTCAGTTAGACGCAAAGATGTATATCGGCGTTTTTGTTGTTAAGTTTTGTAGCAGTCTGTAATACCCAGGTACGTATTAAGCGTAATTGGTTTTCTGAGGAATTGTCAGTTACTTCAGTAGACATTTTACAAAGCAAATAGACCGAAAATTGTATTCATTTCCGATAACAAGAATTAGCTCAGCCTGTGCGTGACGTGGTGCTGGTATTCTGTACTGTTAATGCGTTGCATTGACACGTGTCAGCCAACAGCTAGTCTGGTAAATCGCACTATTTCACTTACGTAAGTGTAACACCAGTAAACGCATTCTCTTGTTACGTAAGGGGATGTTACCAAGTATATAGGGCATTAATGCCGTTCCTAGAATCCAGTCCCAGTACGCTAATACATTGCATGTTAGAAACGTGGATTGTTTCCATTCAAACAATTGATTACGTTGCCACATTTCACTCAATAGCATTTCCGGGTCGTGTAAACGGCCGAATAACTTATTTCATATTTGTAGTATTTTGTGCTACAACTCAGTTGTTTATCTCAGCTTCTTTTATGTTATCATTAGGGCTAGGATTTTGATGACCTATAAATCATGAAAAAATGTCTTAAAACAATGTATTTATGACCTAAAAATCTAAAAAAAAATGCCCTTAAAATGCCCTAAAAATGATCTTACATAGTAGGAAAAGAGGTTTTGTACTACTTAATATTTAGACTAGTAGCCTATTTAAATTAAATTTTACATATGTTTTCTAAGTAGTACACTTTAATTATTTTACTTGATGTAGTTTCCATGTATGATCGTTTACCTCTGCTTCGGCATGTGGACGTGAGGTCAGCAATCAGCTGGTCGGTCTTGGCCCTTCATGGGCTGTAGCACCATGGATTTACTTTACTTTTAGTTTCCATGTAGTCTACCACAAGGCCACTCTCATCCGGAATTAGCAGGTATAGAGGAGTCTGTATTGAAAGTGTGGTTGGACTGATCCATTACATGGGGTGTACTACGTTAAAATGACAATATTTGTGTAGAAAAACGATTAAAATATTATACAAAATAATGGGTATTGATGGACAAAATATGTAAAAAAAATAAACATTTTACATTAATAATGGGGATTTATGGCCAAAATTAAATGAAAATGCCTAAAAAATGACCGAATAAAACAAAATATGCTCTTATGACTTGAAACAGGCAAATAATGCAAAAAATGCCCTAACAAATATGTCTCAAAACACTCAGTTTATCACATAACATATAAATACTACAGTACAATGTTCCTGGTTTACTAGAAAAAAGATGCAATTTCATCAAAATCCTAGCCCTAGTTATCATTATTATCAGTATACAAGTATTTGACCAATGATTGTTATATATTCAGTTATTTGGTAAATATGAATTAAAATTTGAAATCGACATTGTAATGAGCCTTGCTAGACATTGCGTTTAAACACCACGAGGTTTCAGTTTAAGACAACACAGGAAACTGGAAACAAATTTCGTACACTCAGTCTCTACGAGGCGGAGACAAAACTTACATTCTGCTGCATAATCTCTGCATTTCTAACTGCAGCGTGGACCATAGCGATTACTACCACGATGAATACAAAAAAAAAAAAGTAGAAAAATTTCAAGAAACATGAGGAAAGTAAAATAAAGAAAAATTAATAAGAAATCAAACAAGAAGGAAAGATACAAATATATGGAAAACAAAAGCTTCGGAAAAACAAAATATGCAGTAACAAACCGGACAAAATTATGCAACGATAGACGAAAAGAAATAGGGTAAAGGTTGGTAAACTGTGATACGAGTAACATTGTGATAGTTTTTTTTTTGAGTGAGAGAAAGATCGGTTTTGTGCAGAAACTTGTCCACGAACATTTCCTTAATACGTTGACGCAAAAAACCGATCTTCGTCTCGCTCAGTAAAATTGTAATATATTCTCAAAAAGAACTATCACAATGTTACTCGTATCACAGTTTACCAACCTTAACCGTACGTAACGGAAAAAAATACTCATAAAATAGTAAGTAAAATAGGCTATGCATATTAAAATAACAAAACACTAACAGCAAATATCATAGAATAGAGAAAAAAACATTGCGTGCATTCAAATCACGACAGTAGAAATCAGATCTCAACATTGTTATAAAAGTTCTTTATCGGGTAATTGGAAGTTCAGGAAAGGTTTGTAAGTGGGCCTTACAAAGGGCCGATACGCTGAAGTCATAGGCTTTTACCTGTTATCAAATTCGATGTAATGTAACGAAATATTGTGTAAGTAGGCCTGCTGTAAATTTTCTCTATAGTCATTCCGCCGCTACTGAAAGTAACAGGAAAGCAAGTAACCATAGGAACACCTGCAGTTTGCGTAGACTCCTTTTTCTTGGAGTAGTAACTAGTAAATATTCCAAGAAACAGATACAATCCTATCTGTCAAGGTTCGACCTTGTTTCCGGCACTCAACGTAGATATTGATTGTATTCTGTCGCCAATGCAAACTCGATACAAGGAAATATAAGTGTTCCAAGAAGTCCTGTCTTCAAATACAACATAAAATAACTGAGAACTCTGCTGACAGCGATTGATTTTTAAAAGGGATAAAAAGTTCTTGTATTTGACTTACTTTGAAAGGGGAATAAGGCATAGTTCTCATTGAGTATTTTTCACTTCCACGTGATCTGTCATCTGTTATAGCAGAAATGACAAGTTAAATTTCGACAAACGATATCTCTTCTGAAAGTTTCTATCATTTAAATCCTTGAAAGGATTCCTTCTTTCCACTAACACAACTTCACACTCACCATCATACAGATACAAGCAATCCAAATAAAATAATTGGTCTTCAAAACCAATAGTTGCGAATGTGGCAGACATTTTAATAGGCCTTGGTTATATTTCTTAACCGCTTGATTATAACCTGTCAAGGCTCATTCACAATGAAAATTAAACATAACGTAAGCGTTAACTTAACGTTACAGTAAAATCAAGAAGTCATACCATCATTCACGATGGGAATATAAACATAACAGCAAAAATACTTGGTAACCATGGAAACATAACGACGCCATTTCCTCATATTTTGTCGTATACTTCAGCGCTCCACGATTGTGTTCTGTTCGCAAATCACGTAAACATAAGCATGAAAGTTTGGAGTTTACAAACTTTCGTGTTAACGTCTTACGGTAATGTTTATGTCAATGTTTATGTGAATCATTGTGAATGATCCCATTTGGTAGCCTGGGCGCAAACTTCTGTGTTTATGTTACGGTTATGTTTAATTTTCATTTTGAATGGGCTTTCAGAGATTACCTCTGGTTACTAGTTATCCTACTGTTTAAGTCCCAACCTCGGTCGATGCACCATAAAAATGCTAAACCAGGAATTAAGTGACAATTTCACAGTAATACGGGAGGAGGGAATAAAAATAGCAATAAAGACAGGAATATGGTAGAAATGAACAGGTCAGAAAAGCCTGAAACCTGTGACATTGAATGTGGTTATTAAGGGGCGGATTTTAGCATTTTTTCATGTTTTATTCCTTAGTTTCAAATAATAATTATGTTACGATTATATAAATGCATTTCAAGTTATTTATAACCAAAGTTCAAGATTTTATAGTCCTAAAATAAGGAATGCAAGGTTCATAGATCAGTCTCTTTTCGACATCAGTAAGTTTAGGCTGTTATGTATCTCTTTCAAAGCTGATAATCGGGTCTAGTATTTGTATTATTTTATGCTCGACCATGCCGAAATGTAGTAATTATACACCTGGTAGCAGACCTTTAATGCATGTCATTAAAGTATACCTACTCATTAAAGGTCAGGTCTTTCAGCCAATGACGACTCAGGTTACAACTGTTCAGCCAATGACAGGTCAGCTTTCTACCGTTATAAAACCGCAAGTATCGATTATTCTCGGATATGCAATCGAAAGAGAATTAGCGAAAAGTCACGGAGGCTGGAAATCCAATACTGTCGCAGAAGGTTATGTTCTGTTACTAAAATAATTAGCGTTAATTGTAAATAATATTCAAATAAATTCAATTTGTCATCTCGTTTTTCAATGTCGAATTCAATAATCAAGGTTATAATATTATAATATTATCAAGTTTAACGGGACTACGTCAAGGTCAATGACAGTATTGTTCCTCGGAAAAAATCAATAGTTTCGCGTCTGCTCAAATCTCACAATTCACGACCTAGAACAAGGTCACTTCCGATCTTGTCAGTTACAAATAAAATGTATACATCTGAATACCGGTAATTTCAAGTTAGAAATATGGTCGAGCATAAAAAGTCGTATGAAACTCGCCTATAATGGTAATTAAGAAGCTCGTATGAAAATTATTAAACGAGCGCAAGCGAGTTTCATAAATATCCATACTCGATTCTTAATTACTATCATTATAGGCTCCTTGCATAATGTACTATTAATGTACCGAAGTACATATGATATTTCCATGCAGATATTCTGCGTCATCATACGATGAAAGAGTAATGGAACAGAGAACAATTCTCTCCGGCACCGGGATTTGAATCCGAGTTTTCAGCTCTACGTGCTGATGCTTTATCCACTAAGCCACACCGGATACCCATCCCGGTGTCGGAGAGAATCGTCTCAGTTTAAGTTCCAACTCTTGGGTTCCCTCTAGTGGCCGCCCTCTGCACTACGTCATAGATGTCTATGAACGTAGTCCACACATGTGCTGAGGTGCACTCGTTATGAGTGACTAGTTGGCCGGGATCCGACGGAATAAGCGCCGTCTTAAATCACGAAGTGAGACGATTCTGTCCGACACAGGGATGGGTATCCGGTGTGGGGCTTAGTGGATAAAGAATCAGCACGTAGAGCTGAAAACCCGGGTTTAAATCCCGGTGCCGGAGAGAATTTTTCTCTGTTCCATTACTCTTTCATCGGGTCTAGTATTGTTCCTGTATTGTTTTTTCTGTCAATAACAACAATATCTGCTCGTCTTGTTGAATCATCTTCCGAGATACAATGCACATCTTCATGGACTTCTAATCCTTGTTGTCTGAGGATGTCAGCAGGCATTGTCCTTACCCTGTGATGGCGGTTTTTCCGCAGTAACTCAGTCTTTCGGCAGAAACCCAACACATGTCCTAGTGTTTCAGTTTCCTCACAGCCTTGGTGGCGGCAACGGGTAGTGTTGAATGCTCTGCCTGGGACTGACCGTACTGCAGAAAGATTGCATGACATCTTCCCCGCATTAATATATTCCGATGATGACAGGGCTGCTTAAGCAGTGGATTGAAGACACGAAACTTTAACGAAACATGGTGTCTCAACATTCTTAAAAACTATCAATAATAGTAAATTGCTTAAAGTAAAATAAGTTTCTTTTTTTCAATTTTAACGGTTCATATTTTGTTATTTTAGTGCATATATCCTGGTTTTTAAGTGCGTACGTGCCTGCATATTTGGCTGTTTTTAATGCATATGAATCCGCCCTCTAGTGATGTGTGAAATGAGGGAAGATATGGAGAAGCTATTAAGGGCACTAGGTTGGGAGGGGGTGGAGGTGGAAGAAGAGATTAGGAACTTGAAAAGAAGTGAAGCGGAACAGTGTAAATTTAGCAGAAAATGAGTTCAAATATCAAACAAAAGCATTAAGGCCCATTCACAATGAAAATTAAACATAACCGTAACATAAACACAGAAGTTTGCGCCCAGGCTACCAAATGGGATCGATCATTCACAATGATTCACATAAGCATTGACATAAACATTACCGTAAGACGTTAACATGAAAGTTTGCAAACTCCAAACTTTCATGCTTATGCTTACGTGATTTGCAAACAGAACACAATCGTGGAGAGCTGAAGTATACGACAGAATATGAGGAAGTGGCGTCGTTGTTATGTTTCCATGGTTACCAAGTATGTTTGCTGTTATGTTTATGTTCCCATCGTGAATGATGGTATGACTTCTTGATTTTACCGTAACGTTTACATTCTTAAGTTAACGCTTACGTTATGTTTAATTTTCATTGTGAATGAGCCTTTAGAGTAAAATTAAAGAGGTAATGGATGCGATTGAAAAATGTGGCGTAGAGACCAGTAAATGGAAACAGTGACAAGCTGCAAACGTGCGCACTAATCGAATAATTAGAACTTTTAGTGTATATGGTAATAGTGTAACTAAAATTTAATGAATCTGTGGAAGCAGTGAATAGTGATAAGTACAAAAAATAGGATTAGAAATAACGATGAAGTGGAACTGGAAGGAAGGTCGAGAAGAAAATATGAAAATTGTACAAATTAGAAGCAGTAAATCATAGATATTAGGTAATGAAGTATGGTACTAGGACAAACAGTTGCGATAGATAAAGTAGAGTATGGTGAACAGTGTAACTTGTATTAATTGTATTGTATTGTATTGTATTTATTAACATTCCATGGATTCATACATGCTTCAGCTAGAATATGGAACAAGTCAAAAAACTTAATACTATTATAAAGTCTTAATTTATAGTCACAGTCTAGATGAAGTATATACAGAAGAGATTTACATTATAGTCTACTAGTACAACACAAAGTTTTAGTATCAATTTCATGAAGCGTTATTGAATGTCATGAATTCACCTACAGAATAGAAGGCGTGAGAAATTAGGTACTTCTTTAATTTGGCCCTAAATAATTTTATGTTTTGAGTTTCATTTTTTATATCGATAGGGGAGGCTATTAAAAATTTTTACTGCCATATAACGCACTCCTTTTTGACAGCACGATAGACTTGCCAATGGAGTATGAAAGTCATTTTTTGACGTGTATTTATGCTATGAACTGTTGAATTAGTTACAAAGTTTTCATGATTACATACGAGGAAGATAGGGAAACTAAAAGGCATCTATGAAGCAATGAATAGTGATAAATACAGGGCCCGGCAGAATGATCTTCCCGATTTAAAACATAAATAAAAAAACAACATAGATCCTAGAAGTGCTTTGTGTGGAGTGTAGCATTGTATGGGGGCAGGAACATGGACAATACGACGAAGTGAAGAGAAGCGAATAGAAGCATTTGAAATGTGGATATGGAGAAGAATGGAGCGTGTGAAATGGACAGACAGAATAAGAAACGAAACTGTGTTGGAAAGAGTGGGTGAAGAAAGAATGATGCTGGAACTGATCAGAAAGAGGAAAACGGATTAGTTGGGTCACTGTCTGAGAAGAAACTGCCTACTGAAGGATACACTGGAAGGAACGGTGAACGGGAGAAAAGTTCGGGACAGAAGAAGATATCAGATGATAGACGACATTAAGATATATGGATCATATGAGGAGACAAAGAGGAAGGCAGAAAATAGTAAAGATTGGAGAGAGCTGGGTTTGCAGCGAAAGACCTGTCCTTGGGCAGAACACTATGAATGAAAATGAATGAATGTAGTGTCGCATAGTGGGTATTAAAATGATCGCTAGCATGAGATTTAATAGGAACTGTTTAATATAGGGTTTTATAGCCTTTCTCTTTCGTGATGACTACATTGTACAGTACAATTTAAAACTGACTCACTTATCATGCGCCAATCACGAAACACAAGAAATAGGAAAACAAGAATTCAACTGCCACATTCATTAGACAGAACGTTATAGCGAAAGTTATATGCGAGGTTTTCAGAATAGAATTATTGCATTTTGAACATGGACGCCAGTGACCGAAACTCCGTATTTACACTTCTGACAACGACTAAATAATGCATATTTTGCTTTCATCCGTTCATTTCTGTGTGTTATGGACTGTGTCGTCCTTGGTGATATTTCTGTCGTACTTACTCTCACTGATGAGTACTTTTTGTTTGGAAAATTAAATTAGTTGTCACAATATGATCTGAATGAACAAAAAGTTCGTTCCCGCATTGAAATTGTGGGTCTGTTAAGGTCAGTACTGAATTAAATCCAGTATCGATTATTTATACCTTCGATATGTGTTATTAACTTGAATTTAGATTAATGTTCTATTCCGTATATATCAGTAAAAGTATGTAAGCGAAAAATATAAAAAAGAAGAAATTAATAAAAATGAGAACAAATATAAAAAGTAAGATATATAAGTAAACACAATCAAATACATAGCACAAAAAAACGGATACAACCCCAACATAATAGATAACATAATACGTAAGGCAAAACAAAACCACAAAAAACAGAAGAATACAAGAACACAAAAAATACATCACACTAACATACGAAAACAAAAACACACATAAAATTGCAACCTCATTCAAGAAATTAAACTACAACATCTCATACAGAACAAATAACACTCTACAAAAACATCTCAACACACAAACAAATAAATACAACAACACAGGCGTATACAAACTCAAATGTAACACCTGCAACAACTTCTACATAGGACAGACAGGCAGATCATTTCAAACACGTTACAAAGAACACATCACAGCCATAACAAAGTTACAAAACACCTCCACATATGCAGAACACATCACAAATGCCAACCACACCTACAGAGACATCAACACAGACATGGAAATACTACACATCCAACCAAAAGGCCAGAAACTCAACACACTAGAACAATATGAAATATACAGACACACGAAAACACACCCCAACGATATTCTCAACACACAACTCAATTTCAAAACACACACACTCTTTGAATCTACACTACGAACGCACCCATACAGGAAACAAGAGGCGCCAAGACCAACAACGTCCAGTTCTTAAGATGACCGAAAATAGGTCGAAACATGTTAACAAGGTAGGTTAAAATTTAACACAAGAAAGTTCTTATCATACATATTCCGAAGTGATACAGTGTTAAAAGTGTGTAATCAAGATGTATAATATAAAAAGTAATTAAAAAGAATGAGAAAAACGACAAATACAAAAGAAAAGTAGAAAAATTTCAAGAAGAAGAAGGAAAGTAAAATAAAGAAAGAACAATAAGAAATCAAACAAGAAGAAAAGTAACAAACACATAGAAAACAAAAGCTTCGGAAAAACACGATGTGTTGTAATAAAACTAACAAAATCATGCAATGATAGACGAAAGGAAGTACCATAACGGAAAAAATACGGTACTAATAAAATAACTAAAATGTCTATATTAAGATATAAATCACTAGTAACAAATGACATAGAAAAACAAGAACAAATCTTTAATTAAAGAAGAAGTACGAAAAACAAAACATAAACAACATAAGAAAAAAAAAGAGGACAAGCTGTAAAGAAGAACATGTCTCAAGGTTCAAGCCTGTTCCGATGAAATCAATTCTGACAACGTATTTTGTGACTTCAAATCATTTTAGTAATAAGTTGTCCTTTATGTCTTCTTATTTAGTGTTTTTATTAACGAGCACAAGATATTTTTATATTAAGGTTTCATCCCCATGAAGTAGGTGTTGAAGTTTCCTTGTACTGTTTGACTTTCCTCCTTCCTCAGAGCTTTCCTGCATGTCGTCATATCATGATATTCACACGCTAACCACAATGTTCATTACTAGATTTTTAATCACTTTTCATCTTAAGGGCTTAGGTACAGCAAATATTCAACATTTTTTTTCATCCATTACTCTACCTTGTACAACAATGAAAATTAGCATGTGTAAAACACTGTCCTTCTGCTATATGATAAACATATTTTTACGATTTGAAAAATATTATTTATATATTTTTCCAAAATTCAAAGTTCACTGTACAGTGATGAAGCGTTTCCCTCATAACTCAAAAAAGTATCCAACATTCTGTGACAAAACTTTTTGTGTGTATTTATGCATGTCATATCTACATTATGATGCAAAATCACTTCTCTACCTTTGATAGATTGTCTGATAAAAAATAAATTCATTAAAAAAATGGTCAAATATCAAACAAAAAATAATAAAAAAAATGTTTATTAAGGAATGTAGTTGAAAGAGCATGATATTGTAAACATGAGTTTCAGCAATAAAATAAAAGAGAGAGAACATGAAAAAGTTAACAAGTTTATGAGTTATGAGGGAAACGCTTCATCACTGCACAGTGAACTTTGAATTTTGGAAAAAAAATATATATATATATATATATATATATATATATATATATATTTTTTTAAATCGTAAAATATTTTTATGCTCGACCATGCCGAAATGTAGTAATTATACACCTGGTAGCAGACCTTTAATGCATGTCATTAAAATACACCTACTCATTAAAGGTCAGGTCTTTCAGCCAATGACGACTCAGGTTACAACTGTTCAGCCAATGACAGGTCAGCTTTCTACCGTTATAAAACCGCAAGTATCGATTATTCTCGGATATGCAATCGAAAGAGAGTTAGCGAAAAGTCACGGAGGCTGGAAATTCAATACTGTCGCAGAAGGTTATGTTCTGTTACTATAATAATTAGCGTTAATTGTAAATAATATTCAAATAAATTCAATTTGTCATCTCGTTTTTCAATGTCTCATCTCGTTTTTCAATGTCTAATTTTATTTCAATGTTATCTCTGTGGGTTCTTATGGCCTACCAAGGTCAATGTGCACATCTGTTCTTCGGAAAAAATCAATACTTTCGCGTCTGCGCACATCTCACAACATACGGGACATTGCTCCAGGTCAGATACAATAAAATTAATAATATCAAGTTAGAAATATGGTCGAGCATAAAAAGTCGTATGAAACTCGCCTATAATGGTAATTAAGAAGCTCGTATGAAAATTATGAAACTCGCTTGCGCTCGTTTCATAAATATCCATACTCGCTTCTTAATTACCTTCATTATAGGCTCGTTGCATAATGTACTATTTTCATATAGCAGAAGGATAGTGTTTTACACGTACCAATTTTCATTATTGTACAAGATACAGTAATAGAGGAAAAAAATGTTGAATATTTCCAAAAAATTACTGCTGTAAGCTGTACTTAACCCGTTAAGGGGCGAGGATGGTTTTTTTTGGTGAAAAATGAGTCAATTAAAAAAAATTGTTTTCTTTAAAATACTCTGTGATATGTATGGAATGCATAGCATAATATTTTGTGGGTATTTGTGTCCTTATCAGATGTTGAGACGGCATTTTTAAACTTCTTGCGTTATGGATTTTTAAATCACTCGCCCATTTTTATTGTTGTTTCCGGTAAATTGAATTATTTTTTTTTTCTTTAAAATACTCTTTGATATGTGTGGAATGCATTGCATAACATTTTGTGGGTATTTGTGCCCATATCGGATGTTGAGACGTCATTTTTAAACTTCCTGCGCTGTGGGTTTTTAAATCACTCGCCCCCATTTATCGGTTTACGGTAACTTCATTGTTTTGCTCCATTGCCAGACAAAAATGAATATAACTCCTGAACTATTAAAGATACATGCATGAAATTTAGAACACACATTCTTTAAATTATTAGGAAACTTTTCTCTGTAACAAAATTTTATTTGATTTCATTTTAAAACTACGTCCATTTGTTTGCAAGAAAGGAATTCAGAAAAGTGTTATTAAATTTTAATTGTTTATTTTACAAACGTAGGGACAAATATCAAAATTCTGTTACAGACTGTTTGTAGAGCATGATTTCGCAAGTACATTACAAAAAACTGGATCAATCTGACTTTAAAAATGGTTTAGATATATCGGTTTTAGTAAAATCCTGCATTTGGTATATTTTGTTTCAAATCTGGGCCCCCAAATATATATATTTTTTCAAAATATTTATTTTTGGTTGAGTTGCTACGGCTATGAGCTCTTTACATACAAAAAATTAATATTTTACACCAAATAGGAAAAAAGTTAAAAAAAAAACACCATTCTCTCCCCTTAAGTGATTGCTGTAGCAAGGAAACCGAACTACTATACAGGGTGTTTCAAAAATACGGAGCATAATTTCAGGTATGTATTTCCCACATGTAGACAATCAAAATAGTTCATTACAACATGTGTCCGGAAATGCTTTATTTCCGAGTTATGGCCTTCACAACATTGAAATTCACCGGAACGTTATTCTTTCCGCAGGTCGTTGCCGTCAAAAGAGACATTAAGAGGGCACTCTGACAGTTCATTCCGAGGCGAAGGTTACATTCAGTGTTGTGTAGGCGTTAGACTGTGCGACATGTATTCAAATCAAGAGCTGGCAGAGATACACTTCATGTACGGTAAGGCGGACGGCAATGCTGCGCTGGCTCGTCGTTTGTACCAGAAGAGGTACCCACAGCGACAATGTCTAGATCGGAAGACATTTGTACGTCTCCATTACATTCTATGCGAGAAAGGAAAATTTAACTCTCCTGGTTTGGGAAGGGGACGACCAAGATCTACAACTCCAGAAGTACAGGAGGAGATTCTGGAGGCTGTGAACATGACTCCTTCTATCAGCACACGAAGGGTAGCGTTGCAAGTCAATGTTCCTCATACGACTGTCTGGTGCCTGATTTGGAATCCCTTCGGAATCTAATTGTGGCATGTTCTGAGGACATACGCAATACTCCTGGATTTGGGATCGTGTTCGCAGGTCAATGAGACATCGATGTGAGGTCTGTATTCAAGCAGGAGGTGGACATTTTGAACATCTTCTGTAATGACAACGACCTGCGGAAAGAAAAACGTTCCGGTGAATTTCAATGTTGTGAAGGCCATAACTCGGAAATGAAGCATTTCCGGACACATGTTGTATTGAACTATTTTGATTGTCTACATGTGGGAAATAAATACCTGAAATTATGCCCCGTAGTTTTGAAACAACATATATATATATATATATATATATATATATATGAGTGGCGTAAATTATTAGAAAAGATAATTATGGATTGTATGCAGAGACTAAGAGGAAGGCGGAGAATAGGGAAGATTGGAGAATGCTGGGTTTGCAGTGAAAGACCTGCTCTTGGGTAGAAAACTACGAATGAAAACCAATTCCATTTCACTTGTTCTGTTCTACACTATTTATTATTCTTTGATTGTATAATGTTCATCAGCTATAAGTTATCAGTTGCCTCGTTTCCTGTGCCCAGAGCTGTCCCCTCGTCTTCCACACGCCTCCTAGATCTGTTCGAGGCCCACGATAACTATAGTTTGCGCACAGTTGCGTATTTGTTGAGCTGAAATTTTTCTGAACCATCCGACGCATCTTCACTAATTATTACGTTCATGAGTTCAGGAAGAAGAAATAGTATGTTCGTTTCCCAACCAAACGGTCCCCGTTTCGATCCTCGGTGTGGACAATATAAATGACTTATCTACCGTTCATGGGACTGGGTCTTGTTATGTACCGTCCTGTGTTGTCTCAGCGATGGCCTGCTCCATGCTGATCACAAAACCAAGGAGGCTCGCAGTGTATGCCTGATAAGTGTTGGTCCATAGTTATATATCCCCGCCCCTACACCGCATTATACAGGGTGTCCAAAAAATCTCTATATATAAAATGTAAGTTCAAAATAAAAATGTCACGCAGTGTGCTCAATGTGGCCAACCCGCTCCCCAGATCTCATGCACCTTGATTTTTACCTCTGGGATCACCTTAAGTTGCAGGCCTACCAGGAGGAAATCCGGGTTTCTCAACATCTGAAAGGTGTCGGAAAAAAACAGGAAATGTCATGAAATAATTATTGAGAAAAACAAGTTTTAAAACCTGAACATTTCTGGTTTTTATTTGGTGTAGGCTACCAAACATTTAACTTTGCCTTACACGAACATCTCTTTTTTTCTGTGTTTGAACAGTTGTGTAGTCTCAGTTGCCACCTATAGAATGCACTGTATACCATAAAACTCCTATAAATTGACATTCTTGATTTCCCAAAACCCTTCATCTGGAAGTCCTTATCGTCGATGTCTGTCACGTGACGACGGATATGTTGCAGCTTTTGCATCAGAACAGATTCGAACACATTCACTAACCTGTACCTGACTGTCGAAGGCCGTTATATTGAGCATTTTATTTGACATTTCAATTTTGAATTGACATTCCCTATGTATGGAGAATTTTGGGACATTCTGTATTGTTAGTCAGTAGGAAAGAATGAGATTAAATAAAAGAAGAAAGAATGAATAAAGTACTTACACGTTTGCTTTGGAAAGCAATGAAAGTGAGTCTTTTTCTCAACGGCTGGGCGATTGGAATGCTCAGGAATTTCGTTATATCAAATATTATTTAAGACGTAAATGTTTAACCACGAGTATTTTCGGTGTGGGCGAGACCCTATGTCAGTGATGTCAATTGATGCCCATAGGAGCAAGCGCGCGCTTTAGAGCTCAGGAGAGCCTGAGCACTTTACAGCGGAAAGGAAAGAGACAGACGAAAGAGATGCCGCTTGGTCGAGCTATATTCAGGGATGGCCAGCAGTGATTCAATGGATAAAGGGAAGAGAACGTATTAAAACTGTACCCATGTTAATTTTTAGATTTGCCTGAGAAGTATAAGTGCATTATAAGAATGTAAGTTTTAATTTTAATGCTCATTTTTCACAAGTTCGATTTTTTTATTCAAAAGAAATATTTTCTCAACTTTTCGTAGACAAAAGTGAAATTTTCAGGTATAGGCCTATTTATTTAGTAGCCTTACAGAATGTTTTCGTAAATCTAATATACCGTATATACGTATTACTGAAGATAGTGTATTGAAAATTTTGAAAATATTCGCAAGGAAATTGTTTGTAAGGAAATGAATTAACAAAGCAACTACTGTTACATCATAAACAAAAGATATGTGCCCATGTGTTGTAAAAATGTCAGCTCTATAGCTTCAGAAGATTTCGAGAAAATATTAGTAGGTTATTTTACGACGCTTTATCAACAGCTTTGGTTATTTAGCGTCTGAATGAGATGAAGGTGATAATGCCGGTGAAATGAGTCCGGGGTCCAACACCAAAAGTTACCCAGCATTTGCTCATATTGGGTTGAGGGAAAACACCGGAAAAAACCTCAACCAGGTAACTTGCCCCGACCGGGAATCGAACCCGAGCCACCTGGTTTCGCGGCTAGACGTGCTAACCGTTACTCCACAGGTGTGGACTCGAGAAAATAATTTAATATTCTCATGATAGGAAGTTGCTCACAAATATCACCTTAAAAACATAATGCGATAAGAGTTTTGTTATGTAATATTAGTTACACTTAAAACAGATACAGTACCTAGGTAACTTTGCTTTGTACTGTAATATTGTTTTGATTGGTTTATTGATTACTTTTATAAGGCTAAAGGTACCATCAATATCAAATCCAACTTATGATGTCATACTCAATCTCTTTCTTTGGGATATCACTTTCTTTATAAATGATGTGTTTCATCCATTTAGTACAGTATAGTTGTACTATTGAATTTATGTGAATATTCCTTCTTAACTCTTTATTATGTTATTAACGTTTAAAACACAAGTGCAATATTAAGAAATTGGTATTAGTACTTTTCTTTACAGACAATATAGATAATAACAAACGGAAAGAAGCTATATAAAAATAACGACATAAAATTTCACGTTCCGTCTGAAGTTTGTGCACCACTGTTTTCTTAATCCAACAGGCTGCTTATTCATATACACAACCCTTCCTCTTTCCATACATAGCGCTTGCTCCCGCACGACGTCAAGGTCAGAAAAATGCGCTTGCTTTGACATCACTGCCCTATGTCATGGGATTCTTGATACGTTTTGGATATGTAAATTTTTTGGACAAAAATTGTCTAAATGTCGAAATGTCGGAGAGAGAGAGAGAGAGAGAGAGGGGGAGTGAAGAAGAATGAATAACAAGTAAGAAAAAAGATTCGATATTAAACACGGAAATCGATAGAATTTTTATTTTTCAGTAGTTCTGATTTAATAACGTTCTCTATGGATAAATATTTGCATTTGCTTCTTCACGTAAATGTAGAAACAATTTTGAAGCTCAATTAATAGTGTACAGCCAATTAAATCGGGTAACATAGCAACGCTGTATGTTTTGAAGCTATTGTTTTAATTCATCTAGATTTGTTTTAAACAGCAGTAAAGTCCCTCTGTCTGTGCAGTCAAAATACAAATACTCTGTGTTTTCACATTGAATGTGAACATCAAGCAATGCTAATTAAACGTGCTAGGATATGCCGATGCTGAAAGTACGCATTGCAGTGTTGAAATTGCTAGCTTTCAGAGCGTACGAGTTATAAAAATTTCTGTGAGCATAGAGTGAGTTATTTCTATTGATATTAGGGGGAGCGAAACTTTCATTTCAGAGGATTTGGTGGAATAGGTAGCTTCAACTGGCTCTTTTACCTACGACGAGTTTTATTCTTGATGATAATTATATACAATATAAATTACATAAATATAAAAAAGTGAAGGTGTATTTACAGGTTTTCTGTAACTGTTTGAAACGTTCATGCTCTTGGTTGTGATATTTATTTTTATTTATTTATTTATTTATTCTGGCAGAGTTAAGGCCATGAGGTCTTCTCCTCCACACTATCAGAAGTAAAATACATATTGAAACAATGACAAAAATAAGGTCATACTTAAATATAATAGTACATTATGCAACGAGCCTGTAATGATAGTAATTAAGATGCAAGTATGTTTGTTTATGAAACTCGCTTGCGCTAGTTTCATAATTTTCATACGAGCGTATTAATTACCATTATAGGCAAGTTTCATACGACTTTTTATGCTCGACCATATTTCTAACTTGAAATTATTCAGAAGTATTCATTTTATTCGTATCTGACAAGATCGGAAGTGACCTTGTTCATAGCTCGAAATTGTCAGATGTGCGCAGACGCGAAAGTATTGATTTTTTTCCGAGGAACAATAATGCCATTGACCTTGATGTAATCCCGTTAAACTTTATATAACCTTGATTATTGAATTCGACATTGAAAAACGAGATGACAAATTGAATTTATTTGAATATTATTTACAATTAACGCTAATTATTATAGTAACAGAACATAACCTTCTGCGACAGTATTGGATTTCCAGCCTCCATGACGTTTCGCTAGTTGTCTTTCGATTGCATATCCGAGAATAATCGAAAACCTGAACTTTAAAGAATAGGTGTACTTTAATGACATGCATTAAAGGGCTGCTACCAGGTGTATAATTACTACATTTCGGCATGGTCGAGCATAAAAATAATTTTCATTCATATTAACAAACTTACATGGGCTATAATGAAATATTAACTAAACATTAACATAATTGATTTATAATTCATATCCTAATTCTACTTTATGATAGGCTTAAATGACAATTTATATACACACAGAATAACCTATAAAAATCGCCTAACGCTCACAAATCAATTTCATGTAAAAGTATGTATTCTTAATTCTTAATTTAAATTGATTAACCGTTCGGCAATCCCTGACATGACGAGGTAAGGAGTTCCATAGGCGACAAACTGACACTGTGAAAGAGGATGAATAGAAAGAGGTGCGGTGACGAGGAATGGATAATAAGGCCTGATGTTGATTCCGTAACGTTGTAAGATATTCAAAGCGAGTTCTCAGATATTTTGGAGTAGAAGTGAATAATATTCTATACAGAACAGATAAAGAATGTGCTATTCTACGTTCCTTTAGGCGGACCCAAGGAAGAACTTCAAAAGATGGCGTTATGTGGTCAAATTTACGAGTATTGCAGATGAAGCGGACACACACATTATGAACACGTTGTAGTCTTTCAACTAAATTGACGGTTATATTTGTCAAGAGAGAATCGCAGTAATCAAAATGGAGCATCACTAGTAATTGAATAATGTTTCTTTTTATGGAAAGAGGCAGACAGTTTCGCAAGTGATTTAGGGAGTGGAGCAATGAAAATGTTTTCTCACAGATGTGAGTTACTTGACTATTCCAGTTTAGATCTCTGTCCATTAATAATCCAAGATTTTTTACAGTGTTGCTATACTTAATAAACGACCCATGTATTGACAGTCTTGGTATGGTTTTGTCGTCGGTACTGAGTAAGCGCTGATATTAATATTTTAAAGAAATATTTGATTCTAAATAAGGATTGCGAATATGATAGTCAGTGAAATAAATTTAGTACAACTTATGTGTTTTTATTACATTAATTATTATTTTTATTTATTTTTTATTGAATATATATACAGGGTGACCCATAAGTAATGTCATTAATGTCCCAACGCTCATAAAGTAGCTATTTTATAGGCAAGTACCGAATTAGTTCCCACTTTTATTACAAAAATAAAGATACCGATATAGGTATGCTAATGTTTCTCAAGATCTGATGGTAAACATGTATCAGATATGGTTACCAGAAGGAAATATATTAAATGGAATTTCAATATACCATTCACAACAAAGAGTTGCTGTATGATTTCGCAGTTAGAGCAATAATTTATAAACAAAACTTTTCTTTCTTTTATAAATTTTATCTCTTTTATACTGACTTAAAATGGATTGCTGTATGGGAAAGAGTATACATAATTATATCTGTGGACCAGCACTTGAAGGCACACACTTCAGGTCTCTCTGCCTACATAAGAATATGAAGCAATTGATAAAAAAACGTTGGTGAATATGATGAGCATACTGTAAATGACATCATCGAGGATCAGTGTAGGTCTGTTGATTTTTAATTAATTTTTCTTCTTCCTGAAATAGTAATATGCGTAACAAGAGCGGTATGTTGAAGTTTTCATGTTCGAGGAAAAGTTTGAAAAAGTTCATTTGAAACGTAGTTGAGCTTTTTAATTTCCGAGAATTGAAAAAACATACCGCTCGTGTATCGTACATTATTTTGTGCGAAGATCGTTTATTACATACCTGAAAGAGGAATTTCTAATTAGTTGCAATGAAATCTCCATCTTAGTTTCTGTTCAATGACGGCAAATTTGCAAAACAAAAATATCTATCTTCAACATTGTTGCTTTAAAATATTTTCTGTGTTTACTATACTCCAGCAGGCCGTTATATACGTCTGTCTTTTTTCCCTCCAGTCTATAAATGCGAACTTAAAACAAACGGTAAGGTTATGTAATGATTTAGAGTTTACTTAATTTTTGCAAATATTTAAAAACAATAATTAACAGTGCAATTTAGGTGAAATTGCAGTGGTAAGTTTCCAATTTATAATTATTACTATATTGAACGACTCTAAAAATAATATGTTAAAAGCCTAAAGCAGTAAAATCAATATGTCACTTAAGCGGTAAGAAGAGGGAAATTGTTATGTGTGTTAGGTTGGGAATACTGAATGTGAAATTTTAGACTTTCCGCGGATTGGTTTTGTGCGGAAACCAAGCAAATACGCACGATCTCGCACAAAATTATTTTTTGTACTTTCACATAGAAGGTTTCAGAATATTAACGATAATATGATACCCAGAGAGCAAAAGTGGCGGGCATAGAAAAGATTTTATTAGCTTACATGTTCAAAATCTTTGCTCAGTTTCCGTTGTATTAAAACGGCCAACTCGACCTCTTTTGAAACATTAATTTTTAAATTGCATAATTGAATAAGGATGTAATCAACAAATCTATAATACACTTTTCAGGAGTAAGAAAATAATATCAGGGTTATATTTCGTTAGGCTTATCTTTACTAACAAAACGATTTGACTAATAAAGGATACAAGTGTATTCAGCTATTGGATGCACTCCTTTATTGTTGTACATGAATGCTTCAAAGTTACTTTTCCACCTAAGCCACACATTATTTTATTAATTTGATGTTGCGTCCTTTTCCTGGGAAAGTCTTCAATTATATTGCTTGTTTGTTTCGTGAACTGTCAGAAGACAGGTTTGAATCTCACAAGTGACACCAATAAGGAATCACTCATAAGGCAACTAAGCCAGGAGATAATGGGGTAGTGTGGCCAAATTATTACTTAATAAATAAATAGTGATAACCCTCAAAATTGAGATTGACAGTTTTCTGGTTGTTAACGCCTATAAGCCACATTATCTTTCATTTGGTTAAATAATTATGTAAATATGTTAACAAATGATTTGATTATGCTGCTTAAGAATATGCCAGTCCTCTGGTATTTGCATTAAAAATTAAAATGTATGCAAGTTGTATATGTGGGTTATCATTATTTATCCCCGAAGTCTTCAATTGTTAATTTACTGAGTGTATTGTGCTATTATTATTATTATTATTATTATTATTATTATTATTATTATTATTATTACTACTACTACTACTGCTACTATTATTATTACTTACTTACTGGCTTTTAAGGAACTCGGAGGTTCATTGCCGCCCTCACATAAGCCCCCTACTGGTCCCTATCCTGAGTAAGATTAATCCATTCTCTATCATCATATTCCACCTCCATCAAATCCATTTTAATATTATCTTCCCATCTACGTCTCGGCCTCCCTAAAGGTCTTTTTTCCTCCGGCCTCCCAACTAACACTCTATATGCATTTCTGGATTCGCCCATACGTGCTACATGTCCTGCCCATCTCAAACGTCTGGATTTTGTTCCTAATTATGTCAGGTGAAGAATACAACGCGTGCAGTGGTGTGTTGTGTAACTTTCTCCATTCTCCTGTAACTTCATCCCTCTTAGCCCCAAATATTTTCCTAAGCACCTTATTCTCAAACACCCTTAACCTATGTTCCTCTCTCAAAGTGAGAATCCAAGTTTCACAACCATAAAGAACAACCGGTGATATAACTGTTTTATAAATTCTGACTTTCAGATTTTTTGACAGCAGACTGGATGATAAAAGCTTTTCAACCGAATAATAACAGGCATTTCCCATATTTATTCTGTGTTTAATTTCCTCCCGAATATCATTCATATTTGTTACTGTTGCTCCCAGATATTTGAATTTTTCCATCTCTTCAAAGTATAAATTTCCAATTTTTATATTTCCATTTCGTACGATATTCTCGTCACGAGACATAGTCATACACTTTGTCTTTTCGGGATTTACTTCCAAACCTATCTCTTTACTTGCTTCAAGTAAAATTCCCGTGTTTTCCCTAATCGTTTGTGGATTTTCTCCTAACATATTCACGTTATCCGCATAGACAAGAAGCTGATGTAACCCGTTCAATTCCAAAGCCTTTCTGTTATCCTGGACTACTGTTATTATTGTTATTATTGTTATTGTCATCATCATCATCATCATCTCATCATCTCTTTTCTTTTATGCTAACCTGTTATCAGTAATTCGCAATTGGTTAGAGCTTTAATCTTTTCTTATCCTGCTTAACTCCCCCTTTTTTTTATCCCATTTACACACCACTGCGGGAAGGAAAGAGCGATTCATTGGATAGCACACTAGACATTTCACAAATGCGGACCTCCTGGTCGGAATGACGCAGGGCCACCGCAGAGACATCACAGGATAAGTACAAACACCTAATCCCGTAGACGGAAAATAAATTTCTTCCATTACCCACGTCGGGAATCGAACCTCGACAGTTTGCTTAAGTCGCGTACTTGCTGTCCACATAGAACTTTAATATTAATAGTAAATAAACAAAAAATTAGTAAATTATTTGCAGCAAGGAGCACACACACATCAGTCCCTGTATCAGGAATGTAACTATTTATTCCCTCGTGGAAATAGGATCCCGGTTCCCGTAGTTAACTACAATCAATAATGGAGCGCGAACACATTTCAATGCTACACGATAGTTACAGAGTACAGGAACGCGACATCATCACAGTGACCTAGATGTCAATATCGCATCATGTAGTCTTCACAGTCTGGCGATCTCTTTGAACTATTGACCCGGAAGATGCATTACAATTGATCATTAAAATCTAGATGCAGACTGACCTATTATTATGTAAGTATTTTCTATTCCGGTCAATGTAGGCAAAAAGTGATGCGGATTCCAGGTTTGTTTTATTACTTTTAATTCATTATTTAACTTCACTGTATCAACTACATCAGCTGCTTGTCTATGCGGATGACGTGAATATGTTAGGAGAAAATCCACAAACGATTAGAGAAAACACGGAAATTTTACTTGAAGCAAGTAAAGAGATAGCTTTGGAAGTAAATCCCGAAAATACAAAGTATATGATTATGTCTCGTGACGAGAATATTGTACGAAATGGAAATATAAAAATTGGAAATTTATCTTTTGAAGAGGTGGAGAAGTTCAAATTTCTTGGAGCAACAGTAAGAAATATAAATGATACTCGGGAGGAAATTAAACACAGAATAAATATGGGAAATGCCTGTTTTTATTCGGTTGAGAAGCTCTTATCATCCAGTCTGCTGTCAAAAAATCTGAAAGTTAGAATTTATAAAACAGTTATAAGTTATTACCGGTTGTTCTTAATGGTTGTGAAACTTGGATTCTCACTTTGAGAGAGGAACATAGGTTAAGGATGTTTGAGAATAAGGTGCTTAGGAAAATATTTGGGGCTAAGAGGGATGAAGTTACAGGAGAATGGAGAAAGTTACGCAACACAGAACTGCACTGTACCTGCAATGACGGAAGAGTTTTGCCGTTCTCTTGGGTCACACACGCCTCTTTCAACATAGTGCTTCTACATACATCGTGGTGGCTTTTTCCTAAGTTCTATTCTCTTTTTTTAAGTTGTATTATAGTTTTAACTTCTGTTTTTAACTTTATATACCAAGTGTTCACTTATTATAACATGTTCTATTCGACCTACACGACCTGAAGATGCCAATCAAAATTGGCGAAAACGTTTGTTCTTAATCTGTTTAAATGTTGTTATAACATATTTTATTGTGTTTTTATGTTAAATATTGACTGAATAGAACTCTTTATCAGTTAACATTGAACTTAACGGAACCAATATGCCTTTAAAATTATTAAGTAAGTATCAACTATTAGAGATTATCTAGCGTCAGTTCACTTGTTAGCAAAGTGGCTTCATCTTACAAGCGTGGAAAACCTAGAAAAAAAAACCCAATCAGCTGATCAGTCTGAGCGGAGTTTCGAACCCGCGCCCATGAGTGCAACTCGCTGCAGCCTGAACTACGCCACTGACTGTTTAGTTATCCTTAATCTTATTCTGCTCCAGTTCGCACCGCATGAAGAGCAAGATGTGTTCATTCCTTTCCAGCAACTGCTGGCGTTTTTATTATTTTAAAGTAATTATTATCCCATGTACATGATCTCTTACAGACTCAACGTTGAGAATTGATCTGAACTAGGCCTACTGGTATCTTCATTCACATCTTCCTCTATTTCTTCTTCCACCGTAAGTAATGTCATTAATTTCAGGGGGTTATTCTTTGAGATACTTACTTACTTACAAATGGCTTTTAAGGAACCCGAAGGTTCATTGCCGCCCTCACATAAGCCCGCCATCGATCCCTATCCTGTGCAAGATTAATCCAGTCTCTATCATCATACCCCACCTCCCTCAAATCCATTTTAATATTATCTTCCCATCTACGTCTCGGCCTCCCTAAACGTCTTTTTCCCTCCGGTCTCCCAACTAACACTCTATATGCGTTTCTGGATTCGCCCATACGTGCTACATGCCCTGCCCATCTCAAACGTCTGGATTTAATGTTCCTAATTATGTCGGGTGAAGAATACAATGCGTGCAGTTCTGTGTTGTGTAACTTTCTCCATTCTCCTGTAACTTCATCCCGCTTAGCCCCAAATATTTTCCTAAGCACCTTATTCTCAAACACCCTTAACCTATGTTCTTCTCTCAGAGTGAGAGTCCAAGTTTCACAACCATACAGAAGAACCGGTAATATAACTGTTTTATAAATTCTAACTTTCAGATTTTTGGACAGCAGACTGGATGATAAGAGCTTCTCAACCGAATAATAGCACGCATTTCCCATTTTTACTTCTGCGTTTAATTTCCTCCCGAGTGTCATTTATATTTGTTACTGTTGCTCCAAGATATTTGAATTTTTCCACCTCTTCGAAGGATAAATCTCCAATTTTATATTTCCATTTCGTACAATATTCTGGTCACGAGACATAATCATATACTTTGTCTTTTCGGGATTTACTTCCAAACCGATCGCTTTACTTGCTTCAAGTACAATTTCCGTGTTTTCCCTAATCGTTTGTGTATTTTCTCCTAACATATTCACGTCATCCGCATAGACAAGAAGCTGATGTAACCCGTTCAATTCCAAACCCTGCCTGTTATCCTGAACTTTCCTAATGGCATATTCTAGAGCGAAGTTAAAAAGTAAAGGTGATAGTGCATCTCCCTGCTTTAGCCCGCAGTGAATTGGAAAAGCATCAGATAGAAACTGACCTATACGGACTCTGCTGTATGTTTCACTGAGACACATTTTAATTAATCGAACTAGTTTCTTGGGAATACCAAATTCAATAAGAATATCATATAATACTTCCCTCTTAACCGAGTCATATGCCTTTTTGAAATCTATGAATGACTGATGCACTGTACCCTTATACTCCATTTTTTCTCCATTATCTGTCGAATACAAAAAATCTGATCAATAGTCGATCTATTACGTCTAAAACCGCACTGATGATCCCCAATAATTTCATCTACGTACGGAGTTAATCTTCTCAAAAGAATATTGGACAAAATTTTGTACGACGTCAACAAAATTGATATTCCTCGAAAGTTACCACATTTGGTTTTGTCCCCCCTTTTTAAAAATAGGTACGATTATGGACTCCTTCCATTGTTCTGGTACAATTTCCTTTTCCCAAATAGCAAGTACAATTTTATAATTTTGCTATATAATGCACTTCCACCCTCTTGTATTAATTCTGCTGGAATTTGATCGATACCTGGAGACTTGTACTTTTTCAGATTTTCTATCGCAATTTCGACTTCTGAAAGCGTGGGTTCGGGTATAAATGGCTCAGCAGGAGCAATTCTTTGAGATATTCCAAACAAAACGTTTAATACAGTTTTGCTCGTTTTTCCTTTTTCCCGAGATAAGAATTGTTTTATGTGAAATATTTCATAGCGTGTTTTGGAAAGCCATTAATTTAATTCCCAATATGCTCAGTCAATTTAAGGGGTTAGGTACACCTTATAGCAGTAAAATTTTTGGAAATATTCAACATTTTTTCCCTCCATTACTGTATCTTGTACAATAATGAAAATTCGTAGTGTAAAACACTGTCCTTCTGCTATATGAAAAAATACATTTCTATGCTTAAAAAAATATTTATTTATTTTTTTTTTTCAAAATTGAAAATGGTGGCAGTTCACTGTGCAATGATGAAGCGTTTCCCTCGTAACTCATAAACTTGTTAATTTTTTCATGTTCTCTCTTTTTATTATATGTCTGAAACTCATGCCTACAACATCATGCTCTTTCAACTACATTCGTTAATAAATATTTTTTTTTTATTTTGTGTTAGAAGAGAATACTGATACTTGACCATTTTTAAATGAATTTATTTTTATCATACAATCTATGAAAGGTAGACAAGTAATCTTGCATCATATTGTAGATATGACATGCATAAATACACAAAAAATTTCATCACAGAATGTTGGATAGTTTTTGAGTTATGAGGGAAACGCTTCATCACTGCACAGTGAACTGCCACCATTTTGAATTTTTAGAAAAAAAAATTTTTTAATTGTAAAATTATTTTTTCATATAGCAGTATGACAGTGTTTTATACATACCAATTTTAATTATTGTCAAGATAGAGTAATGGAGGAAAAAAAAGTTGAATATTTCCAAACTTTTACTGCTGTAAGTTGTACCTAACCCCAATAGGGAGCACTGTATTATGATAATTAATGATTGAAAAACTTTTAGTTTTGTCCCTCACATATCCATAATTTTGATCTGAACAAATATAATATTTAAAGATTCTTTTTAGAACGAAAAGTTACATTTGTTCGGATGAAATTTCTGTACATTTGAAGGACAAAACTAAAATTCTTTCAATCATTTATCAACAGTAATCTCACTAGACGTTTTGAATTTATCGATAAATCTGCGAGTGGAACACGAGCAGATTTATCTAGAGAAAATCAAAACTCGAGTGGAATTTAATTGACTATTGCACGATTAGAAGAAAGTAAATAAAGATTAGAAGTAACGAAATACTCCAATACAATAAAATATTAATTGACTTACGAAAATACAACTGTCTTCAAATGTATTATTGTACCATCTCAACATAACAAATATTACGATAGATGCATGCTAGATGGCAGTAGTGCGCAATGCCTTCTTGTCGAGAAGTTCTCGATCTATTATACACGATGGCAATGTTACTAGTCAGGAAGGCTTTGTTGATTCAGTTTCATTTTTATTAAAATGCAACATTCCACTTCAATTATCCGAATCCCAGTAATCAACGTCACTTGACAGATGATTTTCAGTAAATCTTAATATTAAACAATCTCTGATACGTGACTATCCATAATATCATATAGCAGAAGCTAAGACATAACCTAACTAATATACACAAGTGTTAGAAAAGTTTTAATTAACGACGATGGCATAAAAAATAAACATGAATAATTTTAAAAGGAATAATTATTGAATGTACAATTTTCAAATTTGAATGTGGTTGGTGATTCAATTGATGTTATATTGGACGTGTGCGTAATAGAAGTGGAACTCGTTGATTTAGGCCTACATGGTGTATTCAACTTATTCAGAATTTCCGAATGAATAATTTTAAAAGGAATAATTATTGAATGTACAATTTTCAAATTTGAATGTGGTTGGTGGTTCAATTGATCTTATATTGGACGTGTGCGTAATAGAAGTGAAACTCGTTGATTTAGGCCTACATGGTGTATTCAACTTATTCAGGATTTCCGAATGATGCTCTTCATTTATTTGTAAATCGGATTTCAGAAGATGCATAGATATGATCAGTGATTTTTATTAATTCTTGTTCTTGAATTCCAATGCGAGTCATATTTGAAACTGCTGTGCATCGACTGGAGTGGTTTGTAATTTTATATATATTTTTGACGTCCAGACCAGCGCAGTTTCAAATGTTGGCAAACAAAGAAACAAATGCTAGGGACGCGATAAAATTAAACAAATGCTAGGGACGCGATAAAATTAAACAAATGCTAGGGACGCGATAAAATTGTGCGATAAGCAGCCATGATTGGTTGAAATACGTCCTTTCGTACCGTTTTATTGGTCAAAAGTAGTATGACGTAGTAAGAGTGTAATAGTCACCATAATACACTGCTCCCTTAAATTGACTGAGCATATTGGGAATTAAATTAATGACTTTCCCAAAACATGCTAAATTATTAAATGTTTTACAAAAAACAATTTTTATTCCGAAAAGAAAACAAAAACGAACAAAATTGTATTACAATTTTTTGTTGAAATATCTCAAAGAATAACCCCTGAAATTAATGACATTACTTACGGTACACCCTGTATACTTACATTAGTACACACGTTCCATCTGTAGTGATCTATGTAGCTACTTTTGTGGCTTCAGTGATATTAATAGCTTTGAATAGAGCACAGTATGTATTTGTATTCGTTGGGATTTATTGGACCCTTACTAGCTGGTTTATTGATTTTGTTCTTTTCTCACAGCTCGGGATGTGATATCTATCGCATCACACGCCATAAAATATCAGTGATATTGCTTTTTATACATTTTTCTCTTATAATTTCATTTAAATTACATTCGTTCGTCTAACAATGAGAGTGCTGAAACTAGTTTGTTGTGAAGATTGCATAACCTCGAGGCGCTTTTCATTTTCATGTATCGTTAGAGACAATGGTCGATAAACCTCGATTGCAGAGCTTAAAGGACAACTAAAATGCGCAATTAATGAATGTTGTATATAATCAGTCCATGTATTATGGGTCCCTATCGCCACGGCATGGCGCGTCCTCAGGTTACGGATCGACGAGACGGCCTCCAGATATGGAGGGTAGCTTTGAATATATTGAATAAGCAGTCGCGGACAGCCGATGAGGGGTGGTCCTCCAGCTTGGGGGTTGGACGAAGGGCTAACAACCCATCACCGTAAAAAACAGCTTGTTACGAATCCTTCAAATAAGCCTCGGAATGGGACTGATTCTCTGGCACGACCACAGCAAAGGAATAAGGTTTTGAGATTTGGTACTTGGAATGCTACAAGTCTATATAGACCAGGAGGGGAATGTTACAAGTCTATATAGAACAGGAGGGGTAACATTAGTAGCAAAGGAACTAGCTAGATATAGAATAGACTTTGTGGGAGTACAGGAGATTAGGTTAGATGGGAACGGCATAACACAAATAGGAGATTACTTGTTGCATTATGGGGAAGGAAACAATAATCACCAATTAGCAACAGGAGTCTTTATTCATAAAATGATAGAGAATGGATTAATCTTGCTCAGGATAGGGACCAATGGCGGGCTTATGTGAGGGCGGCAATGAACCTCCGGGTTCCTTAAAAGCCAGTAAGTAAGTAAGTAAGTAAGTAAGTAAGTAAGTAAGCAGTGCCTTTGTGAGTCAGTTACAATATGATGATAGATGACGCTTTGGGTCGTATTCAGGAACGTTACTTCAACTTCACCTTCACTTACATCCGACTTCAGTAGACAGAAAACGCAGAATTTGTGTTCATAGTTACAACTTAACCTACATTTTAGTCGTAACTTGCCAGAAGCTAGTAATGTTCAAGATACGTGAAGACCAATCTTACACCTCAGTTCTATAATTTACCTCAACAGCAACTAATGAAACATTTATTTTGTACCTACGTTAAAGTTAAGGTGAAGGGTTGAAATGGATGTAGAAGTTGAAAATTTCCAAGAATTGATGGATTATGCTGTGTCATATTATTTACTTCTTTATTCTCAAGTTACGCCTATGTAAACATAACCTCAATCTCATCTCCAGTTTTACTAGCTGATACCCAAATTAAGAGTATGTAGCTACAAATGTATAGTACGTTCCTCTTTAGTGTTATATAATAATAATAATAATAATAATAATAATAATAATAATAATAATAATAATAATAATACAAATACACACTTTTTGCCCAAGAGCAGAACTTCCACTACAAACCCAGCATTCTCCAATCCTTTCTCTTAGTCTCCTCATACGTACATAGTGTTCTACAAAATGACAGGTCTTTCATTGCAAACCCAGCATTCTCAAGTCTTTTCTATTTTCTGCCTTTCTTTGTCTTCGCATATGATCCATATATCTTAATGTCGTCTATCATCTGACACCTTTTTCTTCCCCGATTCTGTTCCCGTTCACCATTCCTTCCAGTGCATCCTTCAGTAAGCAGTTTCTTCTCAGTCAGTGATCCAACCAATTCCTTTTCCTCTTCCTGATCAATTTCAGCATCATTCTTTCTCCACTCACTCTTTCAAACGCAGCTTCTTTTCTTATCCTGTCTGTCCATTTCGCACGTTCCATCCGTCTCCATATCCACATTTCAAATGCTTCTACTGTACTCCAACCACGAGAAAGTCTTTGGGGAATGAGACGAAGCGGGGTAATGCTGTGAATGAATGTTGATGTCATAAGGTCACACACGTGGGTACTCGTATCTGTATTGGCTAGCTCTTACAGCACAAACCATAACATGGATACACACATATTTATACCACCCTACTTACAAAATTAGATCAGTGTTAATCTCCTGGTTTTTTAATCTTTTCATACAGGAAATAACATATGCAGGAGAGCGCATGGTTTTTAAACTAACGGTAATATTATCTATCTACTTCGTTCCGATAGATGACGCAATAGTAAGCACATTCCTTTCATGGTTGATCTCCTGGCTGGAGAACAGTATAGCTCGCGCAAGGAACTATTACCGAAAAGCAATGGTGGCGTTGCTGTCTGTTTTGACGTGTGTATGTAGGCACGCCGAGGGGGGGAGAGGTGCGAGCCGATGGAAGTACTGTCTCTTCCAAGAAGATGAACAAATGAGGACATCGTTGTGGAAATAAAGAACGTAGCAAGAGAAACATTCTAAACTAATTAAACGCGCAACATATGTTTACGAATGAAATAATAATACCGTGCGATACAAGACACGTATTCACATGCAATGGAACAAACTAAAGTCGTAATGTAACTATCACAACGCAAGACTGATTCTATCGATGTCATTTCTCTTCCGACTCTACTCTTGAATATCATTCAAGCTATCTCGTGACCTTTCCTATCGCCCGCTCTTCCTTATCGAATTGTTTGATTCGCATTCCTTCCGTCGGTATTCCGTGCTTGCGAGACCTATAGTTGCTTCTCTTCAATTCGTCGAAATGTCCATTATTATTATTATTATTATTATTATTATTATTATTATTATTATTATTATTATTATTATTATTGAAATCAATTCTACGTGTATTTACGAAGTTGTATGCAATGTCAGTAGTTGCGAAGCTGTACAGTCACGCGGTCATGGGTTTGATGTTCGTTTACGGCATGAATGTTGGTTATTGTCTACGTTGATGTGTATAGCTAAAATCAAATCTCAACGGCATTCCTAACACGTATTTGTCCAGTATGTGAGGCGTCTGTCCAAAATTGTTAGAGGCTGAATCCTGGTTGTAAGGTCCTCCACGTATAAACACATTTCTCTACCACACTGCGAGCCACGTACGAATACTATGCCAATGAATGAAGTCCCAGAAATCTGTTTGCTTTTCTCCGGGAGCGTTTCATGTTGCTATGGTGTATACAGACGTCCTGAAATGATTTGTTACTTTTCATCCCGTGTCGTATGAAGGGACCCGTTTTCACAGTGCAGCTGTTTCTTAGAAGAGAACACCATTATGTGGAATATATTCCAGGAAGTAAACTGAAAACACGCAAGTTGAAGGACGAGGTTGAAATATTAATAGCAGAAAAACCTTCCTCAATTCTCGTGACGTACGTGATGTATAATTGAAGAGCTTTGTGTATTATGTCATATTTCCTTAGTGTTGTAGATCATGCCATCTATTTATAAAATTGTATTATTAATATTAATTAAGTGGTTAGTTGATTAATTAATACATAACAATTAGTAATAATAAGTATAAATATCTGCAGAGACTCCCACACTGCTCGAAATATAATATAGTCCGTGGTAAGAATAAACATGAGTATATAGTATATACTAGACTTTTTTTTAGTATATACTCTTGTTAGTAAGAATAAAAACATTTGAGTAGCTACTCATAACATGGAAGCATAGTAGAATATACTCAAGCGTCCATCTTGTACAGAATATATACTGATGCTTGATAAGAATAAAAGCTAGTATATTCTCATATTTATAAGATCATTCTCATGTTATTCTGAGTATGGTTTGTAGCAGGCTCAATTCTGAATATTTGTTGATTTGTGTTCAGTCTAAAGTTAAATGAAAAAAATGGTATAATTTATGAACGATGTAGTGCCTCGTGGAAAAATATAGAAAAAGACGTGAACTTTAGAAGCCTTTAACGCTTCACAAAAGTGAAGGAGAAGTGAAGCGAGTATCAAGTCGGCCGTGGTTATTCATAAAAAACATAACCTATAAAAATATGAAGGCTATCAAATTATGAGCTTAGTTTGTATTGTTAAATATAATTAACAATTACAGTTTATTTTGTAAAATTTGAATTGCAAAATGCAATTACTTGTAACTTTAAATTATATATATATATATATATATATATATATATATATATATATATATATATATATATAACCTCTATAATAAAAAATACAATTAGCATAACTGTAATTCTAGAAATGGATTGTAATCTCTATCCAACATCCCGTAATGACGATTTACCAGTACTATTTTATTGTTTCCTGCTTTATTAACGTCACTTATCTGATTCACTCTCTCGTTCATGTTTATTTATTTATTCATATTTATTTACTTATTTATTTATTTGTTTATTTAATTAATTAAATTAATTAATTTATTTTATTTATTTATTTAATCAATTAATTTTATTATTCAATTTATTTAATTATTTATTTATTTTATTTATTTATCCATTATCAAAATTTACAAAAAGCAAAACACAAACCACTACAGCATGCGGATAGCATGTGAAAGTCTATAAAAAAAAACTGAGCATCAAGGTGCAATGTGGTCACAGAGGATAGGTAACACGAGTACATACGAACTTTTAAACGATCAAGAAGGCTGTAGAGATGAGTATATATTCGCGTTAGGTAGAATGTCTTTATTCTTACGAATATGAGTATGTTCTAGTGGTTACGAGTATATAATCACAATAAGTGCTCATACTCAAAAGTATACACCTTGAGAAAGTACTTAAGCTTTATTCTTACTACGCGGTATGTATTGCATATACAGTATATATTATATTATATACATATTTATTTGAATTTGCGGATACTCCACTTTGCGTAATTCATCAGAGCGTCTTCCTCTAGGAATAACTCACCGTACATCCTTTTGCCGTCATAACGTTGCCCTTGTGTGTAAGGCAATCTACACATCACCGCACGGTAGATTGTACAGGATTATCCCGTCCAAACCTATAATCAAGCACCGTCTTTGTCTACCACATATTCCACTTGGACTCACCGGATTTAGAATTCGGATTTCCAGCGTGAAAAGCTGACATTGTACGCCAAAATTGCGTTATATTACTATTGAGTGCCAAGATGAAATAGCTCCTGTATCCAATATAATATTTAAATGTAGTATTGGTTAAAACTGTCTTTCACTTTCGAGTGGACTAATAGACCTTCTAAATACAGGGCTCCCACAAAAATGATCTTTCCGGTTTCGAACACGTGTGATGTAGGTTTAATGTACTCAGTTATAATTCAGAGCGATAGAAAGAGAAATTCTGAAAGTTTTCTTTTTTTAGTGCATCACAACATTGTACTTTCAATAATTGTACATTTTAAAATAATTCATATTTATTTCATCATCCTCAATGAAAACTTTTCTTATTCATCTTGTTTACATTATTTAGGTATGTTATAGCTTCGGTTGTATGAGATTATGGTCAGTCACGTATCAGAGATTGTTTAATATATGAAGAGTCCACAGCAAGAATGATGGATGTCATTTGGAATACATTTTGCAGGAGAAGCAATTGAAAGTTTGAAATGCTTAGCGCTCAAAGCTTAACTGTGATTTTCCGATCATTACTGGACAATGACTATCAGTGTTAATGCCATGTAACTCTGTATGTACATTCTATATGTCTTAAGCTATGCATTGACAGTCTTGGTTCATTTTCGACAAGAAAGTGACATCAATCATTCTTGCAGTGGACTCTTCATATATTGATAATTGAAGTGGAATGCAACTGTTTTAATATAAATGAAACTGAATCAACAAAGCCTTCTTAACTAGTAATCATCCATAGAATTCAATGAAGATTGTATAGTTGGCACAACTGGACAGAGAGCAGCTAATCATAACACACTACTGACATCTAATGGAATATTTGCAATGATGGGATGGTACAATAATACATTTTGAAGACAGTGTAGTACGGTATTTTTGTAAGTCAATTAATATTTTATTGTATTAGAGTACTCCATTTCTTGTAATCTTTATATACTTTCTTCTTTCTTGGTGTAATAGTAAAAAATCCCACTCGAGTTTTGATTTTCTCTAGATAAATCAAAACCTGTAATGAGATTACTGTAGATAAGATATCAGTTTTTTCAAGGACATGGGACGATTTTCCTTGTTACTGTTCCATACCTACAATTTTAGGGTCTGTCTGTGTGAAAGACAACCATTTCAATGGATAGGAACACTGAACATGTAATTTACATGACACATCACCTATAAAAGTTGCCTAATGTACTAGCAGAAAATGTTTAGAAGTTCAGTGATTCTTCGTTTGGTTGGTGAGGATTTAGATGCTCCAGATGCAACTTTCGGACAACTTCTCAACAAATATTAAAACTCGAAAGTAGCATGAAAGTGTCTGGAGTGCGCGTAGACTTTTCCCAGCCCCAGAATGCAAATCATTAAACTAACGTAATGGCCATTTAAAATATAAATCGTTACGGTAAAATCATAGAGAAATCATTCACGATGGGAACATTAAATAACCAATGAAACTTTTTCTGTCCGACGACAACTGTCGATATGCTTTGTGTTCAAAGTTTGAAAATGAGAACTTAATAGTGTTTAAATTAAAAATATTTAAATTTATCGTATTTTCATAAAATTAGCAACTTTAATGATCTTTGTGCCTCCGCGCAAACTTCTGTGTTTATGTTATTTTGATTAATGTTTAATTTTCATTGTGAATGGGCCTTCAAATACAGTTTTATTACTTTTATGGAAATGGAGAAATTTAGTTTTTTTGCTTCAAAGACGTTTGTACCACGAAAAATATTTTTAAAACTGTAATCTTATCTTTACAAATTGAAAGTAAAATAAATATATTTTTACTGAACAAGAATTATAACTCAAAGTATTGAAAATATCAAAACTAAAGAAAAACAGGTAAATAGTACGCCACGTGAAGTAACCAGCTGACTGTAAGGCGGGAATTATTTTTCCGAGGCAACACAAATTGAGACAAACACGTGATGTGTCGATCAAACAGTCATGGCTGGAAAGATTCTTGATCACAAGTTTTTATAAACAGAGGATTAAAATGACGCCCAATGACTCCTTACTTAAAAAAAAGCTCAATGTGACACAGTAGAAAGTTATTAAACACAAAAGCATTAACTTTAGTTTAGAATGCGTTCAATAAGTAAAACTGAAGTTATTTAAAAAAAAATTAAGAGTTCGAAACAATTGAACCAATATCATCATTCTGAACATTTGTAAGTTGAAAGCTTAACAAACAATTCCTGAATGTTTTAATAATGCTGTAGGTTTTTTAGTACTCAATAACCTTTTTTTTACATTTTTACAAATGGGCAAAAAGCCTAAAAGTAAGTAAATGACATCTGTTTCTCTGTATACAATTTCAAAATAAGCAAATTACTTTTAACATAACCTACCAGATGTCAGCTTCAAAATGAGATCACGTTCAATGTTCTGCAGTTTAAATGGTTATTATTTCTCAACACGCTAAAATAGCTTGTTTTTACCTTGAATAAGAAATTTGTCGCTCAACAATAACAGGAAAATTTGACTTTCGATAGTAAATGTTTGAAAATGCTAGTAACTCATTTCATCAAATTTCAAGGGAAGAAATTAGAGTATTAAAAATTTTAGGTTTTTAAAGGTATACATGATCGATTTGGCATAGGGAATGCCCGTATGCACATTGATGAACAGAATGGATCATCAGTTCAAGTTCAACTGATTAATATAGATGTGATAAAATGAATTTCTATCGCATCAATTAATTATATTTACAGACCAGTACAATGTTGTAAGAGATAAACATGACAGTATAAATAATGGGAATTGCAAAACATTGGCTACTATCGCTTTTACATTCTGCATGTGAAATATGTGACTTATTTTCTTGATAGAGAAGTCGTGACGCGTTTCTGGCTCGGTGTTAAATTAATATCCAATTTGTCATTGGTTTCACTGCGAGGCCAGTACTATTCATCACACGGCAGACCATAACGCTCGATTATCGGACAGTTGATAGCCTCTAATTACTACACAGCAACGCGATCCTTGATTGTGTGGACGTGGTTATTATTGCTGCAGCAAGAGTGGACTGTCGAGCACATGTTTCAGATCTGTTCAAGGGTGCTCGCTTTCAAGGTCTGATGCGATTCACACCACAAAATTGATTTAAATTGATTGGCACGTTATAATTATGGGTGAGGAAAAGGATGATGTAGGTGAACACTCGGTAATGAGTTTTGGAATAATATTCTGGGAAAATTCTGCAGATATTAACAGTATATTCCTACTGCAAAAAAGAGTAATTAGAATAATTGGGTTGGATAAAAAGTAATGGCAACAGTTCGATATTTCTGACATGGCTTTATTCACAGGGGTACAACATTTACGTACCTTCTATATAGTCGCCCCCCTTATTTATCACCTTTTGCCAAATGTTTGGAAGGCGTCGTACACCATCAGCGCGTCCATCTTTGTTGATGTTCCGTATTGACCGCCCTAAAGCACGGATAAGTTCACTCTGGTATTGTACCGGGTCCCTCGCAGTGGTTCTTTCATTTTGGTGAAAAGATCGTAATCGCATGGATCATATCGGGTGAATACGGAGGATGTTCCAGAATCTCCCATTGCCAGCGACGCAAGAGGTCCTTGACAGCAGCAGCGGTATGACTCTTTGCATTGTCATGAAGAATGATGGGATTCTGTACCACCAAGTGTCGTCGTTTTCTCGTGAGGGATGGACGAAGGTGGTGCTGCAGGAACCTGCAGTAGTAGTCCCCGTTTGCCGTCTGCCTTGGAGGTACAGCGTGGTGCAGTATTACCCCATCAATGTCATACGCCACAATGAACATCACCTTCACAGCACTTCCAACAAGGCCTTCCCGGAACGCTTTAACCCATCGTGCCACTGTGTGATATGGCAACGCTGCATCGTCACATGCTTCACGCAGTCCCTGAAAACATTCTTGTGCACTACGACCTCGTGCCACTTCAATTTTGATCCAGGAACGTTGCTGTAGTTTTGTAAACATGATCTTAGGGCGCTTGCACTATCCCTATGAAAGTGAACGTTCTACACACTGCAGTAGATTGACAGAGTACTGTCGACGCTGGCTGCACTAACTCATCTAACAGTCCTTGTTCATGTCCACACAGCTGGCAACTCTCGAACCCACCATCGTCACGTGACAGCAGTGTTTCCATTACTTTTTATCCAACCTATGTAGTAGGTGCCGAATCTAGGGAATCGTGTAGGACCATTTTCAAAAGACTACAGATAATGCCCATGGCTTGTCAGTGGGCCTATATTTTTTCAACAGTAATCTCACTAGAGGTTTTGATTTAGCTAGACAAAATCAAAACTCGAGTGGATTTAATTGACTATTACACGGTTAGAAGAAAGTATATAAAGATTAGAAGAAATAAAATATTCTGATACAATAAAATATCACTTCGGAATATGTATGATAAGACTTTCCTGTTTTAAATTTCAACGTACCTGGTTTACATGTTTCGACCTATTTATGGGTCATCTTCAGAACTGGTCGTTGTTGGTCTTGGTGCCTCTTGTTTTATTTCTTGTGAGGGTGCGTTCGTGTGGTATAGTGTAGAGTCAAAGAGTGTATGTGTTTTGAAGTTGAGTTGTGTGTTGAGAATTTCGTTGAGGTGTGTTTTCGTGTGTCTGTATATTTCATATTTTTCTAGTGAGTTTAGTTTCTGGCTTTTTGGTTGGATGTGCAGTATTTCCATGTCTGTGTTGATGCCTCTGTGAGTGTGGTTAGCATTTGTGATGTGTTCTGCATATGTGGAGGTGTTTTGTAATTATGTTATGGCTGTGATGTGTTCTTTGTAACGTGTTTGAAATGATCTGCCTGTCTGTCCTTTGTACACAATCAAATACATAGCACAAGAAAACGGATACAACTCTAACATAATAGACAATATAATACGTAAGACAAAACATAATCACAAAAAACATAAGAATACAACACAAACACTGGCTGCTGATCCGGAGCTGCGTTCGGGCTTGGGTTGGATCCCCTTTGGTCTTTGGTTTCTTCCGAGGTTTTCGACAGCCGTTGGACTGAAGCCGGATAGTCTATGGCGAGTCCTTGGCATCAACTCCTTTGATTAGATTACCCCCCTTTGATTTGATTGCCTGGTTGGGTTTTTCCGAGGTTTTCCCCAACCAAAAGGCAAATGCCGGGTAATATTTTGGCGAATCCTCGGACCTCACCTCATCTCACTACATCTCACCAAAATATTGTAAAAAATTGCACAAAATTGTAAAAATTGTAGAAAATTACTAAATTGTAAAACTATAACAATTTGTAAAAATTGTAATTGTAATATTGTAGAATTTTGACTTGTTCCCCATCTTAAAGCTTCATTGCTCATGTAATATCTATGGAATAAAATAAATGAATGAATGAATGAACACAAGAACACAAAAAATACATCACACAAACATACGAAAACAAAAAACACACACAAAATTGCAACCTCATTCAAGAAATTAAATTACAACATCGCATACAGAACAAATAACACTCTACAAAAACATCTCAACACACAAACAACTCAAACAAACAAATATAATCACACAGGCGTATACAAACTCAAATGTAACATCTGCAACAACTTCTAGGAACACAGCTCAAACACAGCTCCAATTCTTATTCTTTCTGTCCAATTCACACGCTCCATTATTCTTCATATCCACATTTCAATGCGTCTAGTCCCTTCTCTTCATTTCGTCGTAATGTCCATGTTTCTGCCCCTTAAAATGCCACATTCCATACAAAACACTTTACTAGTCTCTTCCTTAGTTCTTATCAGCATCTTATGGAACCTTAATGTGTCCAGGAAAACAAACGTAATGCTCTTCAGAGTCTAAGTTATAGATGAGAGTTTTGAATACTAATAAATCGTCAGAAGCAGAAGATGGATGTCGTTGAAATTGATTTCTTTCGACGGAGTACCGTATGAGAGCAACATGTAGGAAATGAGTATATTCGGACCGAAATGGAATCTGGAAGTAATCGGATGGAGACAAGAGCCCCAGACACGTCTTGAGAATGGATGATGAGAGATAGGTTGCAGGGATCGATTTCGTGATCTCCTCCTTTTAGAGGACCTCAGAAGAGGCAAGCACTGAGAAGTGGGAACGCGAGAAGAAGTAAAAGCATGTTTACGATTCCTGAGGTGAAGTAAGATTAGTGGCTTAATTTTGCAGGCCCAGCGACGTTACAGTTTGTTTCAGGTGATTTTGACACCAGCATTTTATTCCAGTATGTCAGTAAGTGTTGCCAATGGAGTTCTTTTATGATCCATAGAGAGAAATAGTAATCTGGCTGACCATCCCGTCACTAACGCTTGCCATTACAATTGTATGGTATGAAATGAAGTTTTGTTAACATTTTTGTTGAAAATTGTTTGTATCGATCTATAAAACTATACACCGGCCGTGGCGAGAACGTGACTCGCGAGACATTGTGGCTCGCAGTGATAGCTGTGCATTTCGCTTGCTTCTAACCTCCGCCAACCCCCACCCTCTCACTCACTGGAGTCAAACTCCGTTCCATTTGTATTTGTCTCTGGCCTGCGAGTGACATATGTCTCTATCGAAAGTTCCAAGTAGGATGGGAGGACGCATTTTTTGCTGTCAATATGATGAGAATATTAAATGTATGATTTGTTCACAAGTATTACGAGGAAAACAGTTGTATAACATAAAACGGCATTATACTACATGGTTACTGATGAAACATTAAAAGGTTAATCATCATCATTATCATCATCATCATCATCATCATCTCTGTACGTCGACCCTTTTTCAGCAGATGTACGAATAATGCGGTTAGCTCTTCAATTTGAACTCACTGATTTACTATGTGATGTTAAATGAAAGCTAGATGTAAGGACTTGAAAAATGATGAACTTTCAAATCTTTTGCCAAAAAATAAATATCCGAAGCTTCGTTCTTTCGCTTGCTCTGTTGAAGCCATGTTCTCTACAACTTACGTTTGTGAAAAATTATTTTCAACAATTAAAATAGTAAAAACGAAATTTAGATCACGACTGACAGACAAATACCTTCGTGATCAACTACGACTGGCAGTAAGTGACATAATTCCTGATTTTGAAACTTTGTCGCAGAGACATTCTGGAGACAGTTAATTTTAGGTTGTGATATTGTTCATTTCTTTCTTCGTTACACGTACTAAACATTATTTTGTAGCCTTGTCCTGTATAAAATTATATTTAAGTGCTTGATGTAAGGAAAATGAAAATCCATTAATAAGTCAGACAGTTGCTTCACTTCCCCTTCGGGTGTTCGCCTTCCTCCACAGGTGCTATGCACGTTGCAGGTTACACAGTGGCTCGGCGCACTATTACATTTTCGCCACTGCTGCTATACACTTTCGATTCTCCTCTCTATTATTAAAGTACAAACTGATCTTTTCAAGTTACTTTTAAATCCTAAAGAGCTATGCGTTGACCCGCAAATAAAATGAAATTACAGCATTAATCAAGAATATTTGATTGGAATACCATAGTGAATATATTCCACACAAAAATGGTGTTTCTATGGGAAAGTTGGTGTTGCATAGTGAATTGAAACGCCAACTAATTTCTGTCATGAAATAATTACCCGTCTGATTTAGCCGAATCATGGGAAAGAGAGGTGAACGGCCATTAGCCTCAACAATAGCTGATGAAGTCATTCGGTCGGTCGATTGTTCCGACAGGTGATCCTCCCACAATATTGCAGCAAGCTATAGCGCTGTAAAATCCGCAATAAATGTCAGAGTGCGAACCATCGGCTGCCGATGTCTGTTTCTGCTTTTTACGTCTGGGAGGAGAACTACACATGCCATTCTTTTATGACGATGAATGCAATAAACCACTTATTGTAGATCACTGTTCCTCAAAGGTTCCCCAACGCAAACCCGTTTTAATTCTTTGAACTACAGTGTAACCGCATAATTATTGTACCTAATACATTATATTATTAATTATTATTATTATTATTATTATTATTATTATTATTATTACTACTGTTATTATTATTCAATCAATCAAACTCCTGTATCTCCTCATGAGGAGCATAGGGCATTCACAAAGTGCCTCCATCGGACCCTATTTGTAGCCAACTTCTTCACTTCGCTCCATGTTTTCCCCTCCCTAGCAATTTCCTCCAAAACTGTTCTCTTCCATATATTTTTGGCCTTCCTCTTGTTCTACTACCCTGGGGTTTTGTAAATTTATGGGAGTTTGATTTGGTAATTTTGATTTATTATTGGTAAAATTTGTGCCAGCATCCGCGGTTATACAATGAATATAAGTGAATCTTTTTAGTTAAAGTAGTTAAGGGTTATTATTAGAGGTTAATTTTATTGTTTTTGGGTGAAATCTTAAAGCCATCCTTTCTACTGCTCCATCTTCTTTCCCTATCCAATTCCACTTTCGTCTTTTGATTTCTATTGTGATTTCTTTCTGATTTGTTATCTTCCATACTTCTGAGTTTGTGATTATATCTACCCATCTATTTTTTTTTAAATTCTTCGTATTAACAAATGTTTTCAGTTTATTTTGTATAATTTTACTTGTTTTCCATGTCTCACAGCCATATAATAAGACTGATTTCACATTACTGTTAAAGATTTTAATTTTTGTAGATCTAGATATAATATAAGATTTCCATATTGGGTACAACTGGACAAATGCACTATTTGCATTTTTTATTCGGTTCTTTACATCCTCAAAGGCTCCAACATCCTTGTCAATTATACTACCCAAATATTTAAATTCGTGAACAGAATCAATGTTATTATTATTTATTATAACTTTATCTGTCTTTTTACTATTTAATCTCATTTCCTTAGTTTTCTTTACGTTTATTTTCATATGTATCATTATTATTAATGTTGTACAATTATTGAATTGGGCGAAACTGCAAAATTGAAAGTGTTAACAATGCACTTAGGCCTACATTGCAAAAATCTTGCCTATTCAATGTTATTGAATTGAAATATTTCCTATAATCAGTTTATTGTGCTTCACAAGCATTTTGTAACAGAACAAATTATCTTTATGATACAAAATTTATTATGTTTGTATTAGTATTTCATAATTAACAAACATGTTGCGAAAGCTAGTAATACGTCTCAGTAATGGATGTGTTTGTTTTTTATGTCTGTATATTCTTTCTCTGATTTTGTGGTGGAGAGTTTTAGTATCATTAATTTATGCTTCTGCGTTTAGTTTGTTTCGGTGGTTTATTTCGGTACGCAGAAAATCCAGTAATAAAAGTGATGAATGACAAATATTATTTTCCATTGTAGGTGTTCAATATAATGATTATACACATTCGTGTTATTGATCCATATTGTGATTTTTTGTACACATTTTATAGCATAGTATAAATAAAAAATAAAATTAAAAATATAGAACTGAAAGGTTCCGCGGAACACACTTTGAGAACCCAGGTCTGGTCGCCAAGAAAAGAAATTCTCGTTCGTTAAATTGAATGGCTATTGTTATAATATAACAATGATATCGATGCTAACTTTTGGGAACAAACGCATCACGAGAAAAATCCCAGCTAGGATCTTGTTCTCCGCAATAAAAATTCAAGGCTTGAGCTGGAATAGAACCCGGACTGCCTTTATGGCAGCCTGATCACCTAGATTCGCAGCCGACGCACAGTTTTGCTTCATTATTACTCAATTCATGCTTCAGTCGAGTTCACATCTCCATTGTTCGTTAACCCTTTGTTAGCTTAACTATCCCTTCGGAATATTTGTTAGCGTAATCAATTTCTTGCTTCGTTCGTCGTAAGCTTGTTAAGAGTCTCTCTGGGTTCTGAGTTGCAACAAATATGACAGACAAAATCATTCCTTTAATAATTGAACTCCGCTTTAAAGACGAGAGGACGATTTTCGCTTTTGTGGGGTTCAGCGGCAAACAGGAAGAAATTACGACAATCCCTAGTTAAGCGGCTTAATATGGATCCGGGACTCACAGGAACAATAGTGAGTTACGTACTTCCTTCCCATTGTTTACATCAAAATGCGTTTGAGCGAATTAAGTTTCTGTAAACAATTAGCCTTTGTATGCTGTCTTTGAACGGGACTGTTGGGAAATGCACAGGGATTGTCAAAGGTGCATAATTACACCTGTGCTTTGTCCTAAACATCGCGTATTCATTGCGTTTATGATTGCAAGTTCTTCCCTAACATTGTAAGCTTCCCACGATCGTGAAATTGCTAACATTTCGGAAGTTAAACATTTTACATAGTTTCATTCATAAGCCATTGGATTTAAACTTAGGCTCATTTGTTTTTTTAATATCTTTATTTATGAAAAATTCATAAAAGTTTGAATGCCTACGTCTGTTCCCATAGTAATGCATGTACTATTTGTTATAATACAAAAATACGGTTAAAATTATTAAATACTAGCCGTACCCGTGCGCTCCGCTGCACACGTTAGAAATAAATATAAAGTAATTACATAATCAAAATAGGCCATTTGAACCAGGAAACATTCGTGTTTGATAGAAGGATAAATCGTTTATTATGTTACTTAAATTTTATTAAAAAAATTAAAATGCGATCATTTTGATCCAGAGACCACTCATTTGGTCATAAAAATTATTTTTGGAAATACAGGAAACGAATGCCTATCAAGTTTTCTGTGCATAAGAAGCTACTGTATTTTAATCTTACCTGTCCTCGATTCGCTCACAAGTTACTGTAATAACATTATAGCATTATGTCCATCTAGAGAAACTACACTTTCCAATGGTGAAATAATAATTAATTATACAAATCGGTTAATTTAGCTTCCGATATTACTTCATACAAACACAGAAACATTGTAGGCTATGTTTTCATAGCTTTCGCTTGTTGTTGTCCAAGGCCCCTTATAGACGAAGTCATTTGTTTTTTATTTCATTACACCGCCTTAGATGGCGTTATTGTAATTTTGAAACTCATTTATCTCATTAAATATCAGTCCTATCAAAATTTTGCATAGAATAAAACTTATCGGAAATTATTTTTAAAGAAACGTTTGTTATGTAATATTTTTCATGAAAATTAATAATAAGGGAGATATTTCGATTTATTTAATTCAAACCTCCTTATAACCCCCCCCCCTTTTAAATAAAATATTTTGAATGCCATATAGCCTAAAATCTAAGTTACAACGAACTTAATTTATAGGGCCTATTCCAATTTTCATATAAATCGGTTCAGCCATTATCACGTGAAAAGGTAACAAACATACAGACAGACAGACAGACATGCAAACAAAAATTTCAAAAAAGCGATTTTCGGTTTCAGGGCGGTTAATTACATATGTTAGGACCAATTACTTTTGGAAAATCGAAAATTACCAGAAAAATTTCGGCTACAGATTTATTATTAGTATAGATTTCTAGAAGTGTAACGGAAAAAAAAATTCGAGAGACTTTATGCTATTATTGAAAGACTTAAGTGCAAAAGCAGGTTATGTGTAAAATTGAAGGTGAGAAATTACTTCATAGAACTGCAACAATATAGTTGAAATTTTGTAATAACAGTGGCATTTGCTTGACAGATTTTGAAAGAGTATCGTCGCACGACGAAAAGTGGATGTTTTCGTGCAGTAGAGACAGAAAGGGCAGGTCTTTCACAGCAAATCCAGCATTCTCCAATCTTTTCTATTTTATGCCTTCCTCTTAGTCTCCTCATATGATTCATATATCTTAATGTCATCTATCATCTGATATATTCTTCTGCCCGAACTCTTCTCTCGTTCACCATTCCTCCTAGTGCATCCTTCAGTAGGCTGTTTCTTCTCAGTCAGTGAACCAGTCTTGATCATTTTCAGCATCATCCTTTCTTCACTCATTCTTATCAACACAGCTTCATTTCTTATTCTGTCTGTCCACTTTACACGCTCCATTCTTCTCCATATCCACATTTCAAATGCTTCTAGTCGCTTCTCTTCACGTCGTCGTAATGTCTATTTTTGTATCATTACAATTCCACACTCCATACAGAGCACTTCACTAGTCTCTTCCTTAGTTCTTTTTCAGAAGTCCCGGGGAGATGCTCCTTTTTTATTATCCTACATTCTACAATTCTACATTTTGTAACTTACTGAAGTAAGCCTAATAATATTACCGAATATTTAAGCCAAGCTCATAACTCAAACTTATTACTTTTTCATTGTGTGTTGATAGCTGCTTGTTTTAAAGTCAGTCTTTGTTTTATGTCATATTGATGTACCCATGTAGAATCGTTGAAAGGAATTTTCGAGTTGATGTGGTAAGTTCCCTGTGAGAGGGATAATAAATATTTCTTAGCAGGAATCTAGTTTGTAGTGATAAATGTTACTTACTGGCTTTTAAGGAACCCGGAGGTTCATTGCCGCCCTCACATAATCCCGCCATTGGTCCCTATCCTGAGCAAGATCAATCCAGTCTCTATCATCATATCCCACCTCCCTCAAATCCATTTTAATATTGTCTTCCCATCTACGTCTCGGCCTCCCCAAAGGTCTTTTTCCCCTCCGACCTCCCAACTAACACTCTATATGCATTTCTGGATTCGTCCATACGTGCTACATGCCTTGCCCATCTCAAACGTCTGGATTTAATGTTCCTAATTATGTCAGGTGAAGAATACAATGCGTGCAGTTCTGTTTTGTGTAACTTTCTCTATTCTCCTATAACTTCATCCCTCTTAGCCCCAAATATTTTCCTAAGCACCTTATTCTCAAACACCCTTAATCTCTGATCCTCTCTCAAGTGAGAATCCAAGTTTCACAACCATAAAGAACAACCGGTAATATAACTGTTTTATAAGTTCTAACTTTCAGATTTTTTGACAGCAGACTGGATGATGAAAGCTTCTCAACCGAATAATAACAGGCATTTCCCATATTTATTCTGTGTTTAATTTCCTCCCGAGTATCATTTAATGAAAAGATTATGACAATCTACAATCCATATATATTTTTGAACTTTTAATGTATGTAAACAAGAATATTACTAATTATACAAGTATAGCTGATCTGCATCGCTATGAAACCAGAAATAATGATCAATTAAACGTACCACATGTCAGGTTGCAAAAACACAATCAAGATAAATTACTGCAATAAAAGTATAATAAGATTAAATATAAAGGCACTTAATGAAACATTTAAACTTCAGCTTAAGAGATGGCTAAAATAATCCCTTTTATAGTATGAATGAATTTTTTAAAATGATGTACATTAATCATTATTTTTACTCTTTTAATATTTTAAATATTGACACATTGTATTTTATATTATCACATTGACGAGACCTCTTGTATTCTTGTACTTTCAGGCAAATAAATAATATGAATATATGAATATATTTGTTACTGTTGCTCCCAGGTATTTGAATTTTTCCATCTCTTCAAAGGATAAATTTCCAATTTTTATATTTCCATTTCGTACAATATTCTCGTCACGAGACATAATCATATACTTTGTCTTTTCGGGATTTACTTCCAAACCTATCTCCTTACTTGCTTCCAGTAAAATTCTCGTGTTTTCCTAATCGTTTGTGGATTTTCTCCTAACATATTCACGTCATCCGCATAGACAAGCAGCTGATGAATGTTACCACGTAATATTTACTAAGTTGTTAAATAAGCTTACATATTATTTTCATTTTTAAGCAATTTTATTATCCGAATTATCTTGATCACAAAGGAAAAACTGCGATAGGCGTTCCTAGTCTCAGAGAACTTCAACGTATGTTATTCCGACGAGTTCCTCTTTTGGCAGAAATGGGGTTAAAACAACAATGGACCAAAACAGAATAGCAGAAGGCACAGTTGTGTGTACACAGATGGCTTAGAGTCCTCTCAGTGGGCAGTCCTGGCCTAAATACCTGATCTATTACCAACGGAAAAAATTAAAAATCTGTTTAGTAGCTTCCAAGTGAAACAGATACCAAATAATGTCGCAAGTATACACAGAATTAACGTAGGGATTTCCTGCCGGATCATAGCACAGACATAATAACTTAGGCGTGCGTTTACTTTGGCTGCTTTCCGGATTTTGACACGTGGAGGCTGATGTTAAAATACAACGACCTCCTTGCTATGATATTCATAAATAATCCTTTTAAAATTATGGAAATTTCTCTGCTGAAATGAATTAAAGGGAAAGTATTGTGATGATTGCAGTAGAAAGATAGATTTTCACAGAATGATGCTTTGTAGTAGTACTTGACTTGCAATATGTCCTGTCTTATGTACAGAAGTGGCAAAAAAAAAAAAAAACCGAACCGACCCTTGTAGCTGATTTCAGAGCCTTGTTCACTCAGAGCACGATAGACTGGTAACTAAGACTTTCGTGGTTCGAATCCTGCCTGGGAAGGAAACTTTTTTTTGTTCCTTATTCAAATTTATTCCCAATACTTTTCGATTGCAGCGATATTTTACTACTTAATTAACTTATTATTCCCAGAACATGAATTTTACCAGCAATCGCTTTTAGTACTTCAGGACAGCTTACTCGAGTGCCACTGGCACAGTGCAAGGGGTCGGTACCTTTCAATGTGCAATCTTTTTACATCTTCCATTGTTTCTTGTCCTGATGCTGTTCTGTCATTCTTCTCTCCCTCCCTCCTTTATGTGGTATGTATTAGGTTACGTCCATTTTCGACTTTCCCCCTTCGAAACTCGGATTGTGACAAGTGGCCAACAGGTTTGGAGCTCACATATTCAGTTTTCTCAGTCCCAAACTCCCTTGCAAGGTCGTGTTTGCGCACACTTTTTTAATATTTCTCCTACCGGTGGTACAGCTGATAAATAAATAAATAAATAAATAAATAAATAAATAAATAAATAAATAAATAAATAAATAAATAAATAAATAAATAAATAAATACATGAATGAATAAATATAAATAAATAGATAAATGAATGAATAAATAAATAAGTAAATGAATAAATGTATAAATAAATGAATAAATGCCTAAATGAATAAACGAATGAATGAATAAGTTAATGAATAAATAAATAAGTGAACAGACAGATAAATAAATAAATAAAAAAATTAGTGAATTAATAAATAAGTAAATACATAATTAAGGAAATAAATAAAATAAATAAATAAATAATTAAATAAATTAATTAAGTAGATAAAATAAATAGGTAAATAAATAAATAAATAAATAAAAAATTAAATAAATAAATAAATAAAATAAATAAATAAAATAAAATAAATCAATGAGTAAATAAATAATTAAATGAGTAAACACGTACATAATTAAATAAAATAAATTTAAATAAATAAATATTTAAATAAATTAAGTAAATAAAATAAATGAATAAATAAATAAATTAATTAATAAGCGAATAAATGAAACAAATGAATATGAAATAAATAAGTAAATAAATTAAATAAAATAAATAAATAACTAAATAAATTAATTAAATAAGTGAAATAAAATAAATCAACAAACACGTAAATAAGTGAATTAATAACTAAACATGTGAATGAATGAATGAATGTTTTGGTTTATGGATATGAAAATTGGACGTAAAACAAAAGAAGCATTCGAACCATTATAACTTTAGCGAAGAAAATTTAAGGAGAGTTGTAACTTCTATACTTCAGAACGACAGACAGAAAATTGTTAGTAACGAGAGATATAACTAACCGGACGAGACAGGGACAGTAGGCCTAATATCCGCACCTGAGACTGAAGTGATTACACTGCACACACGAAAATTAAGATTTATAATATCAGTTTCCTGAGCCACCGGCGTAGCTTAGGCGACAGACGCGTTTGTCTGCTGATCCGGAGCTGTAATCGGATTGGCTCAGGTGTTAGATGTTGCACGTATTTGTACAGGAGAATTGGCACTTCGGAATTCTAGTGATTTCTAGTAATTTGGAGTGAGAACCTCTGCAATAGAAAATAAAAAGCATTCTACTCGTATCAAGTAGAAGACAGAGCTAATATTTATAGAACGTGTGACAGGCCGGATGACGAATGGACTCTAGAGACTGACTGATACACAATGTGGAGCGGGGGTTGATATGGAGCAACCGGGATCCTCTGACAGTTTGAAGAGCACACACGAAGCCTGGAAAGCTGTTTACAAAAATTTACAACAGTCATTTCGCAAGCTGCTGCACTATCTGATAACCTGTCATGTGTTTTGTCATGATATGAAATACGAGAAACTTACGAGAACAATTATGAACTTGCTTACAGAGAAGGAGAATAATTAAAAAAGCCTAAAAACCTATTGACTTTCCTACCGAAAAATTGTTTTTAGAATTTAAAGTTTCGAAAATATATCAAATTTATATCTGTATATTGTTAAATTGTATACATAAAAAACACACATATTTCCAATCATATACTCACAAACACAAAACCAAAGGCATGGATACAATACGTTTTTTAGAACCCAAGTGTTTAACGAGTACTGCTTTCAACCATAGTACTGTAGTATTAAATGCCCTAGAATTTATAACAAATTAACATCTAATAATTAATAATTATTAATTTTTAGATGTTATTTTATTGTAATTTATGCATGTAACTTTATTATGTATCGAATCCTTCCCTCAACATGAGATGACTGTCTTTCAGGGCAGTGCTAGAAATTTTTTATATTCACAGTTTCATTTTATTTTATTTTTCTGGCAATAAATTTATTATTATTATTATTATTATTATTATTATTATTAATATTTTCACGTAACAGTCATGATTATAGGCCTAAGATATGTTAATAGAAGGTATCCCCGTAACATGCCATGAAGGCACTTGGGGGGCATGGAGGTATAGAGCCCCATGACCTCGGCACTAGAATGAGGTGGTGTGGTCGGCATCACGCTCTGACCGCCTTTTACCCCCGGGAAAGACCCGGTACTCAATTTTATAGAAGGCTGAGTGAACCTTGGGACCGTTCTGAAAGTTTGGCAACGAGAAAAAAATCCTGTCACCACCTGGGATCGAACCTTTCAGTCCGTAGCCAGCTGCTCTACCAACTGAGCTACCCGGCCGCGATATGTTAATAGAACTTGGATAAACTTAATCTTGAAAAGAGGTGAGTAAACTCTTCCTAGGGTCGTCGTCGTCATCATCATCATCATCATCATCATCATCATCATCATCATCATCATCATCATCATCATCATCATCATCATCATCACCACACAGACGCTAAATAACCTCAGATGTTGATAAAGCGTCGTAAAATAACCTACTAAAAATCATCATCACCACTATCCACGACATTTTTGTCTGTTTCTAGCTTCAAGACATTTAATGTCTCATCTACGCCTCTCCGGCAACTCAGAACGGATCTATGTATAATTGTACAAATTTGAATGCGATCTCGACGTTTGCCTGGATTGTGAATAGGATCGGATCTTGAGGGTTTCAACATTACAAATTTCGTTCTGTGGAAGGCTCATGACCATGCGTCGGAGCCAGTCGGGAAAGCCCAGTTCGTGAAACACCTGACAGATGCGTCTTCCACTGTCAGTTCCCAGGCTCCGCTGGCGAGACTGGATACTATACGAGACATAAGCCTGCCCTATTCATTTTGCTTCTTAACTCACTTAGCTGATTCTTTGCTTTTTCCCTATTCTATTAACTATTTCTCTGCTCTCTTGGCTGTTTCTTCCCTCTCTTGGCTGTTTTTCCGCTCTCGACTGTTTTCTTCGCTCTCTTGGCTATTTTCTTCACACTTTTGGCTGTTTTCTTCGCATTCTTGGCTGTTTCTCCGCTCTCTCGGCTGTTTTATTCGTCCTTGCGGCTGTTCGTTTGCTATCTCGACTGTTTTCTTCGCTCTCTTTGGCTGTTTTCTCCGCTCTCTTGACTGTTTCCTTCGCTATCTTGGCTGTTTTCTCCGCTCTCTCGACTGTTTTCTCCGCTTTCGCGGCTGTTTTCTCCGCTTTCGCGGCTGTTTTCTCCGCTTTCTCGACTGTTTCCTCCGCTTTCTCGACTTTTTTCTCCGCTTTCGCGGCTGTTCTCTCCGCTTTCTCGACTTTTTTCTCCGCTCTCTCGACTGTTTTCTCCGCTTTCGCGGCTGTTCTCTCCGCTTTCTCGACTTTTTTCTCCGCTTTCTCGACTGTTTTCTCCGCTTTCTCGACTGTTTTCTCCGCTCTCTCGACTGTTTTCTCCGCTTTCTCGACTGTTTTCTCCGCTCTCTCGACTGTTTTCTCCGCTTTCTCGACTGTTTTCTCCGCTTTCTCGACTGTTTTCTCCGCTTTCGCGACTGTTTTCTCCGCTTTCTCGACTTTTTTCTCCGCTTTCTCGACTTTTTTCTCCGCTTTCTCGACTGTTTTCTCCGCTTTCTCGACTGTTTTCTCCGCTTTCGCGGCTGTTTTCTCCGCTTTCTCGACTGTTTTCTCCGCTTTCGCGGCTGTTCTCTCCGCTTTCTCGACTTTTTTCTCCGCTTTCTCGACTGTTTTCTCCGCTTCTCGACTTTTTCTCCGCTTTCGCGGCTTTTTCTCCGCTTTCTCGACTTTTTCTCCGCTTTCTCGACTGTTTTCTCCGCTTTCTCGACTGTTTTCTCCGCTTTCGCGGCTGTTCTCTCCGCTTTCTCGACTTTTTTCTCCGCTTTCGCGGCTGTTTTCTCCGCTTTCTCGACTTTTTTCTCCGCTTTCTCGACTTTTTTCTCCGCTTTCTCGACTTTTTTCTCCGCTTTCGCGGCTGTTCTCTCCGCTTTCTCGACTGTTTTCTCCTCTTTCGCGGCTGTTCTCTCCGCTTTCTCGACTGTTTTCTCCGCTTTCTCGGCTGTTCTCTCCGCTTTCTCGACTGTTTTCTCCGCTTTCTCGACTGTTTTCTCCGCTTTCTCGACTGTTTTCTCCGCTTTCGCGGCTGTTCTCTCCGCTTTCTCGACTGTTCTCTCCGCTTTTCCTCGATTGTTTCTCGCTCCTCGACTGTTCTCTGCTTTCTCGACTGTTTTCTTATTTTTCCGCTCTTCGACAGTTTTCTTCGCTTTCTCTTGACTGTTTTCTCGCTTTCTCGGCTGTTTTCTCCGCTTCCTCGACTGTTTTCTCCGCTCTCTCGACTGTTTTCTCCGCTTTCTCTTCTCTCTCTTGGCTTTCCTCTTCGCTCTCTTGGCTGTTTCTCCTATTTATTAGGTATTATATTCTCTTTTTTCCCTTTTTCTGTACTCTTTGTCTCCTTTATTCTCCCTCTTCACTTAATTTCTACTCATCAACTGAAGTAACTTAGCAGACAACCTTCACTTTGTGCCTATGCTGGTGCCGACTGGAAACCCCAGTCACTTCTTTATGTATCCATAATGAAATGTTAGAAATAATTTTGTTGAGTAGTAGGCCTATCAGTGGAAAAGGAGAAGTTGTACGTCAACCCCGTGCTGAACTCCATATCAAGACTTGGGTCGTCCACGTGGGATGGTTATCTGCGAAATGAGAGCACAGAGCGTGCATGACTAGCAAACAGAATTTCTCCAGTTGATCTGGAAGTGGAGCGACGGCTGCTCCTCCCTGTTTGTACACTAGGCAACACCTTATTACACATCCGTAATGCGTGCGAGTCTCGAGTCAATTGGTCCCGAGTTGTATCATTTCCGGGAACATTTCTACTACGCTTGTCACAGCTGGGTTAAGCTAACAAAGTCAGCTGCCAGCATGTTACACACTTCTCAGACACGTTCCGGATTGCACAGCGTTTTATTCACTTTATCATCCTTTTCCTACCTTAACAGCTCATTCCTCAGTAACTTTATCGTTCAGTTATCTTTGTCATTGTACAATGATACTTATCATCATTACATCTTCGATTTGTCGTGCAGTACCATTTGTATCATCACTATTTATTATTATTATTATTATTATTATTATTATTATTATTATTATTGTTATTATTATTATTGTTACCTTTGCAGACAATTGGTATCTTTATGTCCAAGGAAGACATTGGCACTCATTTCTGTTAGAGGCTCAGTAGCCTAACGCCTTGGCCAATATGTTCGCGTTTTCCAGTGACGAAAAAGCTTTCAATATTGAATCATATTTTCGCACAGGTACTGTCGTCCGTTTGCCTACGTCGCATCCCGATTTCCGCCACCTGCTTCTGCTCGCCCCTCTGTAAAGGCTAATGACTGGGCTGTCTTAGCTATTTTCTGAAAACATTAATTTCTGTTAGGAATTGGAAGTCTACATAATATTATACAACTGTTTAAAATAACTTAAATAAAAGGGTCTCGTTAAGTAATTAACTGTCACATGATTTCCCCCCTTTCTACGATCCTGCGACATAACCACTTGGACGGACAGTAGATAGTATGTCTGAGTAATTTTATCTGTGCGGGTCGGGCAGAAGTGAAGACTGAATTTATAATACGTAAAGTACTCTTTTATAGAGTAGGTACAGAATTATTTCAACATGAGTTACTAGTACGAAGGACGAAACTGGTGATTGGAATTAGATGCAATAGTCTATAGTGCGATAATATGCACAAAAGAACTGAAGCCTGTATCGAAATGAACGGCCACCATTTTCAAAAATGTGTTCAAATATCCCCATGTATTGTGGGTCCCTATCACCACGGCATGGCGCGTCCTCAGGTTGCGGATAGAGGAGACGGCCTCCAGATATGGAGGGTAGCTGCGAATATATTGAATAAGCAGTCGTGGACAGCCGATAAGGGGTGGTCCTCCAGCTTGGGGGTTGGGCGAAGGGCTAACAACCCATCACCGTAAAAAACAGCTTGTTACGTATCCCTATAATAAGCCTCGGAATAGGACTGATTCTCTGGCACGACCACAGCAAAGGAATAAGGTTTTGAGATTTGGCACTTACGTTTGAGATGGGCAGGGCATGTAGCACGTATGGGCGAATCCAGAAATGCATATAGAGTGTTAGTTGGGAGACCGGAGGGAAAAAGACCTTTAGGGAGGCCGAGACGTAGATGGGAGGATAATATTAAAATGGATTTGAGGGAGATGGGGTATGATGATAGAGACTGGATTAATCTTGCACAGGATAGGGACCGCTGGCGGGCTTATGTGAGGGCGGCAATGAACCTTCGGGTTCCTTAAAAGCCATTTGTAAGTAAGTTCAAATATCCATATTATGATTATTTTTCGACTTAACGTCATTCTCTGTATTGTACGCTAATGTGCTGTAGACAGTATAATATACACTGCATAATGAATACGTCCACATGGACAGCTCAGTTCGTGAGTAAAAACACTCAAAATCGTGATATTTCCTAGTTTACGTAAATGGATGAATTACTTTTCTTCCCTCCTATACCTAGTAAAGTGATTTGTTTGTACATTACGCCAATATCTTCGAACTCCAGTCGTGGAAGGGGGTAGCAAACGGTGTTTCCGGTTCTGAACCGTTAATCCAAAGGTATAGCCAGGTTAATATTAAAAAGGTTAATATTAAAAAGGCAGAGGACGGACAAGGATCACTCATATAAATTGAGGGAAAGAAGACAGAGGACGGACACTGGAAAGTTTTCTTTTCTCAATCGTACTATCAGGGACTGGAATGCTTTACCTGCAGACTTACTAAAGGCTTTACCAATAACCAAAAATGTATTTAAAAATAGGCTTAAGGACCTTACTAATAGACGATAATTATACACAGTATTTAAAGGGTGTAAATGATATGTTGTTATTGAAGTGTTGTATCAGTGAAGAATTATGTTGTGTCAGTGAAGTGTGTTGTATCAGTGAAGAATTATGTCGTTGTGAAGTGTGCTGTGTAAGTGAAACGTGTTCCTGTCAGTGAAGCTTTATAGTTTATAGTGGCAGTGCAAAGTATTTGAACAGTGAAATGTTTTTGAAGTGTTAGTGAAATCAGGATAGAATCAGTGAAATGTGTCGTAGTTCCAGTGCAGTGAGTGAGTTGACAGCGAAATGAGTGTAATATGGAAAGGTGCTTGTGCAGATATGAACATATCATACTCGTGGGTTTTAGTTCCAACTTAGGTTTAAGATACAAATTAGATTTATTTTAAATGTTATTTTAAGTGATCGTGCTTCATTTAATTTAGGATATTCCCTGTTATTATTATTATTATTATTATTATTATTATTATTATTATTATTATTATTATCATCATCATAAATTATTCTTAGTATTAATTATTAGCATTATTATTAAGTGTATTTTTAATTAATAAGTTTATTATTGTCATTATTGAGTGTAATTAGTTACCACTGCCACCGGGTATATACCCATTGCAGTGTGAATAAATACATACATATATACAAAAATAAAATGATGTCCCTGTATAAAGAACGCTCACTTGACTCACCCGGTATATGTCGAAATATGTTGGATATGGAACCGTGACAGTTCAGATTTCTCATCAGCCAACTATCTGAACTGCGTAAGAACATACATAAATGGAATGCTTTGGTTGTGAATTGATTGAAAGTTCCGTAGCGCCGTTGTATCGTGTTCAAAGCAAGCCCAATCCCCCGGAGCTTCCATATAGCAGCTCACGTAAGCACCTTCTAATGAAGGGTTTGATGAGCAAACCGCAGTTAATGTGCTCGGAATACAAGCGTCTGTCTGAGCGCTTCGTGTGTAAAATGAGGCACAAAGCCTCTTTTTCATATAAAAACGAGTTAAACAGGATTCAATTAAATGACAGAATAAGCAATTAACATGGACATACATGCCACAACATGTCCTGCATTCTGAGTAATGTTACAAACAGTTCATAAGTAGCCTACAGCGCAATGTTCACTGTTCGTGTAATTTAATTGCTTATGTAACTACAGACTTCAGGTCACACAAGTTTAATTTTGCTCTGTTAAAATATAAAAATCAGGTTAACTCAGATTTTATTAGTTTGTAATCAGATTTATAAATATTAGTTTAGCAGATACAGACTCTCGCGTAGGTTATGACCCGTTGATTTCATAAAGTGGCACTTCAAATGCCAGTATTTGTCTGCTTCTGTAATACATAGGTTGGATAAAAAGTAATGGCAACACTGCTGTCACGTGACGATGGTGCGTTCGAGAGTTGCCAGATGTATGGACATGAACAAGGACTGTTAGATGAGTTAGTGTAGCCAGCGGCGACAATACTCTGTCAATCTACTGCAGTGTGTAGAACGTTCACTTTCATAGGGATAGTGCGAGCGCCCTAAGATCATGTTTACAAAACTAGAGCAACGTTCCTGGATCAAAATTGAAATGGCACGAGGTCGTAGTGCACAAGAATGTTTTCAGGGACTGCGTGAAGCATGTGGTGCTGCAGCGTTGCCATATCGCACAGTGGCACGGGAAGGCCTTGTTGGAAGTGCTGTGAAGGAGATGTTCATTGTGGCGTATGACATTGATGGGGTAATACTGCACCACGCTGTACCTCCAAGGCAGACGGTAAACGCGGACTACTACTGCAGGTTCCTGCAGCACCACCTTCGTCCAGCCTTCAGGAGAAAACGACGACACTTGGTGGTACAGAACCCCATCATTCTTCATGATAATGCAAGGAGTCACACCGCTGCTACTGTCAAGGACCTCTTGCGTCGCTGGCAATGGGAGATTCTGGAACATCCTCCGTACTCACCCGATATGAGTCCATTCAATTACGATCTTTTCACCAAAGTGAAAGAACCACTGCGAGGGACCCGGTACAATACCAGAGATGAACTTTTCTGTGCTTTAGGGCGGTCAATACGGAACATCAACAAAGATGGACGCGCTGATGGTGTACGACGCCTTACAAACATTTGGGAAAAGGTAATAAATAAGGGGGCGACTATATAGAAGGTACGTAAATATTTTACCTCTGTGAATAAAGCCATAGTCACAAATATCTAACTGTTGCCATTACTTTTTATCCAACCCAAGTAAAATCGTTTGTGAATCTAAATTCCCTTGTAGAAATGTCTGAATATTCAAATCAAACATTGGCAGAAACATATTCCTACAGTGTCAATGAAGAACGCTATTTTCTCATCTTCAGCGATGGGTTGAAGCCCGGTGTAATAAACGAAATCATTAAAACGTGTCTTTTAATTTAATATTATGTGATGATATTTGTCTACCAACTTTACAGTTCATAGTTATGGTGGACCTTTACATTTTTGCTTTTCGAAGATGATATTAATTAAAAAATAATTTCCACTGTTTTGCAGTTTTCTTTTGTCACTTCGACCCAGCGACCAAGTCAAAGTCGTAAGTTAACACCTGGGTCGATTTCTAAAACACGGACGAAATCGTCGTTCCAAACCTCGACTTTTAAACCGCGATAGAGGTCTGAATCCTTATGCGATTTCTAAAACGAAGTCGAGACGCGGCTTGAGAAGAAACCTAGGTTCTTAAGTTTATATGGCAACGCAGCTTAGAATCGATTTTATTCCTGTAAATAGTCGATATTACAAAGAAATGAACATCGGGATTAATATTTTTATTGAATTGCAGTAAGTCACATTCTTTTTTTCTCAGTTAAGATATTGTTTTATTTACTAATTTGCAGAATATATGTATGTTTAAAATACTAGCATTACTTAGTATTTAATAGGGAACGGATTTTTAGGTACCAGAATGATATTGCCCAAATAATTAGCACAAATCTTGCGTTTATGTTGTAGTTTATCATTTGTTCATAACTACTACCAACATTAACTATCTGAAAAACCGGTTCTAAGGAATAACCTAAATAATAACTGGATTAAAATTTCACTTGAAAATAAAATGTAGTATAGTTCTATTTTCACATATAATATTACGTGGAAAGTCCCAGTAGCATAAAACTTAAAATAATGAGACAAAATCACATTTGCTTCATATTCTTGTAGGCCCACATCATTTTAGAGTATTGCATAAAATATCCAAAACTACTGTAAAGACTAAGAATTAAGTTATATCGTCTTATAGGCATAAAGGTATAATTAATATAAAATACTAGCCGTACCCATGCGCTCCTCTGCATCTCTTAGAAATAAATATAAAGTAATTACATAATTAAAATGGGACGTTTGATCCAGGGAACATTCGTTTTTGATAGAAGGATAAATCGTTTAATATGTTACTTAATTTAAATTGTATTTAAATAATTAAAATGCGGTAATTTTGGTCCAGAGAGTAATCATTAGGTGCAATGACAATTCCTTTGACATGTTTCTTAATTGTTATTACATGCAACCATAGTTTAATGAAGATTGACATATCATTTAGTTTTAATGTGTATACTTCATATTACTTGCTATATGTTTCCATTGAATTATGGTAATAACTTAATTTTAACCCTTGTTTTCTACGTCTTCAGTAAATGGCGCTTGGCCCACTAAGGTTCTGAACCCTTCAAATAACTTAAATAGTGATACAGCATAATCAGTGATATGTAATTATATTTCTTTCTTTTGAAAATGTAAGAATTCACGATCTGCTAGCCTATGTACCATTGCCATGGAATGAATGAATGTGTTTTTTTCTTCCTACTGAAAAATGTTATATTTTGCACATAGGAGTTACTGCAGGAACAACAACGCTATAATTTGAGGCAGCGGTGAATTGTATTGTTATTTTAAAAGTATTGTATATATCCTTAAATTTCACTCAGAAGTTACTGTAATAACATTATAGAATTATGTCCGTCTAGAGAAACTACACTTTCCAAAGGTGAAATAATAATTAAACAATTAATTAGCTTCCGATATTACTTCATACAAACACAGAAACATTCTCTGTAGGCTATGTTTAATAGCTTTCGATTGTTGTTGACCAAGGCCCCTTATAGACGAAGTCATTTGTTTTTATTTCAATACAGCGCCTTAGATGGCGTTGTTATTGTAATTTTAAAACCCATTTATCTCATTAAATATCAGTCCTATTAAAATTTTGTACAGAATAAAACTTATCGAAAATCATTTTTGAAGAAACTTTTGTTATGTAATATTTTTCATGAAAGTTAATAATAAGGGAGATATTTCGATTTATTTAATTCAGGCCCCCTTATAACTCCCCTTTTAAATAAAGTATTTTGAATACCGTATAGCCTAAAATCTAAGTTACAACGGACTTAATTTATATTCCAATTTTCATATAAATCGGTTCAGTCGTTATCGCGTGACAAGGTGACAAACATCCAGACAGACAGACATACAAACAAAAATAAAAAAAAAGCGATTTTCGGTTTCAGGGTGGTTAATTATACATTTATTATTTCAATGTACCGAAGTACATATGATATTTCCATGCAGATATTCTGCGTCATCATACGATGAATCCGGTGTGGCTTAGTGGATAAAGCATCAGCACGTAGAGCTGAAAACCCGGGTTCAAATCCCGGCGCCGGAGAGAATTTTTCTCTGTTCCATTACTCTTTCATCGTATGATGACGCAGAATATCTGCATGGAAATATCATATGTACTTCGGTACATTGAAATAATATATGATATGCGTAAATCACTTCGTGATTTAAGACGGCGCTTATTCCGTCGGATCCCGGCCAACTAGTCACTCATAACGAGTGCACTCAGCACATGTGTGGACTTCGGTCCTATGTTCATAGATATCTATGACGTAGTGCAGAGGGTGGCCACTAGAGGGAACCCAAGAGTTGGAACTCAATCAGAGACAATTCTGTCCGACGCCGGGGTTGTATCCGGTGTGGCTTAGTGGATAAAGCATCAGCACGTAGAGCTGAAACCCCGGGTTCAAATCTCGGCGCCGGAGAGAATTTTTCTCCGTTCCATTACTCTTTCATCGTATGATGACGTAGAATATCTGCATGGAAATATCATAACTTCGGTACATTGAAATAATATATGATATGCGTAAATCACTTCGTGATTTAAGACGGCGCTTATTCCGTCGGATCCCGGCCAACTAATCACTCATAACGAGTGCACCTCAGCACATGTGTGGACTTCGGTCCTATGTTCATAGATATCTATGACGTAGTGCAGAGGGTGGCCACTAGAGGGAACCCAAGAGTTGGAACTCAATCAGAGACAATTCTGTCCGACGCCGGGGTTGTATCCGGTGTGGCTTAGTGGATAAAGCATCAGGACGTAGAGCTGAAAACCCGGGTTCAAATTCCGGCGCCGGAGAGAATTTTTCTCCGTTCCATTACACTTTCATCGTTAATTATACATGTTAACACCAATTATTTTTGGAAAATCGAAAATTACCAGAAAAAGTTTGGCTACAAATTTATTATTAGTAGCCTATATAGATTATGTCTTACTTCCCTCAAAGCAACAAGAAGGTGTAAAATAATTGTCAACCCGCCGTCTCTTGCATTTCGTTGCAGATTATTATTTAGCATTCTTGCTAAATTTTGCGTTGATTCCTTCGAAAATCGAAATATTCGCCTGAAATTATCGTCATTATATATTGTTACAAAGAATTATTCCTGTTTCCTACACTCTAATCCAGGGATTTAATACCCTTAAACAGAAATTTTCCTTTCATAGTCATCCAGCTGGTCTACTGCCTCCATCTCGTATACATGAGGCCGTGGTTTTAAACCTACCCCAGCCGTGGTCTCTGTTTCAGACCAGACCATGGTTTCGAGCCATGGCTCAGAAAAATGAAAAAGACCTCGTTTTATAAATCCAAACGCGGTTTAAAGCCATGGTCGTGGTCTAGACCTCTTTAGAAATCGACCCTTAGGGTCATAGCTGTAAGAAACTGAAGAGTTCGTTACGAAATGAGTTCACCGTGCTGGAAACACCACCACGTTATTCCTAATCTTTGTGTAAAGAAGTTTGGTTTGTTGAGGTTCGATTGCTTCTCTGAAAGCTGTATCTTTACGTACAAAGTTTATTTTGCAGGCTTCTCTTCTTCTTCTTGTTTGGGCTAAACTCCTCATTTTGTTTTTGCCCGTGTTGTCTTTAGCCGTGGTTTTGTGCAAGTTGAACATACCGCTAAGGAATACTACTAGGTACATCGGATGTATAGGCTAATTTTGTTCATAATTCTCACTGAGAATGAAACGTACATTAGTGCTCAGATCTTGAAAGTTATTTTTAGGGAAGATATTTGAAGTTAAATGACCTCTTCTGTAATTCTTAATTCTACAAGTAATTTTATCTTTTATGTTGAGCCTCTAAACGTATTATTTTTCATTTTTTTAAATTTAACTTTTAGTTATAAAATGTATCTCTTATACATGCCATATCTCCTGGTGTTGTGGAAGAGAAGGCCTGATGGCCTTAACTACAGCAGAATAAATAAATAAATAAATAAATAAATAAATAAATAAATAAATAAATAAATAAATAAATAAATAAATAAATAAATAAATAAATAAATAAATAAATAAATAAATAAATAAATAAATAAATAAATGAATGAATAAATAAGTAAATAAATTAGTAAGTAAATAAGTAAATAAGTAAGTAAATAAATAAGTAAATAAATAAATAAGTAAATACATAAATAAGTAAATAAATAAATAAACAAATAAATAAATGAATAAATAAATAAACAAATAAACAAATAAATAAATAAACAAATAAATAAATAAATCAATCAATAAATGCACTTGGAAGACTTAAAGGTAGATCATCGTGTTTTCTTTGCTCTCGGCACTAGAATGAGGTGGTATGTTTGGCACCACGCTCCGACTGCCTTTTTCCCTCGAGAAGAAGTTTTGGCAGCGAGAAAAACCTTGTAGTTACAGCTTTTGTTATTTTGCATAGTTTATGCGCAGTTCTTTGTATTTCTTGTATTTCGGAGTCAGCAATAACTATTTAGTTTTCAGAAAGTGTATGATAGTTTAGAATAACTACATTCATATTAATATTATTTGTTATAGCAGCCTTCGATTTCCAACAACTTCATTTCCTACTCTTATTTCATTTCTCTATTAATTTTCAATTTTCTGTTCTGTTCCTCGTTCTTTGTTTATACTGTACATAATATCTCGACTATGACATAAACTGTGTATTTATGTTGCCTTTTCTATTGGTGAGTTTTTTTAAAACTGTATAAAGTTATAAAAGAGATACAAAACTTTAAAGAATCTTGATAAATCCTGTAGATGTGGCATTGTAACTGGATGTAAGAATTGTGACCTTTGCTGCACAAAAGTTGTGCCATTTGTGTCTATAAATTTTCTGACATGTTTATTTCAACTATTCTAACAAGTTATGTTTGTTATCCAAGTAATAACATTTTCAGTTGAACTTACAACAAACACGTAAAACACTTAAAAGGAAGAAACAAGAAAAGCCGATCTCTGTACATCAATCTGGACCATAAACAAAATACAGATACTGTAGAAGAGTATTGTAAACACTGAAGTTCAACAGTGAAACTGTATTCCGAGCTGACTGATAAGATAAAAATAAGTTTGCAGACGTCGAAGCAGAAAGTTTCAAGTCTCGGCTCGGGAAGGCAAAGGTCGGAGCAGTTGAAGTATCTAATGCTTAACAGGACACTCCACTGAAAATTACAACTTTTTTCCTAATCATTTTTTCAACCAAATTTTGAGAGCATGTTTACTGTGTAAAAGACTAACAAAATCCAAATTTTGAACTCCCAAATGGTTTTGACTTTGTATTTTTTCTATTCTTTTCAGAAATAATTTCAAATCCAAGATTTCAGTAGATGATCTAAATTTTTAAGCTTTTTTGTTTTTTGGTTACAGTGAAAAGACATAGAGAAATATTTCTATACATTCATTTTATGAAATATCTCATTTATTCACTTTGACTTTTTTAAATTTAAAAATGTTATTTTTCCGTATAATTTATGAAAAAAATATTAATAAAATAAGCTAGCAACATTTCTCACAAAATAAATGCATAGAAACATGCAGCTATCTCATAAATACTTGCAGTAAAAATTTAATCCAGATTGATTAATATTTGGCATAAAAAATTGGTGTTGAATCAAGAAAAATAAACTTACGTAAAAATGGATTTGAAAGTAAAATGAATATGTATGTAAATTAAAATCCTCCTCCGCTACATTCATCTAGTGACTTCAGGGAGTAAACTTTAGAACAAAAAGTTGCTAGGTTTGTAATCAGAAATTTGTAAAAAAGAATTCTTTGATGAAAAAATAATTTTGACAGCTCTTTAAATGCCACGCCCCTTACAGCCTTAATTTAAAAACTTGTTTAAACGTACTTGTAATCAGAATTGAACTAAATCCATTTCGGGTATGGAAATATACATTCTGAAGAAGTGAAATAGCCGATATATTTTTTGGAAAATTTTCACGATTTTCAGTGGAGTTCCCCTTAATCCTTGAAAGTTTTAGTGATATTTCTTTCTTACACTTAATGCTCAGAAATGCATTCCCCCAGTCGCTCATTAAGAATGAGTTGTCATTTTGTACCGATGTATTTTATTGATGGAGGTGATTTACGAGCTAAGTTAAGATTTGATTTGTTAACCGTACTGATTAATCTTTCAAATGTGAATGTTTTTCAAGTAGAATATTATAATCAGAGGGCGGATCAGAGTGACCAGGTTCCGCGACTTCATGTTACTGATGCAGAGAGCAGAATGTCTCGGCTCGTGTCTCCTATGTACTGACATTGGGTAAAGAATGATACAATATGTAGTAGAGATGGGTAAAAAATAACACAACAGTTATTTTGGAACTGTTCCGGTCTCGGAACTGTTGCAAAAATGAACAGTAGGTCGGAACCTCCTGTTCCGAAATAACAGTGTTCCGACTCCGAGCTGCTCACTTGCCCAGCTGTTGCGGGCTCGCAGTACCGCGTTGCACAAGGTATGTTCCGACTCCGAGATAACAGTCGGAACGTCGGAGCTTGTTCCGATGAACCAACGACAGCAGCAGTTACACTGTTCTCGTTGTTCTTTATGTTGTACGGAACTTCGTTGGATGAAGTTGGTACTTGAAACTCTCACGTGGTTGGAGGGGGCGCATGGAAATTGAAATCCTTGCGGTGGCGCGAACTTTAATATCAAAATTTGTAAGACTGGCCAATCATCTGTAATGTTATAGTAAGTATTTAATAATCTATAATATTCATTCCCGATGGTTTATTTCACCATTAGTTGACTAATTCTGTTTTATAAACATTCTACAAAGTCATAAAGTACGCACACTATTATTAATTCATTGATCAGCTGATTCTATACAAAGGTTAAAGTCGTAAATGGTAATGAGTGGTTTAGTTACAATGTCTGTATGTCGTTTGTTGAGGTTAAGTCTGACAAACATAAGTTTTTGTGCTATCTTCTCTGTTATCAAAGAACGACAAAAATGTTGTAGCATTATTTGTTGGAAACTGCCCATATAAGTACTGATTTGGAGAGCGAGGTTTAATGCGAAGTTTAAATTACACTTTGGTAAAGATGCGATTCCAACATTTTACTAACCCACTGCGGGGTTTCCAGGTTTCAGTACTGCCAATATATATCTTTTTATTTATGAAATTGTAATATTATTATTATTATTATTATTATTATTATTATTATTATTATTATTATTATTATTATTATTATAACTGTGCATTAAGAAAAGTAAAAATAAAAATTAATGATTTGTTTTTTTTTATTATGTAATAGAGAGAACAGAAATTACATACCATATGTTTTAAATGTTTTTAGTTGGTTACCATGTCTTTATAACTTTATGTACGAAAACAAAGTGTTGTATTCTGTCCTTGTAGTCAACAGCTGTGTAATTACTAACATTAAGATTTTGAGTCCTGTCCGCATGCACAGCAATTTTCCAAAATCGATTCGAATGTGCATTGCAGTGCCGTCTATAGATAAGAATGTGTACTATGTCATGCCTATGAGTGCTTCAGTGTGAGCTGCATGGTGTTATTTGTCTATGGTGAAGAGGGAGGGTACTGTACCGTTCGTTTGAAAGACTCAACGACTCCGACTCATCACCACTGGTGACTGTTATTTCGGAACTGTTATTTGGAACATGGTATTTTTTCGGAACCGGAACCGTCGGAACTGTTCCGGGAAAAGAACAACTTCGCCCATCACTAATATGTAGTAGGATCTTTTGCAGCGACTTGTATACTGTGATGATCGGTGCAAATATTCTATTAAAAAAACAGATAATCCACACTTTCGAGACATTCTTCTTAAATATACAAAGCAACATATTCACACGATAGAAAAGATGAACCACACCACAATGACGACTGTATTTTCTAATGCCATAGACATTTTGTGGCCCACTGGTATCAGGTATAATAATGTACTTCTTTTAGTCACAGATGCTGCGCCCTGTATGATAAAGGCGGCCAAGGACATAAAAATAATGTATCCTAAGTTGACTCACCTAACTTGCTTAGAACATAGACTCCATAGGGCGGCGGAAATAATTCGCTCTTTTTATAGTGACGTCGATAGCTTTATAGGTAGCGATAAGAAAATTTTTCTGAAAGCACCTTTCCGAATACAAAAATTCAAGGAAATCGCTACCGGGCTTCCCCTTCCACCAAACCCCATAATAACAAAATTGGATAGTTGGCTGGACGCTGTCTTCTACTATGTCACATATTATGTTCAAATTGTAGAAGTGATCAATAGTTTAGATTCTACAGAGGCACATGCAATTGAAACAGCAAAATCCCTAATTTCAGTTGATCTTTCGGGCAGTTTAGATTTCATACAGAATAACTTCTGTCACTTACCGAAAGCCATAACGTTGTTACAAACATCTGATTTACAAATGCCGAGGCTATAAACATAATGGAATAACTATCTGTAAAACTTAAGGAAACCAAAGCCGGCGAATTTACGAAAAAGTGAACGAGAAACTTCAGAATGTGTTTTTCAATCATGTGTGGTGTGCGAGATGTGTTGCTGCAAAAACAGATCCCTCCAGATCAAACAGTGAAAGAAATATATCAGATATTGATATTGATATCCCTGATATAGTATATTATTCGTATGCACCTATTACGTCTTGCGATGTCGAAAGGAGTTTCTCACGATATAATTTTTTGTTTAAATGAGAGACGCAGAACGTTCACTTTGACAATCTCCGCATGTACATTATTGTCCACTGCAATGCACAGACTACGCAGTATTCACTTTACACGTAAGTAAAATGTAGTGTTTTATAACGGAGTACAAATTCACAGCCGTCATGTACAGCACAGTGTACGCATTCTTTTGACACTACTGTACGGACATCGCAGGTACGCGCCAGTTGTGTGCTTCTGGAGTCACCGTCTGCTTCAGCATAAACAGACTATAGTAAATGGTAAGTAAACTTGTAAGAACAGTCACTCTGATCCGTCCTTTGATTATAAATAACATGAAGAAATAGAAAGTAAAAAAGTTTAATTTTTTGTAGGCCACTTGTTCAGGACGTGCTTCTCTTTCAATAAGCACCACCGTCGTTACCATCACACTCAGTATCAACTCACCTCCACCCTCATCATTCTAGTGCAGCGGTTACCAAAGTGTGGATCGCGACCCCCAGGAGGGTCATGTAAGGGGTTCAGAGGGGTCACGAGATGATTACAAAATAACTAAAAAAACGTTTCTTATTAACATTTATTTTGTATTTATAAACAGAAACATAAACAACATTGAACATAAGAATACAAAATATTTGAGTAGTTATAAAGTAAAAAATAATTAACGCGATTAATGTGCTTGTTTTTCAGAAAGCAGCTTCTCAAATCTGGACTAAGGATTCCATACATACACAGTGATATCATTTTAAACTTAAAGGAAATGTCTCACATTTGTTTTGATGGTGACCATAGACTAGAAACTCATTTTGCATAAATACAGGGTGCGTCAGAAAGAACGGATGGATTTCACATGGCAAGAAAATTGTAAAGATTCATCAAATCAAAAATTTATTGTTATCAAATATTCAAATACATGCAGTTTATTTATGTAAAACAATTATTATGATGTCCTTGGCTTTCAAACAGGCATCGAATGTTCGCCATCATTTCACAGTCATAGCTGGTGCATTTTTCTTCAAATCGCTGTCTTCAGTTCGTCCAGTGTATGTGATCGATGTTTACAAACTTACGCCTTCAAATGGTCCGAAAGAAAGAAGTCGCAGGGCGCGAGATCTTACCGTAGCCTCGGACAATCTCAGTGCAATAGAATTTCGTCCAGGTGATTTCTTCTTTAATGTTGAACCTGTGATACGAAATGAAGCCTCCCACCGCAAAATTGTATTTCTTGGAATCCTAGAACATCCGATCGAAATGAGTCCTGAGTGGCGATCACAGACTCTTCATTTTCAAAAATGTCTCTACGATGAAAGCACGTTGTACACCAGACCAACACCATATTGTCAACTGAAACTGCATTCTAAAATATCTCTCTCCTCGTTGCGTATCGATAGTTAGAAATCCAAAAAGGTTGCAATATTTAAAAACTTAAGAATTGCGTATTTTTGCAAGCTTCAGATACTTTTGCATTCTTTTGGTCCTTTCAGATTCCGCATTTGAATGGGGTAGTGTCAGTACCAGCTAATTTCTTGAACTTTCATTTATTGGGAAATTTTAATTCGTCATTGAAGTCTTTAGCTTAAATGACTAAAAAATCGTCTTGAAATAAAAAAAATGATTAAAAATTCCCTCAAAATAAAAAAAATTACGTTAAGGATTAAAGCAGCGAAAAATGACCAAAAATGACTCAAAAAATCTACATTTTTGTTAGCAGCAGTTCGTATCCAGGATTTATATATTTACGGGCGTTGCAAAGAATGTAAAGAAAAAAAAATGACATGTCATCAAAATCCGCGTCCTTATGACATTTCAGGTGCCGTATCTCCACTCGTTTATAAGTTTTACACATCCTACATAATGTCGCTATGATGGAGTCGTCTGGTAGCCCGGATGACTCATTTTCACATGACAATAATTTAAATCACTCACAAATTTATTATTTGCGTCATGGACGTATATATAGTGACTTACTGTTCTACATATCCGACACATTTTTTCAATGTAAAGTGCAGACCAATTAGAAGTAAAGTAAATTTGTAAAGTATTTTTAAAGTTTTAGTACTAGAATTTTATGAACGCTCGAACAAAAACGTACACAATGAAATAATAAAAATAATAAACTCCAAATAAAGTAAATTTTGGCACGGACTTCTGAGGTCTGAACTACGGGTCTTGCAACTCTAGTTTTTTGGGTTCAGTGACGTTGTCCAAACGTCACACTTTGGAGAAAATCATACGACAAGATGACAGGAATTATAATTTTTGCACATTTACATATTTTAATATTGCATATGTTTTGATGTTTGAGTTAACAATTGCGACATCCACAAATCTACCGAATATGAACTTTCTTACTTAACGATGACTGCATCGAAAGAATAACTGTCCCATTGTGGCATTAATAATTCCCGAGGATCTCAAGTAGGATAGGTTGTCTTGTTTACATTAATTCTGCTACCTTAAGAGCTGGATTCATATTGCATATCTTGTCTCAAATCCTACCTAGTTCAAGGACATAACATACCGTCAAATAGTGCTAAATGTTTGATGCAAAGCGTAGAGAGAAACCTTGAAACAGGAATATGGATTCTACAGGTACAAGCTGGATATACGTATAATAAGCTGTCAGGGAAGAAGTGAAAGGAAATGAAGATGAGGCGTAAGAAGTAGCTGAGATAGCAGATGTATCCTGAATTATAAATGAAGTGAAGAGGGAAATGATTGTTTAATGCAATGAGAAACTAGAGCAGACTTCCAACTCGTAGCGAAGTGCTTCTTCATATTCAAGCCTTACCAATATTAGAGAGAGTAATTTCTTGCATATATTCCGTCCACCTTAACTTCCAAGAAAATGCGTAGCACGATGATGTTTTATTTATGAAGTTTTATGCTTTCAAGATACGAATATTTAGTTCACTTGCAAACTTTAACTTAGTTTTAAGTGTGCAAGTATATTAATATAACTTTAGGGCCGATTTCATCAACATGTTACCAATCCACAATTAACTAATAGTAATTTAACATAAATAGGAACGTTAAATCACATTTAATTCTTTTGAATTTCACAAAACTGATACACATTTGAAATAAAGTTAATTTCATTTCCAAATAAGTCATCACGGCCTTCTGAATCATAGTAAAATCGTAATTTCGAAGGCCGTGTACCTTGTTAATGTAAGCAATGCCATTTATAGTGAATTCATTTGTTATATTACGACGTAATCATGAAGAGAGGTAACCTCAAAACATATTAAAATCATCGAAAACAAAAGGCCGAATGGGCAGAGTTTAGAAGAAAAGAAGAAGATTGTAAATAAATAAGAAGAGCTATTCCAATGCCTTCAAATGTAATATTATTCCTACTTGATAATTTGTTATTCATATTAGCTTAGTTGCCGTATTTTAGGCAACCGAAGATTGATTAAACATTTCTTTAATAAATTTATAATTTAAATAATATTATGAAGTACTTAACTATCATTAGAAATTCTAAATCACCTTCTGTACTATAAAAATATACAAGGCTTATGTTTTGCTTAGCCTAAACCTCATTTGTAAATCTTTTTCGTCCATTGTACTAAAATAATCTTCCCTTTCTGAAATTATTCTCGCCCTTGTTGATGAGAAATCATAATTTTCAAATATCAAGTCCATCATTGTCCTCACATGATGAAAATTATTGTCGTTAATGGAGGATTAATTATTTAAATGACAAAATATTGACCAATTAATTTAAATGTAGTGTAACGAAAGTTTAAAGCCCTGTTTGTGTTGGTGAAATGCATTGTCCATTTAAGTGTCAATTAATAGTACATTATGCAACGAGCCTATAATGGTAGTAATTAAGACGCGAGTATGTTTATGAAAATCGCTTGCGCTCGTTTCATAATTTTCATACGAGCGTCTTAATTACCATTATAGTCAAGTTTCATACGACTTTTTATGCTCGACCATATTTATAACTTGAAATTATTCATAAGTATTTATGTTATTCTTATCTGACTGAGGAGCGGAACTGACCTTGTGCAATACCTCGTAAATTGTGAGATGTGCGCAGACTCGAAAGTATTGATTTTTTCCGAGAAACAAATTTCGACGACCTTGATATAACCTAGAGAGTAAAATAAACATTAATCTTGATATAATCTTGAAATTGAATTCGACATTGAAAAATGAGATGACAAATTGAATTTATTTGAATATTATTTACAATTAACGCTAATTATTATAGTAACAGAACTGACTTTATTTCAAATATAGTTGATTTATTGATGTATTGTTGTCTTTCGATTGCATATCCGAGAATAATCGATACTTGCGCTTTCATATTGCTACAATGATATTTTCTGATTGGTGGAACACCTGAACTTTAATGAATAGGTGTACTTTAATGAGGTCCATTAAAGGGCTGCTACCAGGTGTATAAAAAAAATATATATATATTTTCCATTATTCACTCATTAAAGCGACTGAAGAACTTTCTTCCTGATAAATTAAAATTAATCCTTGTACAAACACTCGTGATGCCACACTTTGACTACTGCGATATTATATTAAGTAACCTAAATGCAAATTTGAGCAACAGGCTACAACGTGTGCATAATGCGTGCGTCCGTTATATTTGCAATATTCGTAAGTATGATCATGTTTCCCCGTCTTTCCAAACTCTGTCTTGGCTAAGGCTAAGCGATCGACGAGCCCTGCATTCTCTTGTTCTCTTATTTCAAATTCTGCGCACCGCTACCCCAATCTATTTGGCTTCTCGTTTTCAAAATTTATCCGCATATCATCAGCTAAGTACAAGATCTCATCATAACAATTTACTCATTATACCCTACCAAAGACATCTTTATATTCTTCATCCTATACAGTTTCAGTTGCTAGAAATTGGAACTCGCTTCCGAGTGATGTAAGGGGTTGTTGGACAATAGCTTCATTTAGGTCAAAATTACATAAATTTTTTACTTAACAGATGAATTGCTGATTAATATTTGTTACTTATAATGAAACTAACATCTGTCCATTCTTATTATTATTATCTTTAATTTCTCTAAATAGATTTACAAAACCTCTAATGGCAATTACATTAATATTCTCATTATAGAAATAGAAATATATATATTCTCCCTGTAACATAGTCCTAGTTTTATTAAATTAATTTTCATCATTTTACTAGCTATCTCAAATATTAAATTAATTATAATTCATTGAATTAAATTAGCTCATAAATTAAGTTACTACTTTACCTTATAGATTTATCTAAATTTAAATAAATGTGTAGTGAAGATTATTGCTGGAGAACCTTTTAAGTGTAGTGAAAATATTTGTAATTTAAATTTATGTATTGTATTGATTAAGGCTGGTTGAGTGGAAGAGAAGGCCTTATGGCCTTAACTCTGCCAGTAAAACATTATTATTATTATTATTATTATTATTATTATTATTATTAATTACTACATTTCGGCATGGTCGAGCAAAAAGACTTCAAGTAACAGTTAAAGTTAAATAACCTTGGTGATATCGGCCCTTAGACATTCTTTCTTATAATGTAATTTTTATAAATTTGTATTGATATTTTGTAATTATCCTTTGCGTTTTATATTTTACTATATAGTGCGATAACTTTTTTTTGTTATTGGCTAGACTAGCTGTGTCCCATGACCAGATCGTGATAGCCGCATCAGGTAAGAAGCCCTCTTGGGTTAAGGCATGCAGCATTGACACTGATGCAAGACTATAATCGTGAGTTCGAATCCCGCCTAGGGTGTCGAAGTTTCTCCGTTGTTAATGTGACGTCCTGCGTTTTCTTCGGTGGAGATCCTGCGTTGTGTTGAATCCTCGTCGATCATCCTGTCATGTGTCTATTTATCTAGTGTTAGGATGCGAAATTTACTGAAGTTCGACAGTAGGCTATCGAGCTGTACATAAAATGAGTTACTGACATCGCAGCTAAACATTGAGAGCTCATCATTTATCTTGTATGTGTTACATTATATAATTTTTGTGCCGCAAAACAATCGATTTTGAGATTTTCACGGATGTGCACTTTTTTAGTATTACATATACAAGGTAGGGTAACTTAAGCTAACTAGTTTTAATCTGGGAAGGCCATGGTGAAAATAGTGACGGTAGTGAAAATTGCTTTGTGTTATTGGATTTAGTATGAAATAGAACTTTATGATACAAAAAGATCTAGAATATAATAACCTTTTAATGGGTGGTAAAGCCAATTTATTCTGCTAATTTTTTTTTCAAGTAATAGAAACACTGATACTGGTCATCTGAAAGTCCATGAGAGGTTCATAAAAAGCCATCAGAGTCTATTAACAGTGAAAAAGTTGTATGGTGTGGATTAGGTAACGTGGAGCCTTATATTTTTTAAAATTCCTAACTCTGAAACAGTAACAGTGACTGCAGAATTATATTTATTGATGTAGAAAATTTCTACATTCCCACATTGCAAGAGCTGCAGAATCAGCCACAAAACCTATGGTTTCAATAGTGTAGGAACTACCTATACAGCTCATCGCTGTATGCAGAATTTGCGGATATTTTTCCCTGTGCGCGCCATCTTCCAATTTTTATTGCTTGTCGTTCGCGTATTCCGTTTTGTGTTTATTTACATTCCATGATTTTTGTACATCGCTTCACAGCTAGAACATGAAAGATGTAAAAAAATCTTAATAGTAGAGTCTACTACAATGTCATAATTAGAGTCACAGAAGAGTTTTAAATATACTTGTGCAATACAAGGGGTTAGTACTGATACTTGTCCAGACCTGTTAGTAACGGTTAGTGCGTCTGGTCGCGAAACCAGGTGGCCTGGGTTCGATTCCCGGTCGGGGCAAGTTACCTGGTTGAGGTTTTTTCCGGGATTTTCCCTCAACCCAATATGAGCAAATGCTGGGTAACTATCGGTGCTGGACCCCGGACTCGTTTCACCGGCACTATCACCTTCATCTCATTCAGATGCTAAATGACCTAAGATGTTGATACAGCGTCGTAAAATAACCTACTGAAATAAAAATAAAAAAGTATTGATACTTAATATAAAACAGAAATATTCAGGAAGCGTTATTCAATGTCATAAATTCAAGAAAAATTAGGTACTTCTTTATTTTGCATCTGAATAATCTCATGTTTTGGGTTTGATTTTTTATATCTATAGGGAGGCTATTAAACATTTTTACTCTCATACAACGCACTCCTTTTCGATAGCACGATAGATTTGCCGATGGAGTATGAAAGTAATTTTTGACGCGTATTTATGCTATGAACTGTTGAATTAGTTACAAAGTTTTCAAGATTACATATGAGGAAGATTATTAATGAAAAAATATACTGACAAGCCATGGGCATTATATGCAGTTTTTTTAAATGGCCTATCACGATTCCCTAGATTTGGCACCTACTATTATTCTAATTACTCTTTTTTATAGTAGGAATATACTGTTGCTATCTGTAGAATTTCCCCAGAATATTATTCCAAAACTCATTACCGATTGGAAGTATCCAAAGTATATTGTTTTTAAGGTATTGATATTTACTACCCCTTGCATACATCTAATAGCAAACGTGCTGAATTTAGTTTTGGGGTGTTTTCTTTAATATAATTTCTCAAATTTAACATATTATCGATAGATAGGGTATTATCTTATAGACTGAGTAGTATTGAAGAATTGAAGCATAAGATTCTGATGTGAAGATGGTAACATTGCTTCAGCCATGGCGAGGTACCTTGAACGATTACAGCATGCATTGGAACTGGGAAGCCGCCTGAAGGATGTGATTTTTAAAATGATACAAACATTGCTAGCCGAAACGTGGAAGCTGGACATGTGCCCATGAAATGATAAAACTCTTTCTAGCATCTATTGTCTCCAAAAGTGCGTACAATTTTGATCCAAGGTCTGGTTGTGGCAACAAGCACTTTACTTTCAATTAGGCTGTTGGATGATTATGTTAAAAAATACTCACAGGAAGGAATTTACAAGATTTCTGCTGAGAAGTAAAAGAAGATGGCCTTGATTTATTTTTTTATCACATGGATTACAATATTTGTCATGCAACAAACATCTAAGTGGAACACAAAATTGCTTTGAAATTGTTAATATCACAATAAAATTGTTTCTCTTCTGATGATGTTGAATCATCGTTGAATACGAACGTTCAGATTCTGTAGATTTTAAGTGTGGCAATTGTTACTCGAACAATAAAAAGTAGACAATAACAGGCTCTGTAAATGCCCATTAGAATAATGTCTGTTATTCTGTCGTCTGTTTTGCCCCAAATAGTGGCTTTTGGATCACGATACGTCACACAACCCAAGAAGGTGGATTTACGACACCAGTAGTTCAGACCTCAGAAGTCAGAGCCAAAATTTTCTTTCTATGGTTCCATTCTGTGAGCTGCTTTGAAGCCAAACGATTGAAGGTTCAGAAACAGCATTTATAAGTAGGCCTGTGTTTATCATCGATTACTGTGTCCCCAACTCGAAGTGGAGATGTCCAAGGATTTTCCCAGGACTCAACCCGCCCTGTGGAAAGTCATGATGACCAATAACGTCACCATGTTCTGTGTACGAACAGTATTGATCACAAGCGATTTGAAGGCTGGAATAGGTAGCCAAAGTCTACACTTGTCTTTTTGGACAATGCCCAGTTTTAATGGTCTGTAATTGTTTATTTTTTTGTTTTACCAATGAAACTAAAGAAAATGTTCATTGTCCTGCATAAATACGAGTATTGTAAATATACACTTTTAAGTGGTTAGGTACAGCTTACAGCAGTAAAATTTTGGAAATATTCAACATTTTTTCCTCCATTACTGTATCTTGTATAATAATAAAAATTAATATGTGTAAAACACTGTCCTTCTGCTATATTTTTATGATTAAAAAAAATTATTTACATTTTTTTTTTTCAAAATTCAGTTCACTGTGCAGTGATGAAGCGTTTCCCACATAACTGAAAAGGTATCCAACATTCTGTGATGAAATTTTCTGTGTGTATTTATTCATGTCATATCTACAATATGATGCAAGATCACTTCTCCGTCTTTGATAGATTGTGTGATAAAAAATAAATTATTTTTAAAAATGAACAAATATCAGTATTTTCTTATAACACAAAATAAAAAAAAATATTTATTTATTAATGAATGTAGTTGAAAGAACATTATATTGTAAACATGAGTTTCAGCAATAAAATAAAAGAGAGAGAACATGAATATTTATGAGTTATATTTTTGAAATCATTTTGCATTTTGAAAAAAATTATACATATATTTTTTATATATATATATATATATATATATATATATATATATATATATAACAAATACATATAGTAGAAGGATAGTATTTTACACATTCCAGTTTTCATTATTGTACAAGATACAGTAATGGAGAAAAAAAAGTTGAATATTTCCAAACATTTTACTGCTGTGAGCTGTACCTAACTCCTTAAAGGATACGCCTATAAAGTCAAGGAGCCAGACAGAGTTGTATGTATTAAAAAATTGTCTGTCATAATCACACTTGAAAATTTTAACATATCGAAGAAAAAGATGACACATTAAAGAATTTTCCTTTGAAGACGACTAAATCGGATACCGACGAATTCCATTATAAATTGTTTTGCATAAAATCTTCCTAGTGGAGACGGATTAAAATGTTAAAATCACATCGTTTAGACAATGTCGTTCCAAGAAAATGTCCTTAAGAGTCTGTACGTGAACGATCACAAATGCTATCAGAAAATGCAGGCTCTAAATTTCTAAAATTTTATAAGAAAATGAACTCACAATTGGACAGAAATTATCAGGTACCACAACAAGACTTACTAGAACTTAAATATCTGATAAAAGTATAAAAAGGTTACTAATAATATTTTTAAGAAATTCACTTTTTACTTTAAGTTAAATTTTCCAAAATTTGAAAATTTTCACACATATTATTCTCCACAGACATTAGAGACAGAATTAGGACATTTTATACAGTGATTTAACATGCATTTATGCAAAAGGTAGACTACAATAATGCCCATTTCTTTGAAAATAGAAAAATTAGGTCACAAAACATTATGTATATTTTAATATATTTTATATAGGACAAATAAAAATTAATTGTATTAAAATAAACAACTCTACATGTCTGACAGTAGTCTACTTTTCAGAAATAAGTGTTTATTACATGCAGGAAATAGTAATATGCGTTACAAGAGTGGTATGTTGAAGTTTTCATGTTCGAGGAAAAGTTTGAAAAAGCGAAACGTAGTTGAGCTTTTTAATTTCCGAGAATTGAAAGAAAACATACCGCTCGTGTATCTTCCATTATTTTGTGCGAAGATCGTTTATTACATACCTGAAAGAGGAATTTTTAATTAGTCGCAATGAAATCTCCATCTTGGTTTCTGTTCAGTGACGGCAAATTTGCAAAACAAAAATATCTATCTTCAACATTGTTGCTTTAAAATGTTTTCTGTGTTTAATATACTCCAGCAGGCCGTTATATACGTCTGTCTTTTTTCCTCCCAGTCTATAAATGCGAACTTAAAACTAACGGTAAGGATATGTAATGATTTAGAGTTTACTTAATTTTTTAAATATTTAAAAACAATAATTAACATTGCAATTTAGGTGAAATTGCAGTGGTAAGTTTACAATTTATAATTATTACTATATTGAACGTCTCTAAAAATAATATGTTAAAAGCCTAAAGCAGTAAAATCAATATGTCACTTAAGCGGTAAGAAGAGGGAAATTGTTATGTGTGTTAGGTTGGGAATACTGAATGTGAAATTTTAGACTTTCCGCGGATTGGTTTTGTGTGGAAACCAAGCAAATACGCACGATCTCGCACAAAATATTAAAGATGTCAGAGAGATCATAACAAATGTTATGGTTACCAAATGATGTAACTGCAGAATACTTTGATAAAACTGGTTTGAAAAATATTATTAGTAGCCTTTTTATACTTTTATCATATATTTAAGTTCTAATAAGTCTTGTTGTTGTAATCTTTTGTAAATTATGAGCTATCGGTTTTTGTTTTCTTTTATTTTAAGGTCAAAATTTTTGTCAAATTATGAGCTCATTTTCTCATTAAATTTTAGAAATTTAGAGCTTGCATTTTCTAATAATATTTGTTGTTGATCACGTACATATACCCTTTAGCATAGTGTACAAAACATTTTTTGTTTTTTAATGTTTTACCTAGAGGACTTAAGTAGCTCTGTCGTAGTTTCAGTTTGATTTATTGCAAAGTGTGAGTTCCGTTTTTTAGTACCAAAAGTAAACATTTCGTTCATTGATGTGTTTTCTAACACAAAACCAGATTGCAGGACAAAATTTTACTTTGCAACAAAATCGCTGAATAGATTTCACATTTTTACTCCATGAATGGGATGTGAATAAATGAGAATGTATGAAACAAAATCAATGCGTTCAATTTTGAAACCTCAATCTCCGCTCGAACAAGTCGGGTTTGAGGAGGAAAAGCTATCATCGTTAAGCTGGCGATACATTGGGAAAAGCGTGACTAATTCCATTGACGTTGGTGATTGCGGTTACGGTGATGATGTTGATGATTATTGTGGCATTCAGGATGGTCATGATAGTGATGACGAAAACGACTAGAAGACAATGTACTGACAAGATGCTTTGTATCAATCAGAGCATGCTATTGTTGTCTGTAACATGAAACAGCACTGAGGACGTCATTGGCAGCTGATATCTGCCGTTGCTGGTCACGGCACTCTGGCCTGAACGTCGCTGTCAACCGCACACGTAATTGAATGCCATTGACAGACATTTCCTTGTCCCATCGTAGTTTATAAAAAAGAGAGTTATTTGTAGCATTGAAAGGTAGCGGACTGAATTTTTATTTGATTTTCAATTGCTATCAAGTTATTATTATTATTATTATTATTATTATTATTATTATTATTAACTTTTAAGGAACCCGGAGGTTCATTGCCGCCCTCACATAAGCCCGCCATCGGTTCCTATCCTGAGCAAGATTAATCCAGTCTCTATCATCATATCCCACCTCTCTCAAATCCATTTTAATATTATCTTCACATCTACGTTTCGCCTCCCCAAAGGTCTTTTTCCCTCCGGCCTCCCAACTAACACTCTATATGCATTTCTGGATTCGCAACATACGTGCTACATGTCCTGCCCATCTCAAACGTCTGGATTTAATGTTCCTAATTATATCAAATGAAGAATACAATGCGTGCAGTTCTGTGTTGTGTAACTTTCTCCATTCTCCTGTAACTTCATCGCTCTTAGCCCCAAATATTCTCCTAAGCACCTTATTCTCAAATACCCTTAATCTCTGTTCTTCTCTCAAAGTGAGAATCCAAGTTTCGCAACCATAAAGAACAACCGGCAATATAATTGTTTTATAAATTCTAATTTCAGATTTTTTGACAGCAGACTGGATGATAAAAGCTTCTCAACCGAATAATAACAGGCATTTCCCATATTTATTCTGTGTTTAATTTCCTCCCGAGTATCATTTATGTTTGTTACTTTGCTCCAAGATATTTGAACTTCTCCACCTCTTCAGAAGATAAATTTCCAATTGTTATAGTTCCATTTGGTACAATAATCTCGTCACGAGACATAATCATATACTTTGTCTTTTCGGGATTTACTTCAAACCTATCTCTTTACTTGCTTCATGTAAACGTCCCGTGTTTTCCCTTTATTATTATTATTATTATTATTATTATTATTATTATTATTATTATTATTATTATTATTATTATTATTATTATTACAGTGATGTAATATCTGCTTGTACTTCGTGCAGTTGGAAAGAATCAAATTATTTCATTATTCTTTATTTTGTGTAGAATTTTAATTCCGGCCGGCCTGATTCTGTTAATATCGTTTATTAATCCTAGTAAAAACAAAGTAGTTTAATAATAGAACACATTCGTCACTCTACAGTGTCAACGTATTCAATCAAACCACTGCAGGGCTAGATTCGTGTTTTAGCCCACTGTGAACTATTGACCTTTACCCTCAAAATGAGACTTAATTAAAATGCTTATCCATGCATCGGAAATAACCATTTATTATTTATCTTCCTCACATAGGGGCTGCGTTTGTATTGCTAGTTCGCTGTCTAAATGCTGGAGGCAATAAACTACAATATCGTATGTTAAGCTATATGGTGACTGGATGTATCGTAAAAATCTTCACCTCTTCCAACCTACACTTTCAGTTGTCGCTACCTACAACAGGAAGCAGAAGAAACATTAGATTCCTAAAACAGCACTCGTAAAATTGAAAGCATAATACATCTCTTTATGTATGTACTATTTGTATTATAAATATAAATTATACTCGGGAGGAAATTAAATACAGAATAAATATGGGAAATGCCTGTTATTATTCGGTTGAGAAGCTTTTATCATACAGTCTGCTGTCAAAAAATCTGAAAGTTAGAATTTATAAAACAATTATATTGCCGGGTGTTCTGTATGGTTGTGAAACTTGGACTCTCACTTCGAGAGAGGAACATAGGTTAAGGGTGTTTGAGAATAAGGTGCTTAGGAAAATATTTGGGGCTAAGCGGGATGAAGTTACAGGAGAATGGAGAAAGTCACACAACACAGAACTGCACGCATTGTATTCTTCACCTGACATAATTAGGAACATTAAATCCAGACGTTTGAGATGGGCAGGGGATGTAGCACGTATGGGCGAATCCAGAAATGCATATAGAGTGTTAGTTGGGAGGCCGGAGGGAAAAAGACCTTTAGGGAGGCCGAGACGTAGATGGGAAGATAATATTAAAATGGATTTGAGGGCGGTGGGATATGATGATGGAGAATGGATTAATCTTGCTCAGGATAGGGACCAATGGCGGGCTTATGTGAGGGCGGCAATGAACCTTCGGGTTCCTTAAAAGCCAATAAGTAAGTAAGTAAGTAAGTTAAGTAAGTAGTACTATTTGTATTATATTTTTTCAGAAGTGTGCGCTTGCACTGTGCTGACCACATAAATGGAGAGTCGCATTACATGTGGGCGTTTATTGCTTAATAATTTTCTCAACAAACTTAAAAGACCGGGACCAAATTCTAGAAGATCGATATTATTATTATTATTATTATTATTATTATTATTATTATTATTATTTTTATTATTATTATTATTATTATTATTATTGTTGTTGTTGTTGTTGTTGTTCACCGGTGTTGAGTAACGGTTAGCATGCCAGACCGTTAAACGAGCGGACCCGGGTTCAAATCCTGATTTGGACAAGTTACCTGGTTGAGGTTTTTCTGTGGTTTTCCCTCAGCACATTAAGAGCAGATGCTGGGTAACTTTCGGCGCTGGACCCCGGACTCATTTCGCTGGCATTATTACCTTAATTTCGTTCAGACGGTAGATAATCACAGCAGTTGGTAAAGCGTCGTAAAATAAAGCACTGAATTATTATTATTATTATTATTATTATTATTATTATTATTATTACTATTATTATTATTATTATTAATATTATTATTATTATTATTACTATTATTATTATTATTATTATTACTATTTATTATTATTATTATTATTATTATTACTATTATTATTATTATTATTTATTATTTTTATGTGAAAATCAATGAAGGAGGAAGATTTCATTTGTTTAAATTAGCTAACTTTTTTAGTTGGTTATTTAACGATGCTGTATCAACTACGAGGTTATTTAGCGTCGAGGAGATTGGTGATAGCGAGATAATATTTGGCGGAATGAGGCCGAGGATTCGCCATAGATTACCTGGCATTCACCTTACAGTTGGGGAAAACCTCGGAAGAAGCCCAACCAGGTAATCAGCCCAAGCGGGGATCGAAACCGTTCCCGAACGCAACTTCAGATTGGCAAATCGACAGAGCAGAGAGTTTTGAGAAATTAAAGATGAGAGAAGAAAGATACATTGATAAAAAACGGACATGATGAAGATGATGATGATGATGATGATGATGATGATGATGATCATCATCATCATCATCATCATCATCATCATCATCATCATCATCATCATCATCATCATCATCATCATCATCATCATCATCATCATCATCATCATCATCATCATCATCATCATCATCATCATCATCACAGAAACTAGGAAAGATCGATAGAACAAAATGTTTTGAGAAATTAAAGATGATTGAAGAAAACGACGACGACTGCAAGCGCCTTAACCGACTGAGCCACGCCGGTGGCCTAGTTAACTTGTAAATACTGAATGCAACTTACGTATAACATAACAGAGTAAGTAAAATGTATATTACGATACAAGATTGGGAAGTGCTTTTTACAAAATCGAGGAAAAGTTTGAAGAAACTCGCTCTGGTCTTTTTTCAATTTCCGAGATTTTTTAATGCACTTTACAATTTTTTTTTTAATTTCAATTTTATTTATTTATTTCAAATATACAGAATAAAGAAATATAATTACAAAACAAACAAAGAGAAATACAAATAAAATAATACAAGCAATATAAAAAGAAGATACAGTAGTATTAACAAAATTTGAGACCGAATGAGCAGCGCTCGTGCTCGGTCGCAGTTCAGATATAATATTAAAATAAAAATAATAATATAAATAAATAAGTGAAATAAAATAGAACTAAAATATAATTACAGCGGCAATGGAATTATATAATATAATATTAACACTATAGAAGAATAATATCGCACGTGAAAAGTAGGACTAATATATATTTCAAAATTATAGAATACAAATATAATATAGGTTGATTAATTCATACACATAGGCTATAAAATGTGTATTGTACAATATTTTTGTGCGAGATCGTGCGTATTTGCTTGGTTTCCGCACAAAACCAATCCGCGGAAAGTCTAAAATTCCACATTCAGTATTCCCAACCTAACACATAACAATTTCCCTCTTCTTACCGCTTAAGTAACATATTGATTTTACTGCTTTAGGCTTTTAACATATTATTTTTAGAGACGTTCAATATGGTAATAATTATAAATTGGAAACTTACCACTGCAATTTCATCTAAATTGCACTGTTAATTATTGTTTTTAAATATTTGCAAAATTAAGTAAACTCTACAACTCCACTGAAGTTACTGCATTCGTGATGCAAGTAACATTAAGGAAGCCGTGAAAAAATCAACAAGATTCCATAGACTGGGGAAAAAGACAGACGTATATCACGGCCTGCTGGAGTATAGTAAACACAGAAAACATTTTAAAGCAACAATGTTGAAGATACACACACACACACACACACACACACACACACACACACACACACACACACACACACACACACACACACACACACACACACACACACACACACACACACACACACACACACACACACACACACACACACACACACACACACACACACACACACACACACACACACACACACACACACACACACACACACACACACACACACACACACACACACACACACACACACACACACACACACACACACACACACACACACACACACACACACACACACACACACACACACACACACACACACACACACACACACACACACACACACACACACACACACACACACACACACACACACACACACACACACACACACACACACACACACACACACACACACACACACACACACACACACACACACACACACACACACACACACACACACACACACACACACACACACACACACACACACACACACACACACACACACACACACACACACACACACACACACACACACACACACACACACACACACACACACACACACACACACACACACACACACACACACACACACACACACACACACACACACACACACACACACACACACACACACACACACACACACACACACACACACACACACACACACACACACACACACACACACACACACACACACACACACACACACACACACACACACACACACACACACACACACACACACACACACACACACACACACACACACACACACACACACACACACACACACACACACACACACACACACACACACACACACACACACACACACACACACACACACACACACACACACACACACACACACACACACACACACACACACACACACACACACACACACACACACACACACACACACACACACACACACACACACACACACACACACACACACACACACACACACACACACACACACACACACACACACACACACACACACACACACACACACACACACACACACACACACACACACACACACACACACACACACACACACACACACACACACACACACACACACACACACACACACACACACACACACACACACACACACACACACACACACACACACACACACACACACACACACACACACACACACACACACACACACACACACACACACACACACACACACACACACACACACACACACACACACACACACACACACACACACACACACACACACACACACATATATATATTTTGCAAATTTGCCGTCATTGAACAGAAACCAAGATGGAGATTTCATTGCAACTAATTAGAAATTCCTCTTTCAGGTATGTAATAAACCATCTTCGCACAAAATAATGTACGATACACGAGCGGTATGTTTTCTTTCAATTCTCGAACATGAAAATTTCAACATACCGCTCTTGTAACGCATATTACTATTGCATGATCATATTTTTAAAATTGCAAATACAATATATTTTTTACATGATCGTGTTTTCTGCTCTATTTACATCTATTGTTGTTAGGCCTTGAACGTTAGAATTCCCACACAAAAACTTGTTGCTAGAGAAACCATTCTTCATAACATAACTATAGTTTTTTATTTGAGTACGTTATTTTACGACGCTTTATCAACAGCGTAAGTTATTTAGATGGTAATGTAGGTGAAATGAGTCCGGGGTCCAGCATCGAGAGTTGTCGAGGATTTGCTTATATTGGGTTGAGGAAAAAGTCCGGTAAAAACCTCAACTAGATAACCTGCCCCGAACGGGAATCGAACCCGGGCCACCTGGTTTCGCGGCCAGACGCGCTATTCGTTACTCTACAGGTGTGGACATATAACCACAGTAATAGACCCATTACTGTACACTTACTGTTACTCAAATATAGTTACCATTACAATGCAGTTTTGCGAAGACTTCGGAATAAAATTACTCTAAATTTTCAATGCGAAATATATTGTAGCCTATTTACAATTTAAAAAATATGAGTATGATCGTGCAAAGAATGTACGAGCAGAGCGAGTTTTTCAAAATTTTCCCAATTTTGTAAAAAGCAATTCCCAACCTTGTATCGTAATATAGGCTATAAATCTTACATTAATACAGTTTATTCAACGTAAGGTTAAGATTATAATTAAATTTTGATGTAGACTACTTAATATTATCCAGTGTATGGGACCGGTGCCCACTCAGCATCGTGATGCACTTGGGGGACTACGATAGGTAGCGAAAATCTGGTTTCGCAAACCAGCTATAACGGCTGGAGGGATCATCGTGCTAACCACACGATACCACCATTCTGGTTGAATAATCGTTCACCTCTGCTTCGGCATGTGGACGTGAGACTAGCAGCCGGTTGGTCGGTCTAGGCCCTTCATGGGCTGTAGCGCCATGGATTTACTTTTATTTTACTTTTACTTACTACTTAATATTATCATTATTACTTATATTTTTGTGCTTTAAATTTCCGTGCAATTTTTTCTTGTTTGACGAAACCTAAACGAGATCTGATTTCTAATTTTCCTTCACATCTTTATATTTGCAAAGAAATTCTTTGGTGTAGACCAATACCTTCATCTGCGGTTCCATCCATTTCAATGAATGTGTTTGAAAATAACAGGTTTGAAACGAAATGTGTCCACACCTGTGAAGTAACGGCTAGCGCGTCTAGCCGCGAAACCAGGTGGCCCGGGCTTGAATCCCGGTTGGGGCATGTTACCTAGTTGAGGTTTTTTCCTGGGTTTTCCCTCAACCTAATTTGAGCAAATGCTGGGTAACTATCAGTGTTGGATCCCGGACTCATTTCACCGGCATTATCACCTTCACTTCATTCAGACTCTAAATAACCTGAGATGTTGATACAGCGTCGTAAAATAACCTACTAAAAAAACGAAATGTGGCCAGCGATTAATGGATAATTTGCGCACTTTCTACAAGCATGAGTTGTGGGCTGGAAGCATTACGTCATTATATGAAATGAATGAATTTGTAATGTATGTGAATCGAGACCAATGATTGAAGTCCATTATAGCAGAATGCTCGCTATAACCGAGTTCACTGGATCCAGAATTGATTATATTTATTTTTGGACTTTAAGCCAAAATATACATAATTGATTAAATGGCGATCTTACTCGTGTTAATTATGTAAGCATGTGCGGCTTACAGCTGTTTCGGTGCTATTCGACACCATCCTCAGAGCCTACTAGCGAAATAATATCCGACATTAGCCACAAAATAAATAAATGACACAATACCAAGATAGCAAAACTAAAAACACAACAAACAAAAACACACAAATCAGAACAAATTACACCGAAAAATACACAACACAACAAACGTAACCTTCAACCACAACGAAACCATTCTATTGGAAAAAGGATTAAAACATAACATACCACACAACAACACAGCACCAAAAAAAAAAAAAAACACAGTCATCAACACGGAAACAACAATACAAAACACAAAAACAGAACACAAAGAATACATCAGACAAGACATCATAAGACATATAAACAAAATACACGAATCTTAGCATGCAGGCTTTCACGGCCGGTGTCTAGTTGAAACAGAGCTTCCGGGCTAAGATGCCGTGGTCTACTGGTGCTGACTAGACTAGTGGAACACGAACGGAACTGCAGATTGGGACAGCTGGATAAATCTGCAGTGGCGGAACATGCGTTTCAGTATGGGAGGCACGACATACAGTTCCGAGAAACAGACATCCTCAGCAACACGTCCAATTACTTCCCCCGCCTATTCAGGGAAGCAATTGAAATCCATAAACATCCAAACAATTTCAACCGTAAAGAAGAGGGTCTGAAACTTAACAACTGCTGGCATCCTGTCCTGAAACGGACTCGTACAAAACCTGTGCACAGCGACGGTACGACGGATGAAAACCGAAATCCTGCGAGTGCTGTCCGCCACGATATTGGAACACAACAACCAGCCCAAGGCCACCGCATTCTAGCGAGCGCGGACCGCCGCAACAACTGTGCGCCACGACCAGCCCAAGGCCACCGGGACCGAGCAGGTGCGAGCCGCCGCGACCAATCAACGCCACGGCCAGTCCAAGGTCACGATCTGACGGGCGCGGACCGCCGCGACAACGGAACACCAAGTCTCGGCGCTATAAATAAGGACGAGCAACCAGTCAGGTCATCAGTTGCTACAGGTATCCCGAGCAGAAGACTTCGACCGAGGATACCTAACCACTGAAGATGTCTGCCGTAGAAGTAGACGAAACGTCTGGTAACGTCAGCACCAGTAGACCACGGCATCTTAGCCCGGAAGCTCTGTTTCAAAAATACACGAACCTAACACAACACAAAAGAGAACAGATAAAAAAACACTAAAAGCAAAACAACAACAACAACATAACCTCATTTTCACCAAAGCAGACAAAGGCAATTGCACAGTAATACTACACAAACAAGACCTACACAACAAAATAGAAACATACTTTAAACAAAACAACATCACAGAACTTGAAAAAGATCCCACCACACAATACCACAACACAATAAAAAGCACAATCAACAAAAGCAAACACGTTACTACTACCCAAAATACACAAAGAAAACATACCTATCAGACCCCTAATCAACTACAGACAGGCACCAGCACACAAACTAGCCACACACATGGACAAAATCATCAGAAACAACATAAACAGAGTTAGAGAAGGCCGTATGGCCTTAACTCTGGCAGGTTAAATAAATCATTATTATTATTATTATTGTTATTATTATTATTATTATTATTATTATTATTGTTATTATTATAAAACTCAGAAAACAAACAACAATAAAAAAAACACTGTAGACCTAGTCAACAAAACAAAACAACACATTCCACATAGTGAAAGCTAGTAGACTCTGAGGACGGTGTCGAATAGAACCGAAACAGTTGTAAGCCGCACATGCTTACGTAATTAACACGAGTAAGATCGCCATTTAATCAATTATTTATATTCAAGTGTTAAAAGTAGTGTACGAAAGATTCAACCAAAATATAAGTTTAAAAAGTGGCATTAATATGTATTTTTTTCTATAAGCGGCATTTAATTGTCTGTCCCTATTCAATTAAAAGAGGTGCAGTGGGAGAAGAGATGATCGATGATGAACTTGATGCAGGTCAGGGGCAGAGGCGTCAGCTATCAGACTAGGATGATGCGATCTGTCACGCTGCTGTGGACCCCTCCCCTCCCCTCCCCTCTCCTCTCCTTGTAATTGGAACACAACTTTCTGCGTTTATTAATCTGTTAATGGTGTCTCCGAACTGTTGACGAGACGATGGGTGTTCACTAACGACACCATTAACAGCGTCCATGTCACATTAATGTGGTATATACGACTTCCCATTGTTCTTGAAGTACATGGAAGAATTTCTTGAACTACAAATCCAAAAGAACCTCGATTACAGGCATTTATCTATAAATAACAGCGTTTACAATAGTAAAATTAGAATGCCAAGGACATTATTCACTGGGAAAATGCATACACTACATACCATGCAGATTCTGTCAACATTGAATTTCGTTTTGCTGGTGAGAAGCCACGAACCGGACTTCGAATGGAAGCTCCACGGTTGTGTACATGTCATTGCTCCGTTTACCCTCGACTTGCCTTTTATCTACTCTTTAGATGCAAAATATTGTTTGCATTCTGCGATAAACTCTGTTATAAATTCCCAGACCTAAGTTTGTCATTGTACTGCAGGGTTCGTTGTACCTTGTTTGCGGCCCCAACCTTTAAAAGCATGTAATAACGAGAAAATTACCAGAAAGTTGCGTACAAAATGCTTTTCCCTGGTCGCTAGTAGTAAAGTCTCTTTTATCTGCTACTCTCTCTGACTCCGCAACTGTAGCTTTTGTGATATCTAATAATGCCAGGTAATTGCAGAGATTTTCTCTCTGACATAAATTTCCATCCTCTTGTGAACAGAAAGGGACGTCATAAGAACTGATAATACTGAGACCACATCCTAGTGACAGCTGACCAAGTAATTCAGTTGCTGTATCAACTGGTGTTTACAGCTGGAAGGGCCTAGGTTCAATCCCTGGTAGTGTTGGGATTTTTCTCGTTGTCTAACTTTCAGAACGGCTTCAGGTTCACTTATTATCACTTTACTGTGAAATTGAGTGCTGGGTCTTATCCAGGGTCAAAAGGTGTTCCGATTATACCACCTCACTCTAGTGCCGAGGTAATGGGGGCAAAGGACTCTGTCTCCATGTCCCCTGTGCGCCTTCATGGAGATACCATGGATAAATATATAATAGGATGCAAAACTGCGGTCAGCACCATCTGGCGGCAGAGGGCTCAAATAAGATGATCAGCTCCCAACGTCGTAGGTGGTGAACATTAGAACTACGTGTTGGGTACATTACCCAGAGTTCTCTATTTATCCTTTCGATATATTGCTTGAGGAGACAAGATGGCAGACAGAAACTTGCTAATAAGTGAACATAAAGTGATACTACGTGTGTATAAGCAGTGTATGTTAAACAGTGATGTTTATGGACGTTGTAAAAATAGTGTTGTTGAATGTATTGTAAAGTAATAGTAATATAATAAATTGAACTATCTAAGTAGTTCTTGCAGACTTTTCCATTGCGCTGTATAATAAATACCCAAAGAATACAATCCCAATTATCTAACCTTTTGCTTTATTTTTGTCTCTGTCTGGTTATATTTTAATTGGGTAGTGTAAAATAGATCGTCTCTTTTATCTTCCTGTTGGCTCCGGTAAGAATTTTCAGTAGAAGATGCTGTGAGGAATAAAAATGTAAATATTTTATTTTAAATTGGGTTAGTTTTGAATATCGATGTGGGTGGGAGGGAATACTTTCTGCACAGTTTAACATTTTCGTCACCAGGTGCGCTGCTAAATGCATGGAGTAATTAGTTACTCTTTTCGCTACTTGGTGCGCTGCTAGATGTAATAACGCCCCTCCTCCCAACAGGTGGCAGCAAGATCAATTTCTACAACAGCGCCTCTAGTATGTGTTACGGGAAACTCAGTAAGTTTCGCATCCTATTATATATTTATCCGTGGCGATACCTTTATATTTTACTCTAATGAGAAGGTCAGAACAAGACATGAAGTTGGTGGACAGTTTATTAAAATATATTTATTCTTCTACGCTCCAATGCCTTGACTGGTACTCTCATCTGATTTAATATTCTACATTATTTTTGTATTGTAGCTAGAGATGAACAACGATCGAGAAAGCAAGACTAACAGCGCCCGCAAAGTCGAAAACCCGCACGACAATGTTCTATACGTTGCCGTCGTTGACGTAATGACTGCTTGTGAGTGTTTCGAGACGTCGAGATTGATCACTCCCGAAGTCCCGAACGTCAAGCAGCCTTGAATCGACACAGTTGTTTATACCTGACTGAACTTTTATCTACTTTGGAAACTGCTATAATATACATACTAGGTTCAAAAAGTTCCCGGAATTTGCTATTATCATAGAAACAACGTACCTTAAACACTATTCCACAGTATTCCCTTCAAAATAGTTGCCTTCCGCAACAACACACTTTTGCCAACGCGTGTAGAGTTCCTGGAAGCAGGCTGGAAGCCATTTTGTGAAACCCGTCTTAGTGCTCTCGTCGCGTTTGCGATAACCTCTTCAGCATTGAATCTCCGTCCTTTCAGATGACTTTTCAGACGGGGAAACAGGAAGTAATCAGGTGGTGAGAGATCAGGAGAGTATGGTGGGTGATCCAAAGCAGTTATGTTGTGCCTGGCAAGAAAATTCTTTACAATAATTGCGCGATGAGCAGGTGCATTGTCATGCATAAGGAACCAGTTGTTTTCTACCCACTTTTCTGGACGTTTCCTTCTCACTGCGTCCAGGAGGCGACGGAAGATTTCTACGTACAATTCTTTCGTTACAGTACGACCTTCTGGAATGAACTCATGGTGGATGAGACCCTGAGAGTCGAAGAAAACTTCCAACACAACTTTGCCTTTGGAAGTGTCCCTAGGAAATTTTTGCTTCCGAGGAGATGTTTTCGATTTCCACTCAGATGACTGTCGTTTAGGGACTGGGTCGTACAAGTAGTACCAAGTTTCATCACCAGCAATAATTTTGTTTAAGAAATCACCATCTTCATCAGCCATACTGATCATGTCCCCAGCAAGAGTCATTCTTGTTTCTTTCTGTTCTGCCGACAACATTTTCGGAACTAACTTCACACGTAATGCATGTTGAGATGCTTGTGAAGAACATTATGCACACTTCCGACTGATATTCCGACCTCTGCTGCTACCTCTTTTATGGTTTTACGTCGGTCGTCCTCACAGCATTACGCACACGCTGAGCGATTGCTTCATTTGTTGCAGTTGTTGGTCGGCCGCTGCGTACGTATCGCGGCCACCAGAAAAGCGTTTATGCCAGGCGTACAAGCTGCTTCGCCATATGCTTCTTCCAATAATCTTAATGTCTCTGCAGGAGTTTTGTGTATCAAAACACAGAACTTGATGTTTGTACGTTGCTCTGTGGACATAATTACAAAATGCGACGAACAAACAAAACACTATGATAAACAATTTCCTACAACTCAAAACCAACAATCGCCATTATCAACAAACTTAAAGAAAATGGCATCATGAATGTTACCAACAAAACAAATGTATAATATCCCTTGTTATATATTAATACGAAAAATGGTAGTAAAATTCCGGGAACTTTTTGAACCTAGTAGTATAAACAATCAAGTAGCCTATTTGAGACACCATCTCTACCTTTCAGTGTATAATAATCCGTTCCCCAGTCTTTATTTAATTACTGGGCCCTTATTAAAAGGCTAGGAATTTTCTTTTCATTATGTTTGAGATCAAGTGTGCAATCTCAAATTAACGTTATGTTTTATGTTTCTTAGAAATGCAAATTTATTTGAGAATTGTTTTTCTTTCCTATTCACATAACCATACGTAATATTATACAGAGTGTTACCGAGGTGGTGTTACAAACTTTCAGGGATTATGGCGAAGGGCACATGTATCAATTTGAGATAGGTACCCTGGTCCGGAAATGACCGAGTCGAAAGTTACAAGCAAAAATAGTTGTGTGGAAATGAAATAATTTTATTCCTCTGTACACCTTATTTATGTGTATTTATCTGTACATCTTATATAATATACTGTATTCAGCTGACGTTGTTTACGTTTTCTACTTACAGTATTGCATTCAGTGCGCTGTCTGAGAGGTGGGGACTGGAAACTACACTAAAGCAATGCAGATAGCGTAATGTGTAACGGACATGGTCGGTCCTGATATGCATGTCTGTAGACAGCAGTGTATGTGTACAAGTTGCAGTGCCCAGTCGATCAGTCCTAGTGAAATGGAGGAGTACACGAGAGCGGAATAAGCAGACCTGATTTTCGAATACGGATGAGCCAATGGGAACAGTAGACAAGCTCACAGATTGTATCAGGCCTAGTACCCACGTAGAAGACATCCGGCCCATACCATTTTTCCACGACTGTTCCGAAGGTTAAGGGAAGGAGGGCACGTGGTGCCAAATTACAATTCTATTTCTACACAACTATTTTTTCTTATAACTTTCGACACAGTCATTTCCGGACCATGGTCCCTTATCTCAAATTGATACATGTGCCCTTCGCCATCATCCCTGAAAGTTTGTAAGACCACTTCGGAAACACCCTGTATAATAGAACCAGAACATATTGTGTAACACCACCTCTGAAACACTCTGTATAATAGAACCAGAACATATTGTGTAACACCACCTCGGAAACACCCTGTATAATAGAACCAGAACATATTGTGTGACACCACCTCGGAAACACACTGTGCAATAGAACCAGAATATTTTGATAACTAAGATACTGTTCTGTTTCGTCTTTTTGTCTCATTTAAACATTTATAATGTTATTTATTTCAATTATGTATGTTATTCAAAGTTACGAAATCTTTCCACGCCGACCAAATGCTATTTCGAGGATGACGAGACGAGACTCGAAAGACAAATGCAACGAACACAGCGAGCGAGAGCGGCAGTTAGTTTTGTTCATCTCTAATTGAAACATTTAAAGCTCAAGATGTATGCCACTACTATTTAAACAAGAAGGTAAATGTGTCACCGAATTGAATATTCTTTGCGTGTTCCAAGGACTGAATCCGGAATCTTTGAAAACTTCGTTAATTTTCGCTCTGAATTGATCTGTACATCCTTGAATACGGATACAGTTTGGAACAATTCTTGTAAATAAGATCTAGGACAATATGAAGGTGCTTTTCTTCAGACTTTACAATACCGAAGGAGTGTTTGTGGGTATTGGAATGCAAATGGCTGTAAGTCATTATGTAAGGCTGAGTGGAAATATATTCATGTCAGTGTATTAAGTACAAATGATGTTCAGAAAACGTCTTCTAAAGTATAGTTTGTAAAATTGCGCATCCTGTAAACTAAAAACAGGAAGTCATAGAATAAATTCTTTTGTTATTCCTTTTAGTCAACAAAGCATCTGAGGATTACATAACATAGCATTTTCACTAAATTTTATTTAACCTTTATTTTACTTGCACGTTTTAAAAAACGCAATATTGTTCTGGGGTTCGATTTTCACATTGAATTTCACACATGCTTCTAAAAGGTTCCAGTGCTTCTGTTTTCCTCTAGGACGTCCGGCAGTAAGGAATATCAATGTCCTACGATGTTAACAGGCCCTACGTTGTCTTTTCACACTGATTCGAACTTTTGATCGCTCCTCAATTCAGAGCACGGTTCACTTCAGTTAATACTGTGTGTTGATAATATTATCTGTCAATAGCAAACAATTCCGTTCTTCTGTTTTTATCAAAGTCCACATTTGAATTTCCAATCTACATATCATTGGAGATTACATTAATGCACAATAAACACTTTAAGTTTTAATTTTGATATGAAATTGCATGGCACTGAGTAGTATATAAAGCAACTAAATACACTGTGATATACTGCCGAAAGCATGATAAAAGTTCATAAAGTCCTTTTTCGGCGCTCGGTAGACGGATAAAAAATACATAATTTACGTCAAGTGACACGGACAGACGTATCTTAATTGAGATTCGAATTCATTAGCGTGACTTCATGTCGTATGAAATACTGACCTCAACTATTTATTAAACACTAAAATCTGCTCAGTTGTAGTACTTCCACTCTGTAGTCCTTCCAACATTCACTTCAACTGTTGAAGGCGTGCTTCTACGAGCACATCTTCATATCGAGAAATGTTGTTAGTTTTAATGATAAAATACACATATTTTGTCAATAATACAGTGTTCATGAAGTCAATAATAGTACATTATGCAACGAGCCTATAATGGTAGTAATTAAGACGCGAGTATGTTTGTTTATGAAACGAGCGCAAGCGAGTTTCATAATTTTCATACGAGCGTCTTAATTACCATTATAGGCAAGTTTCATACGACTTTTTATGCTCGACCACATTTCTAACTTGAAATTATTCATAAGTATTCATGTTATGGTTATGTAAGTGAGAAGCGGAACTGACCTGAATTGTGAGATGTGCGCAGACGCGAAAGTATTGATTTTTTTCATTGACCTTAATATAATCTAGAGAATAACATGAAGATTAGTCTTGATATAACCTCGAAATTGATTTAGAATTGAAAAACGAGATGACAAATTGAATTTATTTCAATATTATTTACAATTAACGCTAATTATTATAGTAACAAAACATAACCTTCTGCGACAGTATTGGATTTCCAGCCTCCTTGACTTTTCGCTAATTGTCTTTCGATTGCATATCCGAGAATAATCGATACTTGCTGTTTTATAATGGTACAGTGGTGATTTCTCATTGGCTGAACAAGTGAATTATAATGAATAGATGTACTTTAATGAGGTGCATTAAAGGCTACTGCCAGGTGTATAATTACTACATTTCGGCATGGTCGAGCATAAAATAAATTAAAGAAGATATATCACAGTTATATGAACACATAAGTGTGTTGACGAAGTTACTCAGACATGTTTCGAAGAATGCTTCCCCATCTTCAGTGAAAAGTTACATCGACGAGGTAGTTCAGATGTTCGAACTGAGTTTTTGCTTGACCAAAAATCTACTTTAAAGTCTGAATAACATCTTCAATAAACTTATAAGTAGGGCTAGGATTTTGATGAAATTGTATCTTTTTTCTAGTAAGCCAGAAACATAGCTGCTTTAGTATTTATATGTTATGCAATGAACTGAGTGTTTTAAGATATATTTGTTAGGGCATTTTTTGCCTGTTTCGGCTTGTAAGAGCATCTTTTGTTTTATTCGGTATTTTTTTAGGCATTTTCTTTAATTTTGGCCATAAAGTCCATTATTAATGTAAAATGTTTATATCCTTTGATATTTTCTTTACATATTTTCTCCATTAATACCAATTATTTTGTATAATATTTTAATCGTTTTTCCACACAAATATTGCCATTTTAACGTAGTACACCCCATGTAATGGATCAGTTCAACCACCCCTTCTATACCTGCTAGTTCCGGATAAGAGTGACCTTGTGGTGGACTACAGTACATGAAACTATATCAGGTAAAATAATTAATTGAAATGTACTACTAAGAAACCTGAGGGACAGAGTTCCAAACGAAGTGCTACAAAAGATGTCAGCAATTAAAGATCCAGCACTGCAAGCCAAATGGAAGTGGGGAGACCATGTTGCATGACTCAGAGACGGAAGATGGACGCAGACAGTCACACTATGGGACCCCCGCATTGGAAAGAGATCACGCGGAAGACCAAGAAGAAGATGGGCCGACCTCTTCAGTGAACGAGTAGGATGCCATTGGTCAAGCAGAGCAAGACATAGGGAAGGCTGGAAAAACCTAAGAAGACAAGTGAACAGCGACTAAAACCAGTGCGACAGAAACAAGCGAACATTACCAAACAGTGCAGAATGTGAACCAAGTGAACAATTCCAAGGTTGTAAACATCTCTTACGCGGAATAGCTCACCGCGTGAGACAAATAGAGCTTTCCCTCTATGGGAGGAGGCCTTTGCCCTTAACGGGACTTTTTAGGCTAATCATTTCATCATTTCATTTCACTAAGAAAAAAATTAGACATATGTAAAATTAAATAAACTTAAATGTTGGTACTAGAATTTAATTTAATTACTAGTCTAAATATTAAGTGTAGTACAAAACCTCTTTTCCTTCTAAGCCAATTATGTAAGATCAATTTTAGGGCATTTTGAGGACATTTTTCAAAGATTTTTAGGTTATAAATGCATTGTTTTTAAGACATTTTTTCATGATCTGTAGGTCATCAAAATCCTAGCCCTACTTATAAGTGTTCATATAACTGTGACACATCTCCTTTAATGTATTTTATTGTTAGTTTTAGTAGCTAATCTTACCGCGATGTGTGTGGTAACTTTTATTCCGTTTCTCTCTGACAAATTTGTAATGTTTAAATTACATTTATGACGATAACTATCCTTAAACCGGATTAGAAGCGGTTTAGTCACGAGGAAGCTATCAGAATGTCACATCTACATCCTGAATGTCGTCTTCAGAGCTTCACGCTGTATTGATCTGTCACAGGTGACCTAAAATATAAAAGCGCGCTGTCCTTGTTTTTGTTGAAGTCAATTAACGTGTTTCTTTCCCAGCCTTAATGTGCTCTTATGCAAGAGTCGCTTCACCGTCAGGTATTGGCTTTCACGCGCCACGTCCTTCTCTATGTGGAACGTCAACAAACTCGCTCCATCTCATAACCGGGTAACAACCAAACATGATAATGTAATGTAATGAATTTTGGTTTCTGGAAAATGCGGCATCTTATCTGATACAGTGTTTGAGGTGCCTTGATTTAGCTATTTTCTAGTGAAGCCTGCTTAAGTAATATAGAACTAGTTAGAGATGTAGGCAGTGGAGGAGGGACGGAACTGGCCATTGTAAGGCCCGTAACACACTTGAAGAGTTTTCGCCAGCGAGAAATGTGTTGCGAAAAAATTCAAAGATTGATAACATGGATTCAAATGGACGCCCACACACTGGAAGAGATTCTCGTTCGAAGCGAAAACCTCGCGCGAGTTTCTCGCTGGAATCGGTAGCTCAGCGAATTTTCTTGACACATTTATCAAAGATGTTTGACATTTATACTCTTTATGACGATTGAATGTAGAAAAAGATATCACAGGTGGCGATGAATTGTATTGTTTTTATTTGAAAATGAGGAAAGATGGCTGATAATTGCAGTCAGAAACTTGTCGAACTTGTACGATGTCACCCGTAGGCCTATTTATATGATACACGGGATGAAAACTATAAAAACACGAAACTGAAACAATAAATCTGGAGACAAATATTATATTATCTGAAAATAAATAGCACTATATTTTATTTTGATGAGTTTTAATAGTATTGATTAAACATTTGAAGTAATATATCTATATGTCTTAACAGTTTACATAATTTTAATCAGAGCATAGCAAAGAATCCTCTATCATATCATGAATGGCAAAAAAAAAAAAAAAAAAAAAAAAAAAACTGAGGTCCATTCAACCTGAAATAACGCCTAAACGTATCATCATTCAAATCGAAACCAATGTCCAAAACTCGCCCTTATTTTCGTAAGATACAATGTGATTTTCAGATATTTCTGGCTTTAATTTTAGGCCTACTTTTTCTTTTCATTAACAAAATATGTTCATGTAACTCCATTTCCTCATCATCTGAATACGCAGATTCAACATAGCGTTCGTACGTAATTTGTAAAGTACGACAATATACTTACAGGTTATATATTTAAGTACAATATACGTAAATACATAACCTATAATATTTCCCCCAACGAGTGATTACTATAATCAGAAAATGCTTTCTGCATGAAGGCAGTGCATAGATGATCATAGCGAGGTGTGATCTGTGATAGCGAGAACTCGCCAAGTGTGTGGAGGAAGGCTCTTCGCCTCTTTCTCGCAACGTATTTCTCGCTAGCGAAAACTCTTCAAGTGTGTTACGGGCCTAACTCATTATCTCCTGGCTTAGTTGCCTCATGAATGATACTACGATCTATTGCGCTAACCCTGAAGCTAGGCGCATTCTCAAAACCACACCGGCTGACTTCACTAAGGTTCGCTGCGTACTCAGGTTTCGAGCAGGGCCAGCTCCCTCCGTGCATCGCCAGCACGCGATCGGAGAATGCTATGGAATGATGACGAAATGGAAAAATGGTGACGGAATGATGTAGATGCTTAATATGGGGAAAACAGGAGAACCTCTAGAAAAACCCCCAACTGCGAACTTGTGCGCCAGAAGTGTCACTATGGACTTTTAAATGAAAAATCCCAGACCTGACCGGGACTCGAACTCGGACCGCCTGCGTGACAGGCCGTAGGGATAACTAGTGGACTAAAACTGAATTAGTCGTTTACAAGTTCTTGTACTACAATTCATTTCTCTATATGGAAAATCCCCAAAAATGAAACATCCATCTGAGAAGCGAAAGATATTCTTGATTTCAGCTTACAAGCAAACGTTCTGATGGGGGCAGATAAAAAAGTTAAAATTTTTTCTTCCACCAAATTAGTAATGTCAAAAGAAGTGCTTATACAAATTTTGGCCACTCGACCGCAATTACGAGGGTCGTAAAAAAATAAGTTCGCCATGGGCCGCTAACAGAAAAAAAAAACACAATTTCATGACAAATTTATTGGAACGGACACAACAATTGTTGAGCTATTTTTCAACATATTTTCCATCGGAATTGAGACATTTCTCATATCATGGGATCGACAGAGAGAGGTGCAGACGCAGTCAAACGCTGGTTCCGATCTGAGGCGGCTGACTTCTACGACACAAAAATTGATCCCATGATATGACAAATGTCTCAATTCCAGTGGAGGATATGTTGACAAATAGCGCAACAATTGCTGTATCTAATTCAATAAATATTTCTATGCAATTGTTCTTTCTTATATAAACGACCCCAGGGAAAATCACTTTCTGGACGCCTTGTAACTGCGGTCGAGTGGCCAAAATTTGTATAAGCACTTCTTTTGACATTATTAACATGGTGGAAGAAAAAAAAATTAACTTTTTTATCTGCCCCCATCAGAACGTTTGCTGTTAGACTGATTGGTTGGGTTTTATCTGAGTTTTCCCCAATTGTAAAGCAAATATCAGGTAATCTATGGCGAGTTTTCGGTCTAATCTCGTCAAATGCCATCTAGTAGTTGGTACAACATTGTTAAATAGCTAACTAAAATATTAATATTATTAATATTTATAGACAGTAATTTTCTAATGCAATTCGGTCCAAGTAGAGTCGACCTAACACCTCTTGGTCTGTTCGAAAATTGGACTACGATCTCTGACTGTTAAGCTAATTACGCACCATCATTATTTCGGCGTCGGTGTATCTTTGATACGCGTTCAAGAGAGATATGTACCCAGCCTGATGTCTTAATGCATCAGCAGACTATATGAATAATTTATCCAGTAGGAGCTATCCATTAGATTCAACTTCTGTTCGAGAGCTAATCCTCTTAACTGAGCGCGTTCGTAAAACTACCTCTACTTAAAAATGCAGCACCTGGCCCATGAATTATTTGTGCTCGCTGTGGGGTGTGGGTGAACTGAACTTCACCCACACCCAGAGATTAACGGGCGCAGTGGTAATTAATGTGCAGTGCCTGGTATGTTGCAAGAGAGACAACCCTGGATGATGTGAGTACAGCTTGTAACTCAAAGAATGTCTCTCACTGCTCACAATATGGAGACAATTGTGCCAAAATATGACGTTATGAAATAAATATTATTTCAGTGCTAAAACATCTTTCTTTCTAAACTAGTTTAAGCAGATTTATATCATTATTTACAAAATAAGCGCTTAGTTTTGTCAATATTTAATACACTACCAAATAAAACACAAAAAGCTGCATAACGAGCCAATTGTCAGCATACTTACTATACTTCAATGCAAGAAAAAGCACTACGAACTATGGATACGATCTAGAAAAGTTATTTGTGCGAGATCGTGCGTATTTGCTTGGTTTCCGCACAAAACCAATCCGCGGAAAGTCTAAAATTCCACATTCAATATTCCCAACCTAACACACACAATTATTTCCCTCTTCTTACCGCTTAAGTGACATATTGATTTTACTGCTTTAGGCTTTTAACATATTATTTTTAGAACCGTTCAATATAGTAATAATTATAAATTGGGAACTTACCACTCACTTAAATTGCACTGTTAATTATTGTTTTTAAATATTTGCAAAAATTAATTAAACTCTACAACTCCACTAAAGTTACTGCATTCGTGATGCAAGTAACATTAAGGAAGCCATGAAAAAATCAACAAGATTCCAGACTCATCATAGACTGGGGGAAAAAAAGACAGACGTATATCACGGCCTGCTGGAGTATAGTAAACACAGAAAACATTTTAAAGCAACAATGTTGAAGATAGATATTTTTGTTTTGCAAATTTGCCGTCATTGAACAGAAACCAAGATGGAGATTTCATTGCAACTAATGAGAAATTCCTCTTTCAGGTATGTAACAAACGATCTTCGCACAAAATAATGTACGATACACGAGCGGTATGTTTTCTTTCAATTCTCGGAAATTAAAAAAGCTCAACTACGTTTCTCTTTTTCAAACTTTTCCTCGAACATGAAAACTTCAACATACCGCTCTTGTAACGCATATTACTATTCAAAGGAATATCATAACTTTCATATTACAACATGAGATTGGAAAGTTGTCAAATCAGGTGGCAGATCGAGTTTGATAACCAGTCTAGTATTATAATATGAAGTTACGATAAGTATATCGTACGACATTTTATCCACTTTGATTTAAAAATTTAATTTTTAATTAAATGTAATTGTATTATTTTTATTAATTTTGAACATGACTTTTGTGGAAAGGCGATTGTATTGTTATTAATTTCTTCCTGCGAGAGGCGATTCGTTTATGTTTGTTTTATTCGTTTTAAACACGATAGGTTTTTGTTTATAACAAAAGCACAGCAGTACTAGGAGAAACAAACAAACATTATTAGTTCAAACGAGGATTCAGGTATTGAAAATGCTGTAGATGTGCAATTGAATGTTTAGTTAGTACCATCGAAATCTTGCGTAAGGTATGAAGTGGAATATAAAAAATTTTAAGATTGGCATTCCAAGAAAAATGTAGGTGTGTCGGACATATTGCTGTTAGGCTAATGTTTATAATGAGTAAAATCAATTCCATTTAATTGAATTAAATGTGTGGTTTACATTACGCAACCAGTTAGGTAATAGCAGTATCATTACCTAACTAGTTGCGTAATGAATGTGTTTACATTTTTATTAGTGATGTAAAGTCCACATTACATAAAGTGGATAAATATATTATTTTTGCTCTCGAGTTCGGTGCATTCCGAACCCACACCGGCTAACTAGACTAAGGTTCGATGCGTATCCAGATTTCGAGTAGGCAATCCCACTCGTTCCTACAACAGATTGCTTGCCGGCGTTCGTGGAATGCTATAGAATGATGACGGAATGGAGATCGGTTGGAAATAATGTTGTTGAGTACCCTGGGGAAACGGGAGAACACCGAGAAAAAATCCAACTGCGACTTTGTCCCACAAGTGTCAACTATGGATTTTTCATCAGACCGGGACTCGAACCCGGACCGCTTGCGTGACAGATCGAGGCCCGAACATTCAGCCACCGCAGGGGGACCAATCCCTAGTTACACCTTACCTATTTCCCGCGTTCTTTTTCGGAGGGTAGCCTAGAACGCGCAACGATAGAAGTGCTTGTTGTGCCCTCCCGTACGGGCTATTCTATATGAAATCGATCAGTAAAAAACCTCGCATTTTTTTAATACTCTAATTTTTTCCCTATTCATACAAGGTGCTGAGGAGAGTGCATTTTCAAAAATATACTATCGAAAGTCAAACGGTTTTGGTACTATTGAGCGACAAATTTAGCGTATTTTATAAAAACAAGCCTCTTTCAGCGCTCAGAACTCTGGAACCATTTACTGCAGAACATTGAACGAGAGCTCATTTTGAAGCTGACATTTGGTAGGTTATGTTAAGAAATAATCCTTATTTTTATTGTACACAGAGAGACAGATAATCCTATTTTACTTACTTTTAGGCTTTTTGGCCATTTGTAAAAACGTAAAAAAATATTGAGAAAAAACCTTGCATTATTAAGAGGGATTCGGCATTGTTTGCTTAGTAGTATGGGAATAAGTTTCGAGGGTATTAAATACATTATTTTCACACGCCTGGACTTGAACGGCGGAGTACCGCACGCACTGGCCGAGAGCTGAAGATAAGCGAGCATTGGGCGTCATTTTATTCCTGTGTTTATGAAAACTTGTGACAAAGCTAGCCCAGCCATGACTGCTAGACGACACATCACATGTTTGTCTCCTGGTCTTGCTTGTCTCGACTACCTACAGTCAGCTGGTTAGTTCACACGCGTACTACTTATTTTCTTTATTTGATATTTTCAATACTTTCTTATCAACGCTGCACCAGTAAAAAATAAGTGTTTATTTGTACTTTCAATGCGGAATCTAACCATATATTTTAAAAATATTTTTTCGTGGGCAAAGGCGTCTTAATGAAGAGAAATCTATATTTCTCCATTTCCATAAAAAGTAAGAAAAACTGTTTACATGCCAATATAAACTATAATTTCTCAGCATCAAAATAAACCATGATTTTGATGATTGGGTGAAAGGGTTTCGGAGCCACAACAGTTAAAAGTTGCTAATTTTTTTGAAAATACGATAAATTAAAGTATTTTAAATTTAAACACTATGAAGTTCTGATGCCTCAAACTTTGCACAAAGCATTGTATCACAGTTGTCAATGGACAGAAAAAGTTTCATTGTATTTAAAAATTGCAAGGTCAATTTTATCTATATTTCTGTCGATTTGAGGTGGAATGGCCCGTACGTACTTTAATTGGTATCTCTGCGGCCTAGAGAGAATGGAACGATTAACCGTGGCTTTCATGTAGCGTAGATACACCACTTCGTCAGAAACGTTACCGAATCCATTAAATCTGTTTTAAAGAAATGAAATAGCTGTTGTTTTTATTTAGAACTTGTCAACTGGGACGAACTGCAAGTCATAGGACTATCAATTTGTCAGCGTCTGCTGCTGAGGTTTGAGATGCGACACTGCAAACAAAGCAGCTAGAGACTGTTGTGCTGGCTAGCTGCCGAGGAGCCGGATTACACGAGACGTGCTCTGAAACGGAGGGAGCCGAGTTCATTCCATATTGCACTATTTATAATGACGACCTGACCTACATCACGTTATTAACACTGCAAATCTGAGACTGACGGGGGACAAAGTTCATCATTAGAAAAGTACGACTAGCTTTACTGTGTCTTAAAGTGAACCACATGTCAAACGATTGTCCTCTGTGGTCGAGTGGTTGCCATGCTGGTTGTTGGCATGGGTTCAAATCCGGCCGTGGGCAATGGATTTTAAAGGTTGTAGTTCAGATATTAAGAGTCAAATTAGTATTCCGAAAGCTTCGCCCAGGCTGATTAAGTTTTATCCAGCTGTAAGGCCAATGTCAGTTAACCTAAGGCGTATTTTCAGACTCATCTTGACGGATGCCTTTCGCCAATTTCAACACTAAATAACTTCGAATTTCGGTGAATACAACTAATGAGACCACCAACCAAAACATGTGTCAAGTATTCAGTGGGGAAAAGGAACTGGCAACCCTACTCTCTTATCTCCTGGTTTAGTTGTTTCATGAGTGATGTCTTATTGGTGTCACTTATGAGGTTTCACCCTGTCTTCGAACATATGACTAAACAACAACAATATATATTAGAGATAAAGTTGAATTTTGTGTTTCATGTCAAGATGGCTTTATTTCGAATGCATGGACATGCATGATCATTTGCTTGATTTCCAGGCGTTTTTCTTGTACAGAGACAATGACAGAGGACAAGAGGCTAGATCTGTTGTAGGAGGAGGAGAAGTAGGTTATTTTACGACCCTTTATCAACATCTTAGGTTATTTAGCGTCTGAACGAGATGAAGGTGATAATGCCGGTGAAATGAGTCCGAGGTCAAGCACCGAAAGTTACCCAGCATTTGCTCAAATTGGGTTGAGGGGAAACCCTGTAAAAACCTCAACCAGATAACTTGCCTCGACCGGGATTCGAACCCCGATCACCTGGTTTCGCGCCCAGACACGCTAACCATTACTCCACAGGTGTGGACATGTTGTAGGTATTTTCAAATGTGATTATGCTATTTTGTTAATTTAATATTCAACATTGTATCCAAATAAATAAGTTTCATATATCTTACTTTTTTTTATTACTACTGCGAAATTATCTTAAAAGGGTGACGGGTGAAATTTTGGTCATTTTCAGTCAAAAATCGCATTTTCTTTTTCTTGTAAAAGATGAATCAGCAATATCTTTTGTATATATTGCGACTTCAATTTCATCCAAATTTTACAAGCTGTTTTCTCACACTTTTTTCAGCATATTTCGTCAGGTTCGAAGTGTAAACGCTTTTACAATTTTGATGCTAAGAACGTGAAATTTTACTGTACATTCTATAGATACTGTGGTTAACAAAATAGCGCAAGGGTTTTATGATTAAATGAATACTTTTTGAAAATAGGAAATGAAATATTTATGATGACAATGGAAAATTTATAATTTTAGGTATGCAGTGGTTATAAAAATTATTTCTCCCTTTTTGTAGTAAAGATATAGAAACACTGATTCGGTGATATTTTTCTAAATATGCCATTGGTCTCACAAAAAATTTTCAAATATTTACTAAAAATGGGTGATACATTTCATTTTAAAATACGCAAATTTTTTCAGAATATTTTTGTTAACTCAGAAACTAATTGACTCGCATAAATGAAATTTCACCACAACATTGTCTATCACACCGTGATTATGTCTATAAAAATAAAGGACGTAACTTGAAAAATGTAGAAAATATAAATTTCACCCATCACCCCCCATAATTTCCATAGCGGCTTTACCCGCATTAGTGCAGAATTGTCCAAGCTATTCCTTTTCACTTCTAATGAGTGTACAACTTAAACTATTTGTATTTTAATACATTTCTTTTATTTGACCTGCTGAACAAAGGTTTGGTCTCTACATTACATAGCGGTACACTTTCATATTCTTTTTGTATGAAAATCTTGACATAAATTTGAAATGTTTTCCTCTTACTCCCGCGGAATTAGCTTAGTTTCCACCATTGGATTGGTTATGAAAAAGTTAGTGTCACCTTTATGACGTTAGTCATTTTTTATGTCTGGTGGGCTTATGAATCAACTGAAGTTGTAAAACTAGAGCAAGAGACACTTTCAAACCTGGCATCCTCCTTACTATCCTTGGAATATTATCCTTCCAATTTAAAAAATCACTCCGGTCTAATATAGAAATGATGAATCGAAGTAGGTCATGACCGCACCCTCATCGCCATAATGCGGACAGGTCCACAGACGCCACTGATCTGTCAGATTAGCTCTGCCGTATATCACTTAAGAAGCCATTGTTCTTAAAGAGAAGGATCTTTATCCACGAACTGGAAAGGTCCGGGTTCAGTTTTGGATGGTGGTAGGATCTTTATCTACGGACTGCAAAGGTCCGGGTTCAGTTTTGGATGGTGGTAGGATCTTTATCTACGGACTGCAAAGGTCCGGGTTCAGTTTTGGATGGTGGTAGGATCTTTATCTACGGACTGCAAAGGTCCGGCTTCAGTTTTGGATGGTGGTAGGATCTTTATCTACGGACTGCAAAGGTCCGGGTTCAGTTTTGGATGGTGGTAGGATCTTTATCTACGGACTGCAAAGGTCCGGCTTCAGTTTTGGATGGTGGTAGGATCTTTATCTACGGACTGCAAAGGTCCGGGTTCAGTTTTGGATGGTGGTAGGATCTTTATCTACGGACTGCAAAGGTTTTTATCTACGTTCCGGCTTTTTTATGGTGGTAGGATCTTTACGGACTGGAAAGGTCCGGTTCAGTTTTGGATGGTGGTAGGATCTTTATCTACGGACTGCAAAGGTCCTGGTTCAGTTTTAGATGGTGGTAGGATCTTTATCTATCAAAGGTCCGGGTTCAGTTTTGGATGGTGGTAGGATCTTTATCTACGGACTGCAAAGGTCCGGCTTCAGTTTTGGATGGTGGTAGGATCTTTATCTACGGACTGCAAAGGTCCGGGTTCAGTTTTGGATGGTGGTAGGATCTTTATCTACGGACTGCAAAGGTCCGGCTTCAGTTTTGGATGGTGGTAGGATCTTTATCTACGGACTGCAAAGGTCCGGGTTCAGTTTTGGATGGTGGTAGGGACTGCAAAGGATTTTTATCTACGGACTGCAAAGGTCCGGCTTCAGTTTTAGATGGTGGTAGGATCTTTATGTACGGACTGGAAAGGTCCGGGTTCAGTTTTGGATGGTGGTAGGATCTTTATCTACGGACTGCAAAGGTCCGGGTTCAGTTTTAGATGGTGGTAGGATCTTTATCTACGAACTGCAAAGGTTCTGGGTGGTGGCAGGATCTCTATCTACGGACTGCGAAGGTCTGGGTTCAGTTTTGGGTGGTGGTAGTGTCTCTATCTACGGACTGCAAAGGTCCGGGATAAGTTTTGGGTGGTAGTAGGACCTTTATCTACGGACTGCAAAGGTCCGGGATCAGTTTTGGGTGGTGGCAGGATCTCTATCTACGAACTGCGAAGGTCTGGGTTCAGTTTTGGGTGGTGGTAGTATCTCTATCTACGGACTGCAAAGGTCCGGGTTTAGTTTTGGGTGGTGGCAGGATCTTTATCTACGGACTGCAAAGGTCCGGGATCATTTTGGGTGGAGGTAAGATCTTTATCTACGGTCTGCAAAGGTCCGGGTTCAGTTTTGGATGGTGTTAGGACCTTTATGTAAAATAGTACGTGATATAGGAATAGCATTGATGCGAAACGCACAAAAGTATAATATGAGAGAACGTGTTATCTTCGTGATACTTTTTTTAATGAAGTTCCAGTGGAGATGGTTGAGAGATATTGAAAGATAAAACATCATTTATTCTTCCAATAGTTTAGGAGATATATTGCTGTGTATAAACTGCGAGCCGAAAAGCTTTTTCTCTGTCAGGGATGTTTAAAATATAAATTTCTGTGAAAATGGATGTTTTGCAGCATCATAATATTCTCTCATCTGACTTCCTACAATGAGAAAGTAAAAAAAAAAAAAAAAGCTGTGAATTATTGCATACGAGGGACAGAGTTAGGCTGTTCAAGAACCAGCCGAGGCACCGGAATACGTCCCGGCAGCACTGTCTGCTCTCTATTGTTGTGCCCACTGTGACAGACACGCGAGTGAAAGATATGCAACCGCCGAAGCATTAATTTTCACATTGTAGGACTGTTGCTGATGACACCGCACGCCACCAACTGATATTTCATCTGGACGCAGACTGCTCCTTCCCCGTGTTTTCCGTTGACAAGGGACGACTTCCTGTAGATTGCGTCACGACATAACGTCATAAGGACAGGTCGTGGGTATTGCAATGATGTAGGATATGTGTCGGCGAAAATAAAACAGCTTTTGTTTCTGAGAACTCTTTCTTACCTTTCCTACTGTAGCAGAATGTCTAGCAGTCAGTAAGTACTTGGAAGGAAAAATTTTAGGGACACTGAGAAAAATAATATCACTTGCTCTTTTTATATTGACTGGATTGAGAGTATTTTTGTTTTTGCAATGTAAACTCTCATGTGGAGAAATATTTAAGTCCTAAAAGTTGAAAAAACTATACTCAGAACTAAAATTTTACTCACATTGAGAACAGTAACAGCCATATCACTTCATTACTTCCGCTTATTGTTTGCTGTTGCTACTCGACAGAGAATTTTAATCTGAAGGGCTGAAAAACACGGATTAAGAGCTAAAAAAGATGTTATTGATAACGTTCCATTTATACGATGTAATGACCAATGTTGTACATTCACTTTAGTGTTGCCTTTTGAAGCGAGAAAGCCACTGTTTGTTGTCATAGTTACAGTTTTTATTATAATAAATTATTTTAGTCCTCTGTTATGTAATGATTATCATGCATGCCATACGGTCTGAGGTCCGTGGTTTAAAACTGTTCCTAGGGCGATGAACTTTAAAGGACAATAATTATTAATACTGGTTTCATATTTTGGCTTCCCAATCAAATGATTCGAGATTCCTTCCCCGTTGTCGGCAACGAACGAAATTTATCTTCCGCCCCAGGACTGGGTGTTCGTTGTCTTGTGGCTGTCCTGTGATGTCTCAGCGGTGGGTCCGCGTCATGTCGACCCCATGACCAGGGAGGCCCGCATTCGTAAGTTGTTCAGTGTACGATGAAATGATTTCTTTCCCCCTACCCACAGGGACGTGTGTGTTGATATACGGGGAGATGAAGCAGCTTGAGAAAGAAATAGAATAATGCCAGTGGCCACAATATTTAACGATACTTCAAACACAGATGTTATTGAGTGCCTGTATTGAACGTGGGCGAAAACTGGTCGACATATTATGCCTGGAGCACACTATCAGGGGCAGCAGTTTTACGTCAAATAAAATTCCTCGGTCCTTTGTCATCCGCGTTGAATGTCGACACTGAATAACCTCTGCAGCTGAAAGGGTTGTATAATTTAGATATACCACCACCACCACCACCACAACCACTATCACCACCACAATCACTACAACAACCACTAGACTACTACTACTACTACTACTACTGATACTATTACTACTACTACCAACACCACCTACTACTACTACTACTGCTACTACAACCACCACCACCACCTGCTACTACCACCACCACCACCACCACCTGCTACTGCTATAACTACTACTGCTACTACTACCACCTACTACTATTAATAACACCACTACCTGCTACTACTACTACTACCACCAACACCACCTAATACTACTACTACCATCACCACCTACTACTTCTACTACTACCACCACCACCCTAGTACTACTACTACCACCTACTACTACTACTACTACTACCACCACCTAATACTACTACTACCATCACCACTGGTACTACTTACCACCACCATCACTACTACCACCATCTACTACTACTACTACTACTACTGGTACTATTACTAATACTACCATATTCTACTACTACTACCACCACCTACTACTACTGGTACTATTACTACTAATACTACTACTACTACCACCACGACCAGTACAACAATCATTACTACTGCTACTACTACTACTACTACTGGTACTATTACAACAACTACCATATTCTACTACTACCACCTACTACTACTACTGATACTATTACTACTACTACCACCACCACCACGACCAGTACAACAACCATTACTACTGCTACTACTACTACTACTGCTACTACTGGTACTATTACTACTACTACCATATTCTACTACTACTGCCACCTACTACTACTGGTACTATTACTACTACTACCACCACCACCACGACCAGTACAACCATTACTACTGCTACTACTACTACTACTGCTACTACTGGTACTATTACTACTACTGGTACTATTACTACTACTACCATATTCTACTACTACTGCCACCTACTACTACTGGTACTATTACTACTACTACTACCACCACCACGACCAGTACAACAACCATTACTACTGCTACTACTACTACTACTGGTACTATTACTATTACTGGTACTATTACTGCTACCATATTCTACTACTACTACCACCTACTACTACTGGTACTATTACTACTACTACTACTACTACTACTACCACGACCAGTATAACAACCATTACTACTACTGCTACTACTATTGAGTCTATTACAACTACTAGTATTATTCTGCTACTATTACTACTTTTCTGTTACTGCTATTACTGCTAGCACCACACAGCTCTGATAAATGATAATCAATCTTTAGAAGTTATAAAGCGTACGAAAAATAAACAGTATGAAGTGCTATGTTTGTACAAAAACAGTTCACTGGACAAAAAGGTGTAGCTAATAATATGTATTTCTGACTGTGACGGTTTGTACAGAAAATCTTTTGTTTTCTTCTTCTTTTTGATATTTTATCTTTTCGTGAAAGATAGTAATAATGTAGGTTTGAGAACATTATGTGAGCAAGTTCTTGGAACATAAAGCAATAGGAGGTGGAGCTTAAGTCCCTTGCAATTTGAATTGACGACCATTGTGATATGGACTTCATTTATGAAACAGTGAGGGTGTGACGAAAGGAGTGCTTCACCTTCATCGAGAACACTTTTCACAGTGTCCACTTCCTGAACGTTCAACAGCTGTTGGTGTTTCAAAACACTGAGATCAGAACGGGATCGATTGTCTAATAACTGGCTATTTATATCTCTTAGAGACGGCTACCTTACATTAAAATACAAACGTGGTTAAATTTTCTTTTCTGGACTGTGCTCTGTCACATTGGTAGTTCTATCATTTTAACCTGGATTGTAATATTGTTTACGGAGTACTTATAGGTACTCGAGTGAGGTTTTCGTTAAAGAAAGTGACATTTTGAAGTAGAAGGGCGCTCATAAATTTAATCGTGGTCCATTTGAAGGACAATTTCGGATGAACTCAAGCACTAGAAATACCCAAAAATTGTTTCATCCTGGAACTGAACACCAATTCTCTCGAAGAAACGTTACATCGAGAAAGGTCTACGTTCCTCCTCCGTAAGTTGCTTATCATATAGATGGAAAAATTACATGGCTAGAGTTCGGCGAATTTTTATAGCACGTTGCTGAAGACAAGTGCTGCGTAATAAATAATTCAGTTGCTTTTATCATTCGGTACAAAGCGGAAAAATGTAAATTCCCTCCTACAAACATTGGCAATGTAGTTGTGTAGGATATTAAGTAATATATTCAAACATAAACTCGTGAATTTCTAATATAATAATAATAATAATAATAATAATAATAATAATAATAATAATAATAATAATAATAATAATAATAATAATATCTTTATGTGTGATATTTACTCACGATCGACTTTATAACAATGCCAGTGGGGATCAATTTATAAGACATGCGCCAATGCAAACTGCACTGATATTATCGCTCATCTGCTGTCCACGTTTCCCTAGCAACGAAGTATTCATTTATTTTAGACTAGCCGTACCCGTGCCTCCGATGCACCTGTTAGAAATAAATATAAAGTAATTACATAATTAAAATAGGACGTTTGATCCAGGGAACATTCGTGTTTGATAGAAGGATAAATCGTTTAATATGTTACTTAATTTAAATTGTATTTAAATAATTAAAATGGAATCATTTTGGTCCAGAGACACTCATTGGTGCAATGACAATTCCTTTAACATGTTTCTTAATTTTTATTACATGCATCCATAGTTCAATGAACATTGACATCATTTACATTTAATGTGTATACTTTATTTTACTTGTTATAATATGTTTCCATTGAATTATGGTAATAACTTAATTTTAACCCTTGTTTTCTACGTATGCAGTAAATGGCGCTTGGCCCACTATGGTTATGAACCCTTCAAATAACTTAAATGACTTATATTATATTATATTATATTATATTATATTATATTATATTATATTATATTATATTATTATATATATTATATTATATTATATTATATTACATTATATAAAAATGTGTTCATAACGGATGTACACCAATAAGCAAGTTTTTAATTTGTTATGGGGGCTCTTGAATCTCAGGAGGAACAAATTTTATTTTACAACAGCGCAACATAATCTGCTTGGCTCATTATCCAATTTTTTTGCATTGCATTTAATGCATATGTATTTTATGTATTTTAACACGATTCAATTGAGCATAGTTAAAATTTGGATTATAAAATAATGGATTGCTAAGCTAAAATATTACTGCATACTAAATCAATACACTCTCGTTGTTCGTTAATTCTCTGAGATAAACATTATTTTAAGAAATACAGGAAACAAATACACAGAATAGCCTATCAAGCTTTCTGTGCATAAGAAGCTATTTTAATCTTACCTATCCTCAATTCACTCAGAAGTTACTGTAATAACATTATAGCATTATGTCCATACAGAGAAACTACACTTTCCAATGGTGAAATAATAATTAATTATACAAATCGGTTAATTTAGCTTCCGATATTGCTTCATACAAACACAGAAACATCCTCTGTAGGCTATGATTCATAGCTTTTGATTGTTGTGTCCAAGGCCCCTTATAGACGAAGTCATTTGTTTATTTCATTACACGGCCTTAGATGGCAGTTATTTTAATTTTAAACGCATTTATCTCATTAAATATAAGTCCTATCAAAATTTTTCAAAGAATAAAACTTATCGGAAATGATATTTAAAGAAATTTTTGTTATGTAACATTTTTCATAAAAATCAATAATAAGCGAGATATTTCGATTTATTTAATTCAGGCGCCCTTATAACTCCCATTTTAAATAATGTATTTGAATGCCATATAGCATATAATCTAAGTTACAACGTGTTTTATAAACAGGCCATTACAACCAAATATTCCAATTTTGCTTTCGGAGTCTCAGCTATAACAATTTTGTCTCAACCATTTTGTGCTTCATTATCGTTATCATTCGTTATTTCTTTATTTTTACATTTTCTGAGTTTAAGACAGGTTGTAACATTTGTCTTAAAACAAGATGCGACCTGAAGATGTGGCTCGAGCTGTTTTACGATGATGGACGCAGTGTACGTTACATTGCAAATGTTATGAATATGGCTAGAAGCACAACCCATGATGCCATAAAACGATATAGAGACCCTAGAATATACCAGTAGACCAGGTTCGGGTCGTCCAAGAGCTTAAATCCAAATGAAGACAGGTATATGGTGTTGAGAGTTCTAAGCGCAACCTGCCAGCTACTAGTGTAGCCCAGCAATTTGTTAACATGCATGGACGCCCAAATTCGGCCAAAACAGTTATGGGTGAACGGATTTCGATGATAGTTTAACATATTGCATATTCAGTATTGGTGTTACTGCTGCAATTATGGTTCTCACAACAGAGAAGTGGTTCGTCAGAATGGGCCAGCTTGCTTCACGTTAAAGAGCAGCACCAGGAGCGATTTAACAATGCGGCACCAAATAACACAACAATGTTAGCTGTCGTCGAGAAGTTCCGTCGTACGGATCAGTCTTATGTCGCCTTGCATGTTATAATGACATCTTGATTGTCAGAGTATGTTTGTGATTTCAGTACTGCGTATGACCGACAATAATGCTGGACGATAAACACCTTCTCCTCTGTTGTGACAACCATAATTGCAACACTGAATTCATAATCTACAATCTATTGTATACAATAAACCAGTGATGTCAAAGCAAGCGCATTTTTCTGACCTTGACGTCGTGCGCGGGCAGCAAGCGCTAAGTATGGAAAGAGGAAGGGTTTTGTATATGAATAAGCAACCTGTTGGATTAAGAAAACAGTGGTGCACAAACTTCAAACGGAACGTGAAATTTTATGTAGTTATTTTTATATGGCTTCTTTCTGTTTGATATTATCTGTATTGCCCTTAAAACAAAAGTACTAACACTGATTTCTTAATATTGCACTTGTGTTTTAAATCTTAATAGCATAATAGAGAGTTAAGAAGGAATATTCACTTAAATTCCATAGTAGTATAATATTACACTGTATTAAGTGGATGAAACATATCATTCATAAAGAAAGTGATATTCCAAAGAAAGAGATTGAATATGACATGATAAGTTGGAATTTATATTGATGGTATCTCTAGCCTTACAAAAGTAATCAATAAACTAATCAAAACAATATTACAGTACAAAGCAAAGTTACCTAGGTACTGTATCTGTTTTAAGTGTAACTAATATTACATAACAAAACTCTTATCGCATTATGCTTTTAAGGTGATATTTGTGAGCAACTTCCTATCATCAGAATATTAAATTATTTTCTCGAAATCTGCTGTAGCTATAGAGCTGACATTTTTACAACACACGGGCACGTATCTTTTGCTTATGATGTAACAGTATTTGCTTTGTTATTTCATTTCCTTACAAACAATTTCCATGCGAATATTTTCAAAATTTTCAATACACTATCTTCAGTAATACGTATATACGGTATATTAGATTTACGAAAACATTCTGTAAGGCTACTAAATAAATAGGCCTATACCTGAAAATTTCACTTTTCTACACGAAAAGTTGAGAAAATATTTCTTTTGAATAAAAAAAATCAAACTTGTGAAAAATGAGCATTAAAATTAAAACTTACATTCTTATAATGCACTTATACTTCTCAGGCAAATCTAAAAATTACCATGGATACAGTTTTAATAAGTTCTCTTCCCTTTATCTATTGAATCAGTGCTGGCCATCCCTGAATGTAGCTCGACCAAGCTGCATATACCATCTCTTTCGTCTGTCTCTTTCCTTTCCGCTGTAAAGCGCTCAGGCTCTCCTGGGCTCTAAAGCGCGCGCTTGCTCCTATGGGTATCAGTTGACATGCCTGCAATAAACAAATATTTGTGTCCTAGAGAAACATGGACAGCAGATGAGCGATAATTTCAGTGTCGTCTCTTTTGTTACATACTGTATTAAGACACATGGACAATCTGTCGAATGAAACGAAGCTATTGACAATTATTTGTTTGTGACTGTGAATGAAATTGTTGTTTCACAATCATCATCATGGTCGTGTGTTTTCTCGAAATATCATCATAACCTATAGTTAGTCACTTTCATACAACTGGGCCTTAATCTTTTAAAAGACTACAGTAAGCCCCTAAATTGTATTACTTGGCTGGGAATTAAATGTTCCATCATGATTAAACTTTGGCACAACGATCCGTAATTTCCGGCAAGACAGCAGTCTTCTTTTGTCGACTCCACATCTGAAATGGAGTTCAGCGTGTTGCTTAGTTACCTGCCGTCTCATTGATTACGGCCACAGATTCTTATCTGCAAGAAAGAAATTACTTCCCTTTTCCGTTCTCTTTCGTTGGATAAAAGCGGGAAGAATGTGGAACTAATTTGTACACTTTGTAAGCAAGAAAATTTGGATTTGTTGTGTCTTAAGCGGTGGGAAGTTCATTTATAAATACAGCTGTCAGCTATAATACTTGTCCTGTTTATTTTTGTAAAGCTTGCATCCAGTAGGCCTAGTGTTCGATCTATTTGTGTTTATAATTGATACTATAGTCGTTACTTTGTTGAATAAAGTAACATTCCTTTATATCTTCAAAGCTAACGATCTTATTATCTTTGACGAGAAAAATTAGTTTTATTAGTATGTCAAGTCCTTCAGCTATATTCAAACAGTTATCAGTGTACTAGAATGAAATGTCATCTATGAACCGGTAAAGAAAGTTTTATGCGCATGCGTTAATTGTCGAAGACTTAGTACTTGTGTAGGCTATTGAATTATAAGCACAAAAGAAGTTTAGCTGCTCCAATAATCGTAGGGCTATATTTCGTTGGTAGACTATACAGTCTCAAGATTCTTTCGAAGCAACATTAAATCTGTTAGAAAATTTACTGAAAAAGTTTTACTGATAGAATACTTACTTACTTACTGGCTTTTAAGGAACCCGAAGGTTCATTGCCGCCCTCACATAAGCCCGCCATCGGTCCCTATCCTGTGCAAGATTAATCCAGTCTCTATCATCATACCCCACCTCCCTCAAATCCATTTTAATATTATCCTCCCATCTACGTCTCGGCCTCCCTAAAGGTCTTTTTCCTCCGGTCTCCCAACTAACACTCTATATGCATTTCTGGATTCGCCCATACGTGCTACATGTCCTGCCCATCTCAAACGTCTGGATTTTAAGTTCCTAATTATGTCAGGTAAAGAATACAATGCGTGCAGTTCTGTGTTGTGTAACTTTCTCCATTCTTCTGTAACTTCATCCCGCTTAGCCCCAAATATTTTCCTAAGCACCTTATTCTCAATCACCCTTAACCTATGTTCCTCTCTCAGAGTGAGAGTCCAAGTTTCACAACAATGCAGAAGAACCGGTAATATAACTGTTTTATAAATTCTAACTTTCAGATCTTTGGACAGCAGACTGGATGATAAGAAGTGAAGACAAATTGCAAATAAAACAATTATACAAAGCATAAACGATTTAAAACTGAAATGAAAGAAAAGAAAAGAAAAACTGGTGGTAGAGCATAAATAACTGAAGAAAAAAGTCAAACCATGTTTCTCTGTATCTGTCAAGCTTTCCTCAGAAGAAATTATGTTTTATGAGTCTAACTTTGTTGAAAATGAGAATAGATAATCTCTATTTACGTTGCGCAATATCTACGTAGCCCTTTGTTTATACTTATATCACAATCTAGTACATATAGTCACGAAGTTTGAGTTGTGACGGTGCTAGGAACAATTGACAGTGCCGGTACTATTTCGCATTGTCTGTAATGAGGCGATATTAGCGATCCTAGTGGTTAGCAACTATCTATGGATGCATATTTACTACGTATTGAGCTTCGTGACAATGCAAGGTCGTTGGCAATGGAATTCACGTTCAGTCAAAATAAAAAGTATTACACTAATATTTCTTAAAAGTATGGTATTTTATAATTTAAAAATACAATTATAAGAAATAATTTCTCTAAGCATTTTGTTCAGTAGACCGCTCTATACTGTCTGAATAATTTTGTCAATTTGTATCTTTAAACTTACTCCCTGTATAGCCTACGCTAGACATGAACCTGACATAAAATTCCAAAAAGGCTCATAAAGTTTCATGCATTGGGAATTTAAATAGAAATGCATATGGTATTAACTGGGTGTGTGATTGCAAAGTCAAGGATATTCTCTTTGTCTTCCATGGCTCCTCTTCAGTGACAGTGATCCATGGTGCACATAGAAACACATTACGTTAGTAGAACTTATTGGACATGTTAAATTTAATAATGTGTTGGCTTTCAGTGCCATCGTTAAGGGAACCTGGTAGTGATTAGGTTTCAAAAATCCGATTTTTTAATTTGCATTTTTTTAAATACACAACTTGCTCTTTAAAACAATATAAATATCGTGGGGGATATTTCTCCAGAAAAGCCCTTTAAATGGCCTCTATAAATTTGGCGGGGCATGTATGAATTACAACTTCAAACTTAAGTGCATATTTCTCTGAAACTACCGAATCAATTTACATGAAATTTTGACAGTGTTTTCTGCAGCCTATGTTTTACATAGTAGACCTACAGGTTTAAGAATATCGCACACAGAACAAGAGAAAAAATATATGCATTGAAAAATTTGCAAAAAATATTAAAGTTCAATATATTTTCTGTTTGACTAGGGTGAAATATTTAACTAAATTTTGCTTTAGAATTTACAATATACATTAGTAGATAACTTAAAAAAAAGTACAAAGTATATGAGTGAAGGCTGTAGCAAGTAATGCGCACCTGAAGAATGAGGTGCATTTAGCAGAGTGGGAAAACAGGCTATCAGTTAGAGCCTTTCTTTTACACTTGGATAGAAACTATTTAGTTGTCTTTTATGCCACTGAATTCAGAATAATTGATTGTATAAGCATGGACATTTGTATTCCATTCTGAGTACTAAAAGTCTGCAAATACTGAACTAAACTTTTGTAATGAAATATTTTAATCGCACTCACATAACTACCCACGCCCCTTAAGGAAAACCAAATGGACAGAATAAATTATAAAATTGGAGATATATTAAATATGGAATAACTTCACATAAATTTAGAAATAAATAGACTGAATTGGTTTTTGGAGCATATGAGAAAAATGGAGGAAGATACCTGGGAATATTAAATTTAACACTTAAAGGTAAACGGTCCAGAGAAAGATCTCGAAAGAGATGGATTGCCAAATTAAAAGTAACAAATGAATGAATGAATGAATGAATATGAATGAATGAATGAATGAACAATGAATGAACAACCATGTCGTAAGAGGAAGTCGAACCTACTACTGTGATTTCTATGCAGCATTAAAATTACGTCATAGCCCTTAAGCACACCATAGACGACTATATTTATACATCTTGATTACACAACTTTTAACCCTGTATCACTTCGGAATATGTATGATAAGAACTTTCTTGTGTTAAATATTATTAACATACCTTGTTAACATGTTTCGACCTATTTTCGGTCATCTTCAGAACTGGTCGTTGTTGGTCTTGGCGCCTCTTGTTTCCTGTGTGGGTGTGTTCGTAGTGTAGAGTCAAAGAGTGTATGTGTTTTGAAATTGAGTTGTGTGTTGAGAATATCGTTGGGGTGTGTTTTCGTGTGTCTGTATATTTCATATTGTTCTAGTGTGTTGAGTTTCTGGCTTTTTGGTTGAATGTGCAGTATTTCCATGTCTGTGTTGATGTATCTGTAGGTGTGTAGAACAGACAGGCAGATCATTTCAAACACGTTACAAAGAACACATCACAGCCATAAAAAAAAGTTACAAAACACTTCCACATATGCAGAACACATCACAAATGCCAACCACACCTACAGAGACATCAACACAGACATGGAAATACTGCACATCCAACCAAAAAGCCAGAAACTCAACACACTAGAACAATATGAAATATACAGACACACAAAAACACACCCCAACGATGTTCTCAACACACAACTCTATTTCAAAACACATACGCTCTTTGATTCTACACTACGAACGCACCCACACAGGAAACAAGAGGCGCCAAGACCAACAACGACCAGTTCCGAAGATGACCGAAAATAGGTCGAAACATATTAACAATGTACGTTAAAATTTAACACAAAGTTCTTATCATACAAATTCCGGACTATATTTAGGTTATGTTTTGAAAATACATTAGTAAAACCTAAGCACGTTTCCTACTATAATGTTTTGTTTATACTTATTGTGAACACAGGCCTAATTAGAACTGTTTTCCAAGCTTCGTAATCACAGATCCACGGAAGGGGACGTTTTACGTCAGTAAATCGCTCTATTCCCTTATTACGTAGGCTGTCTGTTGTCAGGCGATAGTCTCGACCTCCCATGGCCTCCTGCTACCCTGCCTTTCCCCCCTGCAGACTCGACGCCTTGTCACCAATCTGAACCCACATCAGTTGGTTGGCAGACGCCGGATAGTTGTGATGTAGTTCTCAGTGATTTTGTGTGACAGTTACGTATTCGAATAATAAAATTGTGACAGACGTTTGAATGACGAGCGGCGTGCAGTCCTGGTCTTTTCCAAACGTGACTAACATTTGCGTCGTCTTCGTCGTTGTCGTCGCCTCTCGCTGTCCTCCTTAAGGTCAGTGCAGAAATAAAGTAGAAATATAGGTACTGTATAGCCAGCACGTGCACGCTGCCTGTAGACTTAACGACTTAATGGGGAGTTATTTCAGTCAGCAACTGCTTCCAAAGAGACATTCATTACTGACATTTATAGAAGTAATTTGTTTACAATATACTTAGATGCTGCTAAGGTAGCATGGTTTGTTTTTAATTTATGAACAAAAACCGTGCCTGTCTTGTAAAAACTGTCAAAGGGCTATTCCATATGAAATCGATCAGTAAAAAAACTCGCATTTTTTATACTCTAATTTTTTCCCTACTTATACAAGGTGCTGAGGAGAGGGTATTTTCAAAAATATACTATCGAAAGTCAAACGGTTTTCGTATTGTTGAGCGACAAATTTAGCGTATTTTATAAAAACAAGCTTCTTTCAGCGCTCAGAACTCTGGAACCATTTACTGCAGAACATTGAACGAGAGCTTATTTTGAAGCTGACATTTGGTAGGTTATGTTAAGAAGTAATTCTTATTTTTATTGTATACAGAGAGACAGATAATCTGATTTTACTTACTTTTAGGCTTTTTGCCCATTTATAAAAATGTAAAAAATATTGAGAAAAAAACCTTGCATTATTAAGAGGGATTCGGCATTGTCTGCTTAGTGGCTCGGCAATAAGTTTTGAGGGTATTAAATAAATTATTTTCACACGCCTAGACTTGAACGGCGCAGTACCGCACGCACTGGCCGAGAGATGGTGATAAGCGAGCGTTGGGCGTCATTTTACTCCTGTGTTTATGAAAACCTGTGATAAAGCTAGCACAGCCATGACTGCTAGATGACACATCACGTGTTTATGTCTACTGGCCTTGCTTCCCTCGGCTAGCTCCCGTCTCACAGTCAGCTGGTTAGTTCACGCGCGTACTATTTATTTTCTTTGTTTGATATTTTCAATACTTTCTTATCAACGGTGCACCAGTAAAAAAATATGTATTTATTTGTACTTTCAATGCGGAATCTAACTATATATTTTAAAAATATTTTTTCGTGGCCAAAGGCGTCTTAATGAAGAAAAATCTAAATTTCTCCATTTCCATGAAAAGTAAGAAAAACTGTTTATATGTCTATATAAACTTTAACTCTCAGCATCAAAATAAACCATGATTTTGATCATTGGGTGAAAGGGTTTCGGAGCCACAACAGTTTAAAGTTGCTAATTTTATGAAAATACGATACATTTAAATATTATTAATTTAAACACTATTAAGTTCTGATGCCTCAAACTTTGCAGAAAGCATTATATCACAGTTGTCTACGGACAGAAAAAGTTTCATTGTATTTAGAAATTGCAAGGTCAATTTTCTCTATATTTCGGTCGATTTGAGATGGAATAGCCCCAAAGCATTTTTTAAGTAGTGTATTACATGTCATTATAGACCGGCTATTAAAAAATGATATCCATGATGATAAATAATAATAATAATAATAATAATAATAATAATAATAATAATCATCATCATCATCATCATCATCATCCGTGGAAGGTATTCAATCTATGTTCTAATATCATATATCCAAGTGCTTCTGGGACGACCTCTTCCAGGTGGTATCAAGTCTAGAATCTTTCTCGGTAGCAGCTTTCGAATGTGCCGATATTATTCTAAAGCCTGGTTCACAATAAACCGAGAACGGAAACGAGAACTGAAATATTGTTAAAATGTATTTAAATGTGAGCATTCACAATTAATTTTTATATTCCCGTTCCCGGGCTCCGGCAAGCTTCTCGTTAACTGTGAATGCTCAATTTAAATACATTTATTTTAACAATATTTCCGTCCTCGTTCTCATTTCCGTTCCCGGTTTATTGTGAACCAGCCTTAACTGCTTATATTTCACAAAATCTAAAATTGAATTTTGAACTTTCATTTCTCTTCTTATTGCATCATTTATAATTTTGATTACTCTTTGTTTGCTTACACAATAATTATTAAAAGAGGAGGTTTTGTAGTTACTGCGTAAAGTGTAAAAGTCGTTTATATCTGTTAGTTTTTGTGGATGTTATCTAATGTTCATTTTGCCACTACCGAAGCTTAGTCGTAGATAAAGAGATAAGAAGTTGTGGACAAGTGTAACTTTCTACTGCATACATGGGCACAATTTTCGGTTACGTGAGGCACTCGATTTGAAGTAGTTTGTTTACTAGGAGAGGAGACTGCAGAGTAGGATGGGAAATATAAACTGCTGTGACCTGCGTCACCTTATCGTAATCGCTAAGGCGGTCAGTGGCGAATTATTAGGAAAGCGCTTGGTTAACGTGAGAGACTCGAAAACTTTTATTCAATTTGGCAAATTAATTCTGCAGCTTTAATCATAAACCTCTTTACTGTTTCTCCGTAGCTGAATTGATTTAAATCACAGGCGAGAAATTGCGTAACTAGCCAATAATATTCCATCACGTCGTTTACGTTTATTTTCTTGAGTATTCTGGCGTTTATCAAGATTACTTAATAGATTTGCACCTTCTCGACATAAAGTAATTTCAGAAAATCATATTTCGTTTTCTACGCACATTTGAATTGATTTAAATCACAGGCGAGAAATTGCGTAACTAGCCAATAATATTCCATCACGTCGTCTACGTTTATTTTCTAGAATATTCTGAAGTTTATCAAGGTTACTTAATAGATTTGCACGTTCTCGACCTAAAATAATTTCAGAAAATCATATTTCGTTTTCTACGCACATTTGAAATTTTTTTATAAATTTATTTTGGAAATAATACGTACAAACAACATTTAATTCCTCGTACCTTTTAATGCAGCGTGTTTAAGGTATAATGTCGTATTTAGTATAGTATGCAAATGTTAAGATCATAAATTTTCTTCGGAATAGTACGAAAAATAACATTTAATTTGTCTTACCTTCTAATTCAGCATGTTCTTTATGACATAAGGAGTAATGTCGTTGTATATTAAATTTATTAATGCCTAATAGGATTTTCGAGCATAACGTACATGATGATGATGATGATGATGATGATGATCATATGTTCTCTCCTTCTAAACAGCAAAAAAACTCTTCCTCCCATTTCTCATGAAATAATAGTTTTCTAACGCGTACACACTGCTTTGTTAATGCCATTATTCCACCACTGATATTGCTTATGAAACTGATATAGAACTGCCCACGCCTAGGAGTTACGTGAGGGAGGAACGGGGACTGTGAAGATGATGTCACTCAGAGCGATAAGCTCTGTGAAGGTCAGTGAGGCACAAATTCTCAAGTGAGGCATGATGCCCTTGTATGTTCTACGGTGTCGAAGTTAGTAAACACGGGAATATGCGTTAAAAATTGTTGTTGTAGAAACGAACAGTACCATTGCGATATTTATTTGAAAAGGATTGCTGCCAGCGTTTACTGCACTTTGTTCAGTGAGAAGTGCTTCACAAGGGAAAAGCAAAGTTAAAGTACACAAAACATTAGTAAGACCAATATTGACTTACGCAGTAAAGCTGAAACATGTACTGAAAGAGCAGAAATAAAAATTGCAAACAACTGAAGGGAATGTTATTAGGACAGTATCATGAAACAAGATTAGCTGAAGTCTGGAATTAAAATGTATTAGAAAAATGTAAAAAAAAGAAAGAAGTTATAACAAATTTGTGACCAGAGGATATCAAATTGTGATAGTGTGTTATTGTATACATGGTCTTAATTGCACCTTTTCTTTTCTTTCAGGCGAGACGGTAAGCGCAGTTGCATGACTGGTAAATGGGACCAAGCCTTCACCTTGAAATGAATGTTCCTCCAGATGTTGTAAGCTACCCGTGCCGCCAAGACTCTCAGAGTAAGCGCAGTTGCATGAGTCATTGCCCTATTTTGGTTGGCGGAATTGTTTTGACATGTGTAGCGAAACTGTTTCATCATATCAGATTCTGTGAGATTATGGTGGACAAATCTGTGGGGATAACGGGGTGAATGCCCTCAAAGTGCGTTTCTCCTCCTGTATGTTATCTCAGTGATCCTTATTACTGTAGTTGTAGAATTACGTTGTATTTATTTTATTAACGTATTTCCTGCCATTTCACATCCGGCGACAGATTTGTTTTTAAATGTTTGCTATCTTTATTAATACATTCAGTTGCTATTTTATTATTCTTTGGAGATTTCTGATCGAGGGTATAAAAAAGTTAATGGAAATGTTATAGCTTGTTTGGCGTGTATTATATTTTATCATTTTTCTACCTGACACGTTTAACTGGTTTCGCACGTTAACGCGTCGTCATAAGTGAAAGTCAAACTTTGTTTTATTAATCTACTATTGATTATCTTTTTAAGGTCGTGTATTTACTCTGAAACGGTTAGACATTCTTGTATATATTTTGCATTGATTATTCCTCAAACATCTCATTAATCTTTAACAGGATTCATTCTTTCATTAAGGTGCATTCTTCTACATAATTCATGTGAATTGTAACTGTATCCACAATTTTATATTATAATTTTACTATTGTTTATTGGTTATAAAATATGTATTTTGATGCCAACTATAACCCTAATATACCTCAGGGTGAAATAGGGTTTATTAAATTGGATAAAAAATATGAGACAGAGTGTATAGAAACAACACCGACAACGCTTAGTAGGCCTATGTTGGGCAAGACGTTAAACTTGATCATTTTTCAAGCGGGAATTCATGTCCTAAAATTCATGGTTTGGGCGCTTTGAAAAGTTAGAGCAACAATAACAAATATAAATGACACTTGTGAGAAAATTAAACGCAGAGTAAATATGGGATATGCCTATTATCATTCGGTTGGGATGTTTTTATCATTCAGTCTGCTCTCGAGAAATATGAAAGTTAGAATTCATAAAACAGTTAAACAGGGTGGGCGGAAAGTAACTGGCTATTAAAAAGGCGTAGAAAATTTACATTTACAAAGCAAATGTATTGAAATTAATTTTATAGGTACATTATTAAATGGGAATAGGGATGCATACCTCAAAATTCGACTTAGGCACGTTCGTCATCGATTAATTTCCTCAAGCGCCTGATTAATAAATTACGACATCGGACATGAGAGTAAAATAAATAATAATCGCGAGAAAATGGGTTTTCTATAGTAGACAGAGGAAAACAATGAGTAAAATTGTTCGTTCTGTACGAAATAATAAAATTATATCCATGGAAGATAAGAAACTAAGAGGGATTTAGACTTGATTGATTTATTAAATAAGCTGTGAAAATATTAAAATATAGAATCTAGGAGAGAATGACTTATTTAGCGCCAATGTAACTTGTTTTAAAAGAGTGTCGCTTTGGAGAAAGTTAACTGTTCTTTAGTTGATATTATGTCGATATATTAATATTACAGCAAATTAATAAGGCGTGGTTGACATCAGCCGTCTCTGATAACGTCTTTTTTTGTAAATTCCTTTTTTCCCTTTATTTCTTCCTTCATTTTCCTTGTCCCTTTATTTATAATGTCTTTGTTTGTTTGGTAGTGCTACAATTACTGGGGAGCCTTAAGCCAATATCTAAAGTTTCTTATACCTGACATAGTGCAGTCCGCATTTCACGAGAAGACCCGTGAACAAGATATGCGATGTTTTTCCCCCAATGTGTTATAACCTAACCCAGGCGACACTGAACCGATGTCAAAGGCCATTGACTGAGTCTTGTTGTCCCAGAAGGCCAATGAAAGAGAAAGGGTCACCCTGTTGGATCCATCTGCTCCTTCAAGAACTCCGAGTTACTGGCTTATTTCCTCTTACCCCATTATCTAAGGACCATACTCCCCTCGCAGGATCCTTTCGTGAAATTTTGACACTACACGAATACCTAGTGGGCGGAGGTAAACTACACACACTTTTCAGGTATATTTTTCCCATACCTTTGCTATACACTTTTGGTTAAGAAGGAATATTCATGTAATCTGCACGCACAATAACACCTAGGTATTAGGGTCGATGAAAACATCATTCATAAAGAAAGCATAACTCAAAGAAAGAGATTTTTTTTAATAAATTGAATTTAAATGAACTTTAGCAAAAAGTCAATCAATGTTAAAGTAATAAACACAATTGACAATTGTAATGGAAGGAGTGAGGCACTGTATCTGAATTAGACTGACTCAGATGGATAACAAAACTACACATTATGCAGTTCAACATAAAGTATTGGTCATCAGAACACAGTTGTTTTCTCGTAATCTGCTAAGCTATGCTGAGTATTTTGAATGGACAAGGGGCCAATGTCTTTTGTATGATTCCACAAGTCAATCTTGGCTTTGTTAGATTAAAAAAATTGGTTTAATAAATAAATTTAAAAATTATTCTGAAATCGGCAGGTGATTAAAATTTGTATTCGCTCTACCATTTTTAGACCTAAAAATTACATGAGGTTGGCGACTGTTTTGTATCTGATTTAGTGGCCATTAAGCCACAAGATGAAAAGCTAGATAACTTTTTTGACTATTTATTTTAGTAGACACCCATGTAGACGATGACGCTTACCTTTCCTCCTTCAATCTGGGCAGCTAAAACAGAGAGCTTATTTTAGGCCTACAACTAATATTTTCATCCCTGATTAGATTCAACAAGACATTTTCGTCTGTCTCTCATCCTTATTTATACTTTTACAAATAAGTTAATTGAATTTCAAATATACATATACTGTGAAAATTCAGGGGATATCTACTGAAGCAAAATTAAAAATAAGGCCCTTCTTAAGAAGAAAGGATCTATAGAGTCTGAAATAAAAAGATTTTAAGAGAAGATAATCCAGATTGGTGAAGTCATTAAGCGAACAAAATACCACCGTTGTAATATAAATTTTGTGCTAATCTTGCGTCAATGGATTGTATTAAGAATGGCTGTTCAAATCCGGAAGGGCGTAGGCTACATGCCATTATAGCTCTGTGTGCAATTTACATCCTGTTTTTATTACCTGGGTTGTTTGAGTGTGCAGATTACATATCCAAAATCGGTGTGTGCAAATTACGTGTGTAAATTACCTTCTTTTAGGTCATATACCTGAAACGTGTGTGCAGTTTACCGCCCCCGTACCTAGTAACCCGTGAACTGGGGTCGGACTTCTTCCCAATATATTATAGGTTAACAAACAAGCGGACCCTCATACCGTAGAGCTCAAGATTCTGATTTCAACTCAGTGTCAAAGCTGCTTCTTAAGTTTTGATTGCAAGCTTCTCAAGTCTGAATAAAACAGTGCAAGAGAAGACAAGACAGGTGCGATGAAGGCTATTAATGGAGTACTTCATCTGTTGTATTTAAGAGTTTTGTGCTGACCTTGCGGCAAGTGGAGGAAACGGACGAGTGGCTGCGGTTGAGTTAGTCATCCGGAAGGGCGTGAGTTCTCCTTCTGGGCGTGGGGACAGTCCCTCGCCCCTTATCGATCCGTGCAACAGCGATACGTCGAGTTGCATTCCTTCCATTAATAATCGGCATTGTCGCGTGGCTTCAGGAAGTGAACTCCTTTATCTTCGCTCATTAAGCGAGTTACTCTGTCATTAATCTTGGAGAAGTAATTTCTCTCTCCAGTACCTTCAGATAATTAATCGATCATCATTATGTGAACATTTACGCTGGTCGATTTCAAGATATTCAGCTTCACATAAACTTTATCGAAGTGAAGGTTAAGTAATTTTGAGCCATTTACTTTTTTATTTTTAAAAGAGTAGCACTGTGATTATTATTATTATTATTATTATTATTATTATTAATTTATTATTAATTGTATTTTTATTAGTTGTGTTTATTATTAATTGTCATTATCAGTGTAAGCCTATTTTAACAACCAAAAATGTATTTAAAAATAGGCTTAAGGACTTTACTAATAGACGATAATTATACACAGTATTTAAAGGGTGTAATTGATATTTTGTTATTGAAGTGTTGTATCAGTGAAGAATTATGTTGTGTCAGTGAAGTGTGTTGTGTCAGTGAAGTGTATTAGTAAGTGAAACGTGTTCCTGTCAGTGAAGCTTTATAGTTTATAGTGGCAGTGCAAAGTATTTGACAGTGAAATGTTTTTGAAGTGTTAGTGAAATCAGGATAGAATCACTGAAATGTGTCGTAGTTCCAGTGCAGTGAGTGAGTTGACAGCGAAATGAGTGTAGTGTTGAAAGGTACTTGTGCAGATATGAACATATCATACTCGTGGGTTTTAGTTCGAACATAGGTTTAAGGTACAAATTAGATTTACTTTAAATGTTATTTTAACCGATCGTGCTTCATTTAATTTAAAATGTTCCCTGTTGTTGTTATTATTATTATTATTAATTATTGTTAGTATTAATTATCGTTAGTATTAGTTATTAGTATTAGTATTAATTGTATTTTTATTAATTGTGTTTATTATTGTCATTATTGAGTATAATTAGTTACCACTGCCACCGGGTATATACCCATTGCAGTGTGAATAAATACATACATACAAATAATTAGTAGGCTTCGAGACTTCGGACCCGATAGAGCAGTTCAGTAGGAAATCCGCATAACGACGTACTGAGTATAGTGGTAAAGCGTACAGTGGGTGGGGGTACTGTAGAATGAATGACAACAAATACGCAAAGAAAAACGCTTTGGATTTGAAGGTTCTGACGAATAATTTGGTTTTCATACAAACCCATTTTCAAACTGTATCTGAAACTATTACACGGTTAGAAAAGTCAGAGCAAGAGATGCCGGAAGCCCTCAAATTAATTTAGAAAATGTTGAAGAGAATTAATGAGACACCAAGTACACCGGTTACTGCACGTGTAAAACAGAAGTGGAAATCAATTTTATGTAAAAATAACGGATATGGAACATTGTGTAACATAAACAGCAAATTAATGGGCATAGAGTCACCCGAGAATAAAGGACTGTCTCTTAGAGACTGCAATGATGTTGGGTTTTTTCGTTTTGCTCCTATCACGTCATGCGACCTAGAGCGCAGCTTTCTACAGTACAAACTTTGGCAGATAACCGAAAAAGATTTACGTTTGAGACACTGAAAATGTATCTTGTAGTACATTGCAATTCAGTACTGTAACTACACTTCCTAAAGACGACCAATAGGATAAATGAAGAAATTAAAATTGCTACATGCTTATTTCCACCATTAACACTGTGTATAATTAAACACAAATGCTTATAAAAGACAGGAGAATAAATGCTTTTCACTTTCTTTTGACATTGTCATTGTATAATGTATATTTACTTTCAGAATGTACATATGTGTGTGTTTCCCCATACTACCGTACTCTACTTTAAATAGCAACGTTGTTACCTCAACACATCTGTACTTACCTGCAGCGAGTCAACAACCTACAGTGCATGCACAGTAAACTTATCGTATCGGGTCCACAGTCTCGAAGGCTGGTAATTAGTTACCGCTGCCACCGGGTATATACCCATTTGCAGTGTGAATAAACACATACATACATATTTTGTTAGCTACAATAATGGCAAGATATTTTTTTGTGTTGGTTTTGGTTATTTAATTTGGATTTCCGTTCCTTAAAAATATTTGTTGTTAAATGAAGTTTTAAGGTAACGGAAATCGTCAGCAGTAAGTTGGCTAAACACAAATGACAAAAGAATGTTAGAAATATGGCTAGATTATACAAATCTGGAGGTACGTTAACAGAAAGCCACAAATTAAGCCACACAGTATTGTGTGCACTCACAGTTGAGTTCTGGCGTCTTGTCAGCTCATGTGAGTTGTGTGGATATAAAAGGAAAAATTGTGACGATGTCGTGTATAGTTCCTGGGGTAGCTCAGTCGGTAGAGCATTCGCGCGCTAAGCGAAAGGTCCCGGGATCGATACTCGGCTCCGGAACAATTTTTCCTTGAAATTATTCATATGGCTAGATTGGTGCTGCTCGGTCTTGACTTCACCCCTCCCGATTATATGACGTTTAAGAGATTCCAACCCCGCTGTTGTCAGGTAGTAATTAATAAAACTTCATGGTAACGAAATAATCAGTCACGCAGAAAAAAGAAGGTGCACATTATCATGAGGAAATTCTCGTAACCACTGAGGAATTGCAGATATTTTGGATGATTTTATTTTTGACATCCCCCCCTACGGAATTACCATCCTACCTCTTAGCGGAAAGTATCATATGAATTACACCTGTAGTTTGCAGCAATTCTTCTAAGTTTTGAAAGAGGAAAGAGAGGTGGAAGGGACGGTTAACGTGAAAATAGCGTCGTTATGTCCAAGGCTGCTATTTCTTCAAATTTCTTTAAAATTCAGCAGGTGAAGTGAGAAAGATATTGTCCTCTGTAAGATCTGTAGATGAGTTTGTACAGCCTGAAAAATAGGCAAAGTAGTCCTGTTGTTTGAGTGGCAATTACACATCTTAACATCTATATTTATTTAATTTATTTATTTATTTATTTATTTATTTATTTATTTATTTATTTATTTATTTATTTATTTATTCATTTATTGATTGATTTATTTATTTATTAATTTAATTTAATTTAATTTATTTAATTTATTTAATTAATTTATTTATTTAATTTATTTATTTTATTTATTTTATTCTTAATTTATTTAATTAATTTAATTTATTTAATTTATTTTATTTATTTTATTCATTTAATTTATTGAATTTATTTAATTTATTTATTTTATTTTATTTTATTTATTTTATTTTATTTATTTTATTTATTATATTTATTTTATTTATTTATTTAGTTCGAAATGAATACAAGTTAATAAATACAATGAAAGATAAACTAGCCCACTCCTGAATGAGTAAGACTCGTGCTCAGGAGGGGATTCCAATACAGACAAAAATAAAATTAAAATTGAGAGTGAATACAGATTAAATAGTGTTTAATATGTTTAAACAAACTATAAATCCAATACAACATTTTTTTTTTATTTATTTGGAGAGGATTCGTGGTTTTTATTGGAATAAAATTTGTTCAATTCGGGGACCTTGACTCATGCTATGATAAAAAGCTGCATTGGTTTTACATTTTGGTTCAGACAAACGCAGAGAATTCATATTTTTTAGTTCTATATTTATGTATATACCTTTCAAAGTTATTAAAATTTCTATGAACATATTTTAATAAAATAAAATAATACATTTGTTTAATGTTGAAAACTTTGAAATGTTTAAACAACGATTCAGTTGGGTAATCTTTCTGCTTTTTTAAATAAATTTTTAATACTTTTTTCTGTAGTAAAATTAACGGATAAAGGTTGGATTTAGTGCGAATAATTTAAAGGGAAAAGAAGATGAAAAAGGAAGCAAAATGAAACAAGAAAGAAGAGGAGGAGAAAGAGAGAAAAGCAAGTGGGATGCGGAAAATACGAGTAACAAAAGAAGCGGAAAAGAAATTTAACAAAGAAGAGAACAGGAAAATTGTAATATAAGGAAAGGGAAGAAAATAAGAGAAAATGTACAGGAAATAATAAGGATAAAGGAAGAGGAAAATATAAAAAGATAAAAGAATAAGAAATGGAAATATTGCAGAAAATCAAAAACTTAAGGAATAGTAAAAAATTAAAAACAGTAGAAGAAGAAAATTAGGAATAAAACCTTATTGTGTCATAACAGATTTTGCTTAAGTAAGTTATGATAAGAAATACTTTATGGAGTTATTAAGGTGACAGACAATTCCAGCATGCGGTAACAGTGCTGTCAGGCATGGTGACAAGCTGTGTTTAATAGACGATAATGGCCGCACGTGTCGCTGTGGTCGGGTATAAATAGCGCGACGCAAGGGCGCGTTTTGCTGTTAAACTCGAAGGGGAGTTCCCAATGAAGCATTGTGCGGGGACGAGAATTTCTGGCAGAGAGATTCATTCAAAATTGTGGGAATAGGCGCAGCGGTACTGCTGGACCCCACCTGTAGTACTACTGCCACTAGATTCATTCAGAAGCTCTTAGAGACGAACTTACTATACACAGATTATTATTTCAAGTTATTATTTTTGATGACACTAGGCCTATAATTTTTTTGCCAGTAATTCAATTTGCTGGCGTTATCATCCTTTATACTTGCACGTAAGAACTCTTAAGTAATGCTATATGGACTTAATGAAAACTTTGAACTGTTATCGACACAGAAAATTAACCATGGGGCGGGCTAAATCGAAATTGGAAGGGCTACGCATTGATTACGCTGAAATAACATAGACAGTTTTTGGAGCTTTGCTAGTGTTAAGCGTGATAGATAGCCTGGAACCTTGACTTGCTGAAAAAAGATGTTTCATTTGACTAAAGATGAATATCGGTTATGTACATAAAATTGCAATGTTACACGGTCCAGTTGCTGAGAATACAAAGGAAATAATTACTTAAGAATAATGATGGATTTGCATAAAATGACATCAAGCAAAAATATTTTTCAATACCGCGTGAAAAAAAAATCTTTCACTCACAGCTGCGAATTGAATATTTCCTCCAGGGAGAGGGACATACTGCCCATAATATTTTGCAGTGTTGCAGACTGAATTAATGTATTTTATATTTCGGAATATGTATGATAAGACTTTCTTGTGTTAAATTCTAACGTACCTTGTTTACATGTTTCGACCTATTTATGGGTCATCTTCAGAACTGGTCGTTGTTGGTCTTGGCGCCTCTTGTTCTGTTTCCTGTGAGAGTGCGTTCGTGTGGTATAGTGTAGAGTCAAAGAGTGTGTGTGTTCTGAAATTGAGTTGTGTGTTGAGAATTTCGTTGGGGTGTGTTTTCGTGTGTCTGTGTATTTCATATTGTTCTAGTGTGTTTAGTTTCTGGCTTCTTGGTTGGATGTGTAGTATTTACATGTCTGTGTTGATGTCTCTGTGGGTGTGGTTAGCATTTGTGATGTGTTCTTTGTAACGTTCAACAACTTCTACATAGATCAGACAGGCAGATCGTTTCAAACACGTTACAAAGAACACATCACAGCCATAACAAAATTACAAAACACCTCCACATATGCAGAACACATCACAAATGCTAACCACACCCACAGAGACATCAACACAGACATGGAAATACTACACATCTAACAAAAAACCCAGAAACTTAACACACTAGAACAATATGAAATATACAGACACACGAAAACACACCCCAACGAAATTCTCAACACATAACTCAACACAACTCTTTGACTCTACACTATACCACACGAACGCAACGTCACAGGAAACAGAACAAGAGGCGCCAAGACCAACAACGACCAGTTCTGAGGATGACCCATAAATAGGTCGAAACATGTAAACAAGGTACGTTAGAATTTAACACAAGAAAGTCTTATCATACATATTTCGAAGTGATACAGTGATAAAAGTTGTGTAATCAAGATGTATAATTTTATATCGTTTATTGCAAACAAATCCATGAAGGAAGACGCTGAGAATACTTTTATTTTATTGGATATGGCATTCATATCCCGCTTTGATAATCCTCGAGTGAGCAGTGCATCTTTTTGAACCGAATGAGATCCTTGACCTTGGCACAGTCGTCACTCCGTTGCAGAACCCTGACACCATTAAACAATGAACGAACTGATTCTAAAATTACCCGTGTCATGCATTAGACAAAGCCATTGCCTTAATAATGGCACTTACTGTGTAAATCGAGCAGCAATGGGCCAGCTGACCGTTTATCATCTGGGAAGCCAAAGTTTCGTTCCTTTGGCGGTTGTAAGAGATCAAATGAGTGACTATGAAGTGTTAAGTTGCTTCGATAGTTGGCTTTCCTTTGCTATTTCATTCAACTGCTATTACCCCAGACTCGCCAGAGTTAAGGTATTGTGAAAACCAGTGAATACAGGGTGATACGTTTTGGGTATGGATAAAATAAAAAAAACATCGTAAAACATTTACTACTGAACTTTATTTGTTGAAACTTTGTGCATACAACACTGAAAGGTGGGAGGTTCCTCAGAGCTCAACATGACCTCCATTGCGCACCCTGCACATCTCATAACGGTGATGCAATTCAGCCCATGTCCGTTGTAACATAAGAGGGGTGTTTTGTTGAAAAGCTTGAGTAATTTTTACTCTCAGATCATCAATGTTCTTGGGTTTCTATGAATAGACAATGTCTTTAACAAAACTCTACACGAAGAAGTCAGGAGGGGTTAGATCTGGGGAGTTTGGGGACCAAGCCAAGAGATAGCTGCTTCTCGTATTAGGTTTCGCCTGCGACTTCCTGCATATTTTTTTAACACAGAACTTGTTTCTACAAATGTTCGATACCACAACATTATGGAATCGTATTTAGGTACATTACGCACACCATACTCACGTCGAAATTCCCTTTGAACTCTTTTAACACTCTCAAATTTAGCATACCAAAGAACACATTGTGCTCGCTGTTGATTTGTAGTACGTAGCCATTTTAATCATCTACGATTTTCATTTGTCCTTTCAGATTATGTATTGTTGATTTTCATATATATGGAAACTCCTATCTTTTAATCATAATATAATTAGCAAGAACATTTTCATACTATCATAATAGCTGTATAATAATAAATTAATATTATCCATATCCAAACGGATCAAACTGTATAATTTCCACAGAAAAATATTCCAGTGACCAACTGGTTCAGGAACATTCATTCACTACATGGTCTAATGTGGTAAAGGATTCAGTATCATAAACGTCAAAACTTTACAGTTCACTAAAATAATGCAAACATTGTGGTCCACAATAATGTCGGAAGTGAAAATATCACAATATTGCAACTGTTTTAATGGTCAAAATATTGTAAATTTTTATACTGAACAACAATGTAATTTTATTATCTCAACAATAACTCTTCACTTTCTACAATTTAATTTCAATCCCGTCAAAAATGGGATTTGCTCTCCGCACAGCCACACAGCGTTCGTTATTGCACTCCACAAACGACAATGACAATTTACTTGGACTGTTACGAACAACAATGAACTGTTAATCTTAACTAATATTCACAAAGCACTATTTATAACACAGAACTGTCAGTTCTCAGTTCACAGCTCGTTTGTCTTGGCTAGTTCTTCTAGCTCAGTCACTCGCGTTCACAGAATCTCGAACCCCAGACCTTCAGAGACGATCCGCTGCACTTCAAACTCAGGTCCCCCAACTGCGGTCCACTGCACTCGAACTCCGGGCTTCAGGCTCCACAGTTACGGACACAACTCAAGTCGCGCTCTGGTCTCGAAGCTGGCTTCACTGCTACACAAGACTGTCTGGCTTGCTCTCCACTGACTTTAACAACACTGCCTTACTGACTGACTGACGTTCACTTGCGTCTTCTCTTTTATAACCAAACAATAGTTTCTGGAGAGTTCGCGAAAGATTCCACTCTCGAATCATCCGGATATCTCTCTTCTCTGCCGCAGTCGCTCTTTCCCCTTTCTCCCCACAGCACATGCCCCAGGAAGCAGATGCGCGCGCAACCTGCCCGTCAGGATGGCCGACTTAGCCCTTCCTTCTCACGTGGCTGTCACAATATGTTAATGTCTATCAATTGTACTATGGTACAGGACAATGCCAATATCTGGCGTTTTATCCTATACTTACAGGAGCAAAAGAGTGTAACCTACCATTCAACATGCATACACTTCCTTGACATCTTTAAATGGTTTCATATACCGACATACAAAGGTCGGAGTACGGAAGTGAGGCCACCAGGAATAACAAAAGTATCAGTCTTTGACAGAGAAAGAATTTTCTTGGGGTCTTCCCCTAGAAGCCTAGAAACTGTCCCATTTCGGTTGGCTGAGGAAATAAAGGACCGGCTCTTTTTTGTCGCACTATCCGCACCCAATAACGGATCATAGCTTCATGCATCCACTCTTCTTCTTATTCTCTCACATCTTCAGCATGGTTTTTCTTTTGTAGTTAACAAAGGCGGTAATTTCCTCCCATACGCCGTTGTTGCTAGCATCACTGTACAGCACGTTTCCTCGTAACCCTTTGCATGCATTAGTACACTGATTTCTCCTTGTTTTAGTAACTGCTCTGTTCTTTGGTATATCGGTATACTCTTCATCTTTCACCGTCTCTGCAGCTCATCTCTGGAACTCTCTACCACAACATGTCAGAGACTGTCGGACATTGTCTAGTTTCAAAAATAAATTAAAATTGCACTTTTTCAATTCAGATTCCTTTCAGTTATAAGCCCTTTTCCCTGCGATACTTTTGCAAAAATATAGGCTATATATTTATTTTTCCTTCCTTTCCCCTTTTTGTTCTCTTTATCAGCCGATGAATTTATTATCATAGCCTTTTTATCGTAAATTTTATGTAATTTTCGTATTTCTTTTCTCTTTTATATTATTTTATTACATTCCATTTTGATATATTCTTCCCTACGTTTTTCCATATTAACCATTTGTACTAAATGAGTTGCTTTCACTATATTCCAATGTATTTTACTTTCTTTTTTTATTATGGTATTATTTTCATGTTGTTTAGTGTCGATTTTATTATGCTGTTATTATTATTTTTTTTTGTAATATGTTAGTATTCTGTTCTTTAACTTTTTGTTAAATTTTAACTGCTTGTATACTTTGTGACCTGGTAGAGTGTAAGAGAAGGCCCTATGGCCTTAACTCTGCCAGTATAAATAAAGAATTATTATTATTAAAGGTATAGAGGCGTCTGATCTGCATAAACTATCTGCGACAAATATTTCTAGTTCATTTGAATAACAAATCTATGAAATACTACAATTTTATGCTCAAAGTCTTGTGGCATTCTTTGATAAAGAGATGTTCGTGTTCTAAGTGATAATCAATTTCTTCTCATAAAACAACAGATCCAGCTTATGATTGTTTTAACTACAGTGGAATTGATGGCCACACTTTTTGCGATCGTGTTTTGTATTTCGTATGAAACTCCGACTCCATTGTTACCTAACTCAGTTACATATTCCAATAGTTCATTTCAATTGCTGACTACTGTCGCTTTTTGCGCCATGAAATGCCTTTTTGTTTGTTTGGCGTTTCTAAAGTGCCTGCTCTTGTTTTCGCCAGTTACGCACTTTGAATACCGACACTGCAAAGTCATAAACGAGCGCAGGAGCGCTATTTTCGTGAACTGCACATTCAATCACTTTCAACTTAAAACTTGCTGTATAACATGAATGTTCAGACTTATATTTGTTCATTGTAGTAATAAACACATCGGACACAACTGACAATGACTGAACAATAATAATCGACAGTGCTGTGACATTCGAAAAGTGTTTTCTGTATGCTAAAAGGAACCAATCATGACATATTAACTCCAATAATTTCAAGGGGAAAATTGTTCCGGGCCGGGTATCGAACCCGGGACCTTTAACTGAGCGCAACAACGCTCTACCGAGCTACCCAGAAACTCTACCAGACATCGGCCCAATTATTCCCTTTTTATATCCATATATCTCAATTGAGTTCACAAGACGTCAAAGACCCAATTGAGTGCACACTTTTTCAGTGTGACTTAAATTGTGGTTTTCTGTTGACGAACAGTGACGTGTATTATACAAATGTGACTTTTCAGGAATAGCTCCCTGTAAAGATGACTTGAATAATTTCAAGGTACTAGGTTCGATACCCGGCCCCGGAAGAATTTTTCCCTTCCGGGAGCTATTCCTGAAAAGTTAGATTTGTATATTAACTAGTTCAGAATTTTAAATAAAAAAAGGAAGTGCATCCAAGATTATGATTTTGTATTCTGCTCCAATTTCTTCACAGAAATGATACAGTTTCTGACTGATATGTACAGGTATTATATCAATATGACGGACATCAATGACAGCATCGAGAATCAGTGATAGATTAGGTTTGGTTTGTTGAGGGTTTTGGTATGCCTTGCAATTACGTTTTATGGTAGGCATTCCAAAAGCCTGAACAAACCAAACCTAATCTCTCACTAATTACCGGCTATTAGGCCTATGTGTAATTCCCGGATTAATTAATTTTACCGTAACATACACATCTGAAGTCTAATTAGTGAAGTAGTCTATATAGTCAGCGATGTATGCAATGGAGGAGGAAAGGAACTGGCCACACTACCTTGTGGCTTAGTTGTCTCATCTCATGTGTTATGTCTTATTGGCGTCACGTATGAGGTTTCAACCGTCTTCGGACAGTTCACTAAACAAACAGTAGCACGCATCCAACCTTACCCCCTGCACTTAACACGCTTGTATCGTAATATATTATAACATGAAGTAGGCCCTGCTATTAATTTATAGATAAATGAATGAATGAATGAATAAATAAGAAAGAAAGTAAATAAATAAATAAATGAATAAATAAATAAATAAATAAATAAATAGATAAATAAATGAGTAAATAAATGAGTAAAAAATAAATAAGTAAATAGATAAATAAATAAATAGATAAATAAATAAATAAATGAGTAAATAAATGAATAAATAAATAAATGAGTAAAAATAAATAGATAAATAAATAAATAGATAAATAAATAAATAGGTAAATAAATAAATAAGTGAGTAAATAAATAAATAAATGAGTAAGTAAATAAATAAATAGATAAATAAATAAATGAATAAATAAATAAATAAATAAATACATAAATAAATGAGTAAATAAATAAATAAATGAGTAAATGAGTAAGTGAGTAAATAAATAAATAAATAAATGAGTAAATGAGTAAGTACGTGAGTAAATAAATAAATAAATAAATAAATAAATAAATAAATAAATAAATAAATGAGTAACTAAGTGAGTAAATAAATAAATAAATGAATAAATAAATAAATAAATGAGTAACTAAGTGAGTAAATAAATAAATAAATAAATGAATAAATAAATAAATGAGTAAATGAGTGAGTGAGTAAATAAATAAATAAATACATAAATGAATAAATAAATGAGTAAATGAGTGAGTGAGTAAATAAATAAGTAAATAAAATAAATACGTAAATAAATAAATAAATAAGAATAAATAGATAAGTAAATAAGTAAATAAATAAATGAATAAGTAAATAATTAAATAAATAAATAAGTAAATAAAATAAATAAGTAAATAAATAAATGAATGAATGAATGCATGAATGAACGAAAGAACGAACAAATAAATAAATAAATAAATAAATATTAACTAAATAAATAAATAAATAAATAAATAAATAAATAAATATTTCATTTTTCAAATCATGTTTGTGCCTTATTCCTTTGTCTTTTGTAGAAGTTATATAAATTCATTACAATTGATATACTTCTGATGATAATTATTGTACATGACGTATCTCAGGCACTTGTCACAAATTGACTAATTTGCATGATAGTGATTTTCCCTACAACTACGATCACTTACACTTTCTACATCCCTGCCTGAACCCTGAATAGCCGTACAGATATATGCCGTCTTTTACAGCAGGGCACGCGACGTATCGAATACCTTCAAAATCATAGTGCTAATTCCACATCCAGGGAGGTCTGAAATCTGTGGATGTGTCTAGTGTCTTTTCACAGAAAATATCTCTCTCCTCTACACCGTATAGGCTTGTGAATCGGAAAATATGGGAGGGAAAACAGGTAACGAAGGAGAAATCTTTGGACACAGATAAAGAGACTGATAAAAGACAAACAGGCGAAATGCCCAAAACAGCTTTTCTGGTATTAGGGTCACAATAAGTTCTCTTCTTTACTCTCTCGTTATGCAAAGTGTAGAGAAGAATTTGCGTCAGAAAAGTCGGAAAATATTTGAAGTAAATGACTGTTTTGGTGACATAACAATACTTGGGGTTTATTCGGTCAATTCTTACTAGCAGGGGTTCAGACCCGACCCATAGCAATAGCGAGCGTTTCTCGGAAGGAGGAGGAGGAGGTCTAATTGACACCAAGTAATAAACTAAGACTGCCAGTGACACACTTTCGTCGCCTGACAAACAAAGTTGCTACTGAACATGACACTTCCACTTAACGCTGTTTGTTTCACGATGTAATAGGGTGGAGGCATCGTTCGAATTATGAGCCTGTACCGCCCTCAAAGTGGGAAAACATTGGGTCTGTTGTGAATGGCAAGTTACAACATTACGTTTGCCGACGACGAAGTTAGTAAATTCCAATTTCTTTTTATACATCTTGATTACACAACTTTTAAAACTGTATCACTTCGGAATATGTATGATAAGAACTTTCTTGTGTTAAATTTTAACGTACCTTGTTAACATGTTTAAACTATTTTCGGTCATCTTCGGAACTGGTCGTTGTTGATCTTGGCGCCTCTTGTTTCCTGTGTGGGTGCGTTCGTAGTGTAGAGTCAAAGAGTGTATGTGTTTTGAAATTGAGTTGTGTGTTGAGAATATCGTTGGGGTGTGTTTTCGTGTGTCTGTATATTTCATATTGTTCTAGTGTGTTGAGTTTCTGGCTTTTTGGTTGGATGTGCAGTATTTCCATGTCTGTGTTGATGTCTCTGTAGTGTGGTTGGCATTTGTGATGTGTTCTGCATATGTGGAGGTGTTTTGTAATTTTGTTATGGCTGTGATGTGTTCTTTGTAACGTGTTTGAAATGATCTGCCTGTCTATCCTATGTAGAAGTTGTTGCAGGTGTTACATTTGAGTTTGTATACGCCTGTGTGGTTGTATTTGTTTGTTTGTGTTGTTTGTGTGTTGAGATGTTTTTGTAGAGTATTACTTGTTCTGTATGCAATGTTGTAATTTAATTTTTTGAATGAGGTTGCAATCTTGTGTTTTTGTTTTCGTATGTTAGTGTGATGTATTTTTTGTGTTCTTGTGTTTGTGTTGTATTCTTCTGTTTTTTTGTGGTTTTGTTTTGTCTTACGTATTATATTGTCTATTATGTTAGGGTTGTATCCGTTTTCTCGTGCTATGAATATGATTGTGTTTAGCTCTTCGTTGTAATCCTGTTGGTTCATTGGTATGTTGAGTAGTCTGTGTACCATTGTTCGGAATGCAGCTTGTTTGTGTTGTGTGGGGTGGTTGGATGTGTTGTGTATGTGTGTTGTTGTTGTTGTTGTTGTGGGTTTTCTGTATACTTTGATTGTGTGTTTGTCTACTTTTGTTATTGTGATGTCTAGAAAATTTATGGATTTGTTGTTTTCAATTTCTAATGTGTAGTGTAGCTTTGGGTGTATTTTGTTTATGTGTTGATGTAGATTTTGGTTAAAATTTACATTTTTCTAATATTAAATTTATTGTTGAGAGGAATAATCTTATTTTTTGTCAATATGTGATGCACTGTCGATCATGTTTCAGTAAGTACAGGAAGAAAATGTAAACAACAAATAAGAAATAAATGGCATTTACCTGCAATGAGATTTCATGACTACATCTCGTCTTTCATTTCATGCCTGAAATAATTCAAAGGCAAATTAACCTCTGAGATCACCTCAAAGGCGTCACACAATAAATTTGTCTTTCGCTTCCGGAAGCAACATTGGAATTGCTTTCGTTGAAGTTGCCCATAGGCAAGAGCTTGTAAGGGAATTTCTGTTTCATTTTCGCTCCGAATCTATTCTCTTTGCCTGTTTCTATGTTACGTAATTTCTAAACAAAATGTAGAGGAGGAATATATGCTAAAAGCAAGAGTGTATTGGATCAGAAAAATTGATGAAAATATTTCTGATCTTGTGCTTTACCTATAGTCCCGTCGCTCTAATTTCCGGCAGCCAATCGCATTGCAGATCGGTTACATTTAAAGGTGTGCGTCTTGTGATTCGCTGATGAAGATGTTATTCATTTCTTAAGGCACGATAAATAATATAATCGCCCGCCATTTTGGCTCTTTCGTTGGCGTTCGCAAAAGCACACGAAGACGTTATTTGCCGCTCAATTATTTGCTGAATTACAGTGCGTTTGATTTATTGTCATAGGAGCTACGACATGATAATGTTTAACGGTGTGGCAAATAGATTCCTCGTATGGTAGCTCGGCAACGAAAGAACAAAAATGGCGAACGATACTACCTACCTAGACTTTATAGAGCCTTCAATTCCTAAGACGTAAGCAAAGAGGAGGAGTCACGCCGGGAATAACAGCGTCGCGACTATACAAAAAGATTCTGGAAAAGGTATTCGAACCTACGTAACATTCAACGTCTTTGTGGTATCTAATGAACCAAACTATGTCAAAGAATATATTGCATTTCAATAAATTTTATTTCGACGCCACATCTTTCAAATGAAACCCAGTTGCATTGAGAACCTATGTGATCAGTTTCTGAGGTATTTTGATGATTATTTATTTATTTATTTATTTATCTATTTCGTCCTGTAGATTTAGTATAATTGATATAGGACGTGCAAATTGTGAAGCACAATATTACAACATTCATTCAATGTAAATTAGGTATTTAAAATTGTACCTTGGATTGGCGCATAAGTTTGTAGCGTAAATAAATACTTGGTTGCTATGGAAACATGGACAGCAGATGAATGAAAGTTCAGAAAAACGCTACAAACTTATGTACTAATCCAATATTTACATTATTATACTACTAGGTTCAAAAAGTTCCAATTTTACTACCATTTTTCGTAAATATATAACAGGGATATTATACATTTGTTTTGTTGGTACATCACTTCATGATGTCATTTCCTTAAAGTTTGTTGATAATGGCATATTGGTTTTGAATTAAACAAAGAAATGAATATTGTTTAATCAATAAAGTGAGGAATTTATATTTTTCTGGTAGTTTGTTAAAATATTGGCATCCTTCTGTTGATGTACAAACATAGTTGTAAAAAAAATGTTTGAACATCAAGTTCTGATAATTTCTTTCTTGGTCCAGTATTACAGGCGTGACTTTTGTTTCACACTGATATGTTATTTGTAAGATGGTTTTATTTTTTGTTTAAAATGAAACTGGTGCTACTACAGAGTGAGGATCCAGTCACTAAAGACAGTCATCTGATGAAATGATGATGATGATGCAAATAATGTCAGTAATGATAAATAGTGTGCAAAGATTTTTAATGTTTTTATGTTTTATTTTACGACGCTATATCAACATCTAAGGTTATTTAGCAGTCTGAATGAGATGAAGGTGATAATGCCGGTGAAATGAGTGTCCCGAAAGTTACTTTCCATGCATTTGCTCACTATTGGCCTGTTGAGGGAAAACCCCGGAAAAAACCTCAACCAGGCAACTTGCCCCGACCAGGAATCGAACCCGGGCCATTTCCGTTGAAAGTGCTATGGAAATTTTCATAAGTCAATGTATTTATTTACGTTCATTCTATCAGTTGCATAAATTGATTATGATCGTATGCCATAAAAAAAAATTCATAGCTTAATAATAATAATAATAATAATAATAATCTGGGAATAGTGATAATAAGGAAATCCATGAAAAATAATGATAATGAAATAACTAATAATAATAAATGAATAATATGCAATAATAACAATGTGCATGATTATTGTAAAATACTATGGAAGATGTTTGCACAAATAAATTTTCATCACCAACCATACTTCCTGATTCTTCCATCATTATTTTCTTGATTTGATCGTATGAAAAGTCAAAAAAAATTCAATGCTGAATAATAATAATAATAATAATAATAATAATAATGGGTTTAATAAAATGGCTTAATAATAAACTCTAATAACAATGTGTAAAATTTGTAGTTGAAGGAAGTAACTATGGAAGATGTTTTCTTGATCCAATAAATTTTTTAAGCCAATGTATTATTTACATTCAATCTATCATTATTGCTATAAATTGATTATGATCGTATGCCATAAAAATAAAATTCATAGAATAATAATAATAATAATAATAATAATAATAATAATAATAATAATATGATAATGATAATGATAATAATAATAATAATAATCATGTAATAATAATAATAACAATAATAACAATGGTTGATTTCCTATTTCTCAAAAATACTACTGGAAATGATGTTTGCTTGATCCAATAAATTTTCAAAGCCAATGTATTATTTACATTCATTCTATCATTATTGCAATAAATTGATTATGATCTTTATATTTAAAATTCATAGCTTAATTAATAATAATAATAATAATAATGTTAATAAATAATTGTAATAATAAATAATGATAATAACAATAATAACAATGTGTTGTTATATGATAATTCTGTTGAAGGAAGTATTACAGGAAGATGTTTGCTTGATCAATAAATTTTATAAGCCAAATGTATTATTTACATTCATTCTATCATTATTGACTATAAATTGATTATGATCGTATAATAATGCCAAGGAAAAATAAAATTTAGCTAATAATATAATAATAATAATAATAATAATAATAATAATAATAATGATAATAATAATAATAAATAATAATAATGATAATAACAATGTGTATGATTTCTTTGGAAGATGTTTTTGATCCAATAAATTTTCATAAGCCAATGTATTATTTACATTCATTCTCGGTTATTTAGCGTCTGAATGATTATGCTCGTAATAAAAATAAAATTCATGGCTTAATAATAATAATAATAATAATAATAATAATAATAATAATAATAATAATGAATTGTGGTTTCATATATCCGTTGCCTTACTCTCACACGTGCACGTGACACTAGACGCACAAGGTAGTTGACCATGTTAAATCGATTGTCCCATTTAACGGAGTTGTCGTGTTTCTAGGCAGAGAGTCCTAGAAGAGCAGCGAAAACTGTGTATGTGGAACTGATAGTGAGTCGTTGGGAGTCAACTCAACTTCCTGTTTTGACTTTCAAATTTCTGTTACGAGACTCTAGGAACAATCCCACAACTTCCATACTCATCCCGTAGTTAGTGAGTAGAAAGATACTGAAGTACAAGAATATAAATTACAAAATGTAGGCCTATTACGTGTAGGCCGCTCTTTTATGGGACCTATGATAATAATAGCTCTATTTCTTTTACATAAGGCTTGAAAAACCTCAAAAGCGACCTTGTCCGCTATGAAGTTCGGTGTGGATATTTCAAATGAAAAATCCCAGGCCCATCTGCCATTCGAACCCCGGACTGACTAGGCCTACTCACTGCTGATGGTCTAGACCACGCACCCACAGAGACTCATAACTCATGAATTCTTCACATAACTTCCTTTTTCGTCACAAAACGACTTCAGGAATTGGACTGTAAATAAAAAAGGCTGTAAGTGCCAATATCTTTGAAACTTATTTTTTCCAAAATATTCTCTGGCTCAATCCAGTAAGAAAATTGGATAAGTTCCATTCCAATTTTATTTAGAACCTAACTTCTCCCACAGATGTACAATAGTGGCAAAAAAAAATAATAATAGTACCCTTGTAATGATTAAGAGCCTTGATTTCTGAGCAAGATGAAGGAAGTACTAAAAGATGTTTGCTTGATCCAATAAATTTTTTTTTTTTTGGTTCCTTATTCAAATTTATTCCCAATACTTTTCAATTGTAGCGATATTTTACTATTCTCGTAACTTATTATTCCCAGAACATTATTACCAGCAATCGTATTGTCATTTGAAAATAAAATTCCCATGGCTTAATAATAAGTCTTAATAATAATAATAATAATAAAATAATAATAATAAAGGGTAATAATTTTTTTGCCACTACTGTACAAAATGTATGACATTTCATTATCCGTTGCCTTACTCAAAGCTCACGTTTTTCACTTGCACACTTACCTGTACAACGTTTTTATATTAAGTCTTGTCCCATTTAACGGATTGTCGTGTTTCTTGGCATAATATTCCTAGAAGAGCAGCGAAAAATGGGTATTTGGAACTGATTTCCCAGTCGTTGTAGACAATCAAAATTTCATTACAACATGTTTTGAAATGCTTTATTTCTGTTATGAGACTCTAAACAATCCCGGAACGTTTTTACTCATCCCATAGTTAGTGAGTAGAAAGATACTGAAGTTCAAGAATATAAATTACAAAATGTAGGCCTGTGCGACATGTATTCAAATCAAGAGCTGACAGAGATACACCTATGATAATAATAGCTCTGCTGGCTTCGTTTTCCAGAAGAGCTTGAAAAGCGACAATGTCCAGATCGGAAGACCTTTGTCGTCTCCATTACCGTCTGTGCAAATGAGTATGGAAAATTTAACTCTCCTGGTTTGGGAAGGGGACGATGGTCTAGATCTACAACTCATAACTCAGGAACTCTTCAACATGACTTCCTTTTCAGCACAAAAAGGACTTCAGGAATTGGACTGTTCATAAAAAAGGCTGTCTGGAGATCTTTGAAAATTAATTTTTCCTTAATTTGCAGTCTCTGGCCCAATTTAGTAAGAAAATCCTGGATATTCCATTCTAATTTTATTTAGAATCTAACTTTCCTGCCACAGATGTACAGATGGCAAAAAAAAACCGGATGGCATAACAAATTTCCTTCAGCATGATTTCCCAGAGCCTTGTTCCATCTCATCAGAGGTACGATAGACTCAAAGGAAACTTTTGGTGATCGATTAGTTGGACCCCATGTACTTGTAAACAGACTTACGGGGCAGGCGTACACAAACTTCCTGGAACATAGACCTCATGTTGTAGAAGACACTCCACTGATCAATCGTCAACACATTCACTTCTTGCATGATGGCGCTCCTGCACACTTCATTTGTACGGCTCGCCGATATTTGGAAAGGTTTTCTGATCGATTCAATTGCAGCGATATTTTGCTACTTAATTAACTTATTATTCCCAGAACTTATGAATTTTACCAAATCAAAAGTTTATTAAATCTCCGAGTGCCTGAAAAATTCCTTCGGAATCGAATTGTGGCATGTTCTGAACCACGAAACTCTTGGAGTTATCAGTCTTCGTGGTCAATGAGAAACAAGGCTCCGGAATCAGCATTCAAGGGAGGTCCGGTTTTTTTGCCATCTTCTGTAAAAATTTATGGAAAGAAAAACTAGTTGCCTAAGAAAGTTCTGTTTTGTAGTATTTTTCTTTTCGGCACTTACCTGTACAGCGCTTTTATAGGCAACTATGTCTTCAATTATTTATATAGCGCGAAATACATTGAACTTTGTGAATTACTTGTGCCTATAATATTTCTCTAAATAAAACAGTAATTCAAAGTGTCTCCGGTGGGATTATGTCGTATTTTCCTGCTGTATGTGTCGGTCTTACGCCGTACGTGATCTTTTGAGAGACTCGACGTGCCGTCTTAGTCCTTATTTTCCTGACTTTTCTCAAATACATCAGCGAAGACGTGGAACTCACGGAACGTGATTGTCGCGATGTCAGACGCTACCAGACAGCTCATAGACGGTTAAATTCAACGTCAGAGCTCCGCAAATAGCGGTCCGCGTGCCCCATAATGTATTTTATTTATGCTGTCTCAAACAAAGTGACCATACAATTATGTGAATGTACTGTACGTGCGAGCTATTCCATCTCAAATCGACCGAAATATAGAGAAAATTGGCCTTACAATTTCTAAATACAATAAGACCTTTTTTGTACTTAGAGAACTGCTTTGTGCAAAGTTTGAGGCATCAGAACTTCATAGTCTTTAAATTAAAAATATTTAAATTTATCGTATTTTCATAAAATTAGCAACTTTAAACTGTCGTAGCTCCGAAACCCTTTTACCCAATGATCAAAATCATGGTTTATTTTGACGCTGAGAAATTAAAGTTTATATTGACATATAAACAGATTTTTTTTTTACTCTTTTATGGAAATGGAGAAATTTAGATTTTTCCTCATTAAGACGCCTTTGCTTAGGAAAAAATATTAAAAAAATATATAGTTAGATTCCGGATTGAAAGTACAAATAAACACATTTTTTACTGATGGTATGTTGATAAGAAAGTATTGAAAATATGAAATAAAGAAAATAAATAGTACGCGCGTGAACTAACCAGCTGACTGTGAGACGGAAGCTAGCCGAGACAAGCAAGGCCAGGAGACAAACATGTGATGTGTCGTCTAGCAGCGCATAGCTGGGCTAGCTTTATCACAAGTTTTCATAAACACAGGAGTAAAATGACGCCTAACGCTCACTTATCTTCAGCTCTCGGCCAGTGTACTCCGCCGTTCAAGTCCAGGCGTGTGAAAATAATTTATTTAATACCCTCAAAACATATTCCCATACTACTAAGCAAACAATGCCGAATCCCTCTTAATAATGCAAGGTTTTTTCTTAATATTTTTTTTACATTTTACAAATTGTCAAAAAGCCTAAAAGTAAATAAAATCAGATTATCTGTCTCTCTGTGTACAGTAAATATAAGGATTACTTCTTGACATAACCTACCAAATGTCAGCTTCAAAATGAGCTCCCGTTCAATGTTCTGCAGTAAATGGTTCCAGAGTTCTGAGCGCTGAAAGAGGCTTGTTTTTATAAAATACGCTAAATTTGTCGCTCAACAACACGAAAACCGTTTGACTTTCGATAGTATATTTTTGAAAATGCACTCTCCTCAGCACCTTGTATAAATAGGGAAAAAATTAGAGTATAAAAAATGCGAGGTTTTTTACTGATCGATTTCGTATGGAATAGCCCGTACATAAGCTCACTGAAAATAACAGTGTATTCATGCTAATGCATGTATGTCTTTGAAAATATTGTTGTTCATGTCCGAATATGTATTATTGCTAAATTATATCTATATTATCATATCGTGAATGTACAGTAGTATGTATGTTAAGCCTACTGGAAATAACAATCTGTTAATTTTAAATGAAGTTTCTCTTAAAATATTATTCTTCAAGTCCAATAATTCCGAGATTATACTGCAGGGCCTGTTCTGTAACATAAAATAAAAATGACATAATTAATATACAGTATTATGTACGAGTATTTGTAAGACGTCATTTTTCAAGTCATATTTAAGAAACTGGGTAAGACATAAGGAAGCGTAAAGAGGACAAGGGGTACAAAATTCTCCAATCTTTATATATAATGTATTTTCTATTTCCATATTGATTCTTTGATACTAGCGATAAAGAGTTAAATTGTAACTCACCATGAGACCCCAAGGAGTTCAGACTGGGAACAAGCTAATTCCCTATTTATCGTTAACTGTCTTTAAACGTCAAACGAAAGGACATGTAGACAGGAAATTACACTAAATTTGTGTCAGCACAGCTTTAGTTCAAAGTAGAACACTGAGTCTATGCTATACTGATGTAAAGGGACCGAGGAGATTTTTTTTAGCTGAACTACAAGACAAAACTACTTAAAAACAAAAACAGTAAGGTACATGATGACATCTTTTCTCTTCGGTGCCTGATCTTCAGCTGTTTTAAATTCTGTTAATCTTGGCAGGTGTATTGGCTAAGAATTCATGTAAGTGACGCTATGTAAAGATTCATATTTAGGGACTAGGAAAGCTTAATAAAGACAGTAATTCGTTTTGTTTTTCTGTACTTGAGTTGCCGAGATCTTCTTACGTCTGAAGCAAAAAGGAAAACCGAACAATGTCGGGTGCTTTTAGCTAGTTTCTTATAAGTGATAGTCATAAAATGTATTCTTTATACATCCGTTGATTTTGAGGAATGCACACTGTTCAAGCCTTTTTTAAATCATTGTATGTAGTGTTTTCTTGACAGTCCGCAACAAATATTTAAATACCGGATACGTTTTCTTTACATTTCTGAACTCTATAAGGCAAAATGATTGCGAGATAAATTACCTGTTTGTCAGTCAACTGTGCATATTTAAGATCCTGTCCAGCTTCCGTCCAGAATTTTGTGCTAAAAATGAAAACTCAACGATCAACGGAGATGAAAACTCCAAAGCCAATGCAGTTGGTGATGTCGGCCATCAAGGATCTACGAGAGCCCAAAGGTCCTACTCCGAAGAAGATAGCGAAGTATATCATGTCGCGGTACTCCACTGATGCCAGCAAGCTGCAGCGGCAGGTAGACACCGCCTTGAAGCGAGGAGTGACCCACGGAATCCTGAGCACCGACAGGGGCCGCTACCAACTCGAGGACGGGTCACAGCACGTGAGGTCACACAGACGTCGCCGCCGCTCTCCTTCTGGACGCAGGCACAGGAGGGGAGGACGCCGAGGAAGCTCTAGACGCAGGAGACGTCGCCACTCTAGTTCCGGACGCAGACGCAGGAGCGGAGGGCGCCGCCGACGCAGCTCTCGCCGCAGGAGGGATCTGCCAGTCAGGAAAGTAAAGAAGACTCCAAATAGAAGAGGGCGTTGGCAGCGGAACTGAGTCGCCCAGAGAAGAAGTTGTACTTGGATGTTGGTCTTTTGTGACTGCGCCACTATCACCTTTTGAAAAAAATTAAACATTTTGTAACAGATTTCCTCATCCAATAAAATCTGATTTTATTTTATCTGTCATTTTATTTTATACTCCATGTACCTCAATGTAGAAATGAACTTAGTATATTATTAGGTTTGTAGGCAATACTGGTGAGATTTAGGGTCGTATTCATAGACGAGACTTTGGACCAAAGTTGACTTTGGAAAGTACAAAGTCACCATTTTCCTATTCACAGTCGACACTTTGAGGAAAGTAAACTTCAATCGTGACTTTACTTCGAAGTCGCCGAAGTGTCAGTGAAGTGTGTTGTATCAGTGAAGAAGTATGTCGTGTCAGTGAAGTGTGTTTAAAAAATGAAACGTGTTCCTGTCAGTGAAGCTTTATAGTTTATAGTGGCATCTAGGGATATTTGAACAGTGAAATGTTTTTGAAGTGTTAGTGAAATCAGGATAGAATCAGTGAAATGTGTCGTAATTCCAGTGCAGTGAGTGAGTTGACAGCGAAATGAGTGTAATGTTGAAAGGTACTTGTGCAGATATGAACATATACTCGTGAGTTTTAGTTCGATCTTAGTTTTAAGATACAAACTAAAATATTTCAAATGTTATTTTAAGTGATCGTTTCATTTAATTTAGTATATTCCCTGTTGTTATTATTATTATTATTATTATTATTATTATTATTATTATTATTATTATTATTAGTATTAATTATTAGTATTATCATTAATTGTATTTTTAATTAATAAGTTTACTATTGTCATTATTGAGTGTAATTAGTTACCACTGCCACCGGGTATATACCCATTGCAGTGTGAATAAATACATACAAAATCTAGACTTTGACTTTGACTTTCGTTCGTGGACAAAAGAAAAATGACTGATATTTGGGAAATTGATGAATTTTCCGAGAATATTGGAGACATCTAGGAGAATATTAAAGCTGCTTATGTTCCTTAGCATATTATTATAGATTATAAATTCAAATCAAGGTACAGATTTGATAAACAGACAGTATTAAATATCCTCGTCAAGTTTCAACTTTCATTGATGAATAATCAAAGAGGATTATCTATTTCACCAATAAATAATACAACTTATTTCATCGCGATTTTACGCTGTGGGTAAGGATTAATAGCTTAATATTCTTAGGCCCGGTTGCAGAAACACCAATCAAAATATGATTGGCAATCAAGGAGGGTTTGATTGGCCATCAGTTCTATTTCTGTTGCAGAAAGAACAATCAATGTTTGATCGGAGATCAGTCTTCCATCAGATTTGATCAACAGATTTTTGCTGGTTAAGTCACTGATCATCGATTAAGTAGGCTATTTATGTTGTTCTGTTTATAATGTAGTTACTGTAATGTATATAGTAAATAGTTATAGCGTAACAATATTGTTTTCGACATAATGGATTCTTCTGATGAAGAAATTTTGGAATGAAAAAACTATTATTAAGAAGAAGGCGTTTCCGTGATAGACATGAATTGTTTTTATGTATAATGACAGAAAATTTGAGCAAAGATTTAGGAAGTATTCGTGTGTTTTGTTACTTTCAAAAATTGAAACAGATATATGCAAACAGACAAATCGAAACCTACCACTTTCTCCTATGAACCAAGTTCTAATAATGCTGAGATTTTATGTTGTTGGAATTTTTCAGGCGGTCTTGGGTTATCATGTTAGGGTCCACAAATCAACTATTTGCCGAGTAGTTAGGAATGTTACGTATGAAATTGCTTTGTTATGACAGGGTCTCATAAATCCCCAAACTTCAAACAGGGAATGATTTGAAATCCAGAGAGAATTTTCTGCCATGTCAGGATTTCCAAGAGTAGCCTAATATTGGTTGTATAGACTGCTCACATCCCCATCCAATCACCTGGTTGAAATGATGCACTTTATCGAAATAGAAAAGGTTTATTTTCTGTGAATATACAGGCAATATGTAGTCTACACCATCCTTGAAATTCTGGAATGTTGTAGCCCGTTGGCAGGGTTCTACACGTGACAACACAATATTTTTAATGAGTACCTAGGTTACGAGCTCCATTTGTAAACAGAGAGATGGGAAATGGGATTATTTTGGGTTATGGAGGCTATGCATATTCCAATTTCTTGTCGACTCCCTGGAAATCCCACAACAGAAGCCCCCTCACGTTTTTTTTTTTTTTTTTGGTTGGCTTCATTTTTTTTTTCACTATATTGTAGTCTATATACAAATAGAATCCACCTGTTTCTACAAAAAGCAACAAAACATTTACTTGAACATTCACTTGTTTTCCTAGTCTCGTTTCGCGACTTTTAAATAACATCAAATTGGCTGTGGCTGCTAAATAGCGCTGTTGTCAAATGTATTTCTTTCTCAAATCAGCAATTAGTAAATTGAGACAACTTGATTGGAGATTCACGTTTGTGCAACGCAATGAACAATCAAATAAATCAGACATCAACTGATTGGCGATCAGGGACTGATTTGATTTGCGTTTCTGCAACCGGGCCTTACTATTTAATTCTATAGAGGATAGGTTATACAATTTGAAATGTAGTTAATTTATAATCCTTGCGGTCGTCATAATAATGTTTTCTGCATATTGATTTCAGATAATTTTAAGTAGTTTCTACAGACATGCAGGGAATAACTCTGCCAACTGTCAGCAGGATAATATGTCTCTTTCATAGTTTGTCATTGGTGTTGGTGGAATCTTACCTTCCATATCTCCACAACAAAATTATTTTACAATGAAATAATTTCAGGGCTTAATATGAAACTAACGTATCTACAATAGATGTTTTATTTACAAGAAAATCCATAACAGGCAATACTGTTTCAGATAAACTCCACCATCATGTTTTGTAGTTACAAATTGTGTTATATACAAGACTGTTCGAACTGAGTTACGATTTTTTGTGGTCACGTAGAAGAACAAATTGTTATTGATTGGTGTAAAGATCTAAAAATGTCAATTTTGGTACTTACGTTAGTTTCAGACTAAGCCCTCGAATAATATTATTCTTATGTAAAGCTGCAAGAACGGTTAACAATATTGCTTAACATGTACCGATGTTCAATTGTTTCATTGATTTGTGATACAAAAGATGGCTTTGATTGTGGCAGTGCCTACTCTATTTCAACTATGTATTAATTTAATTCGTTTAGAAGGCAGTGATTGTGATTGCCAACATTAGAACAAGACCGTCAAATCTCGACTTACCAAAGTCAAAGTCAAAGTCTCAGAAGAATTGTCTATGAATAGGACTTTCAACAAAGTTAAACTTTACTACCAAAGTCCAAAGTCTCGTTTATGAATACTGCCCTTAGTAATATGAGAGAGAATTAGAGGGGTAGGCTAATCCTGAGTAATTTAAGAAAGAGAAAAACAAGTTGACAGTAGAAAGGTGTATGCCATATGAAATAAGATATAGACGCAAGTTACTACTTCCATTCATGAAGGCGACAAGGAATAAGGGCCATTTTACAAAAATATATGAAGACAACCTGAGAGTTTGTCAAGATAATTATAACCATATGGAATTTGCGATAAGTAAAAACATGTTACGACTAAACCGGTAGAGCAGTGTAACGCGAAAAATTGAGGAGATCAACAAATCTAGAATGATGATGGCAGAAAACCATAAACACATGGAAAGGAAGATAGACAAGGAGAAGAAAAATGTGTGAAGTGATGCAAAGGTAAGGCCTAATGGCCTTAACTACACCAGAATAAATAAATAAAAACAAATAAATATACAAATTTAAAAAAAAATTGAACGTCGGACACATGATGACATGTTTTCTTTTCGGTGCCTGATTTACAACTGTTTTAAATTGAGTGAACACTAGCAGGCATTTGGCTAAGGAGTTCATCAATTCATGTAAGTGACGTTAAGTGAAGATTAATCTTAGCTTAGTAAAGACAATTCGTTTTGGTTGTCTATAGTTAGGTTTCCGAGATTTCCGAAAATGTAATAAGCAGTTTAATTAAAAATAGAAGCAGAAAGGAAAACCCGTGCAACGCCGGGTGCTTTCAGCTAGTTTCGTATAAAAAAATTATCTCGAAAAGAAAACAAAAACGAGCTAAATTGTATTACACTTTTTTTATTACATACAACATGAAAAGCTGCAGGGTTATTTCACTTCCACCCTGTATATGACCATGTCTGGCCAATTTCGTCGCCCTTGGTGATCCTGTTGTTAGCAATAAATCTGGCGTTCGAGGATTGAAACCCGACCCACTACGACTATTTGAAGGACGATGAAATCTTCAGCATGGATTTATTCGGAAAGAAAGTGAAGCTAGGAATTCCGCGTCAAATTTACGGCACACAAAATAGCAACTCTATCTTTGACAGAGCACTACAGAAAAAAAAATTGTCGACAATATTTCTCGCCGACGTTGAAATTTGAAGGTAGCACAACGCGTTCATATTATTTATTTATTTATTTATTTATTTACTTATTTTTTATTTATTTATTTACAACCTTATTTACTTACTTATTTACTTAGTTATTTATTTACTTATTTATATATTCATTTATTTATTTATTTACTTACTTACCTACCTACTTACTTATTTACTTACTTATTTACTTATTTATTTACTTATTTATTTATTTATCTTACCTACCTACCAAGCTACCTGCTTACTTACTTACTTATTTATTTACTTAGCTACCTACCTACCTGACTTATTTACTTATTTATTTAGTTACCCACCTACCCTGTCTACCTACCTGCCCACTACCTAGCTACCCACCTTCCTACCTACTTACTGCTACTTACCTTACCTGCCTACTTACCTTACCTTTTTTATTTATTTATTTAGTTACTTTTATCTAGTTACCTACTTACTTACTTACCTACCTAGCTACCTACCTACCTACTTACTTACCTACCTACCTACTTACTTATTTATTTATTTATTTACTTAGCTAGCTACCTACCTAGCTACGTACCTACCTACTTACTTATTTACTTATTTATTTAGTTACTTACTTACCTACCTACCTACCTGCCTAGCTACCTACCTACTTACATACTTACTTACCTACCTACCTATCTACCTAGGTACCTACCTACTTACTTATTTACTTATTTATTTAGTTACCTCTACCTACTTACTTATTTATTTATTTATTTACTTGCCTTAGCTAGCTACCTGCCTAGCTACCTACCACCTACCTACTTACTTATTTACTTATTTATTTAGTTACTTACCTACCTACCCACCTACCTACCTACCTGCCTAGCTACCTACCTACTTACATACTTACTTACCTACCTACCTATCTACCTAGGTACCTACCTACTTACTTACCTACCTACCTACTTACTTATTTACTTATTTATTTATTTACTTACTTAGCTACCTACCTACCTACTTACTTATTTACTTATTTATTTAGTTATTTACTTACCCACCTAGCTACCTACCTACTTACTTACCTACCTACCTACCTACTTATTTATTTATGTATTTATTTATTTATTTATTCTGGTGTAGTTAAGGCCATCATTAGTAGTTTAATAACAATCCGTCTTCTAATCATAGGCCATAGCCGCCTGATATTTAAGTAGTAATGTATATATTCCAAAATAATTTAAATGTCCCATTTTCATGCAGAAACTACAGCACTCATCTCAAATTAGAGAGCTGCCCTGATCTTTAATAACACACAGTCCTGAAATTCATTCATTATTAATTCACCAGGTTACTTTACTCTAAACTCGCCTTACTAATATTGTGGATGAGCTGTCATTCACATCTGTGACAACATATCTCTCGCGGTGTGTCTATTTTTGATCACTTTCCATTTTTAATTCAACTTTCTATTTCACGATAAAGTTATTAGGTTTGTATATTTGATGTTAGTTATCGACAGTCCGTAAAATACAAAACTGGGAAATAATATTCTGCATGAACTACCTTCATCTGTCAATATTCGCATTTTACAGTTGCAGAGTTGCCTCGTAATAGAGGGCGACAGACATCCTCTGTAAATTACTGTGCTTCAGTTGAAGCTGTAATTGAAGTCGAAATTGATTCCAGATTTATCTCTTCCTTTCGACGTACGCGCGCACACAAAAACGTATTTCATTTAACTACGCAACACACAGTAGGCCTACTGCTATGTAATAGCCTGCTAATTACTACAAATCTTCCAGCTTATGTAGTGGCGTACGCGCTACAAATCCAGCAGACCTGGGTTTAATTTCCAGCTCGATAAATCTCCCATTGGGATCGACTGCGTCTCCTTATTTTGTACAGTCTCAACCTGTGACTCAACGCCATGCTCGATACACGTCACGGAAGTTATGTTACCAGTGGCGTCTCTGAATAAAAGCAGTATGTGCTGCAATTTACATTATTAAATGAAGTACAATGCTATTAAAGTGCCATACTTACTTACGGCTTTTAAGGAAGCCGCAAGTCCATTGCCGCCCTCACATAAGCCCGCCATCGGTCCCTATCCTGTGCAAGATTAATCCAATCTCTATCATCACATCCCACCTCCCTCAAATCCATTTTAATATTATCCTCCCATCTACGTCTCGCCCTCCCCCAAGGTCTTTTTCCCTCCGGCCTCCCAACTAACACTCTATATGCATTTCTGTATTCGCCCATACGTGCTACATGCCCTGTCCATCTCAAACGTCTGGATTTAATGTTCCTAATTATGTCAGGTGAAGAATACAATGCGTGCAATTCTGTGTTGTGTAACTTTCTCCATTCTCCTGTAACTTCATCCCTCTTAGCCCCAAATATTTTCTTAAGAACTTATTCTGAGACTCCCTTGATCTCTGTTTCTCTCTCAAAGTTGGAGTCCAAGTTTCACAACCATACAGAACAACCGGTAATATAACTGTTTTATAAATTCTAACTTTCAGATTTTTTGACAGCAGACTAGATGACAAAATTTTGAATTAATTCTTTATAAGTTCCATAAGTCAAGTATCGACAAATAAAAATTGATAATATTCAGTCATATAACTTGTTTTTAATGTAAAATACTATAATAGTTACTTTACATTATATTATTAACATTGTATTGTGAACGTTTTCGCCAAATCATGACATCTTCAGATATAAATATTCGATATCTTATGAAAACATGGGATACATATTAAAATGTGTGAAAATATCCAAAAGAATAATAAAGATAAAAAGTTAAAAATATAAACAAGATAAAACAACAAATTAATGATACTTATCTCGAAAAAGAAGAAAAAAACGAGCAAAATTGTATTCAAATTTTTTTGTTTGAAATATCCCAAAGAATAACCCCCTCAAATTAATGACTTTACATACCGCTCGCCCTGCATATCTTGTATCTGTTTCAAACACTTTTTCAGACTTTACAGAAGTCTTTCCCCAGCTCATCGTCTCCCGATCTTGTGATATTTCATGGCCTTCGCGTTCACCCGATTTGACAGCTCAAATTTTTACTTATGAAGTATTTTGAACATACGTTATATTGCATTGAATAGCTAAAAACAAGATTCGCCATGAAACTGAAAACATTGGTGAGGAGTTACGTGTTCGTGTCATGACAGAAGCAATGCACTACAAGTGCAGGAAGTCACCTTAAGGATGTGATGTGGTTTAAAAAATAACTTCGCTTGTGTAAATAAAACACAAAGTTATAAATTTGCTATTCGGTTATTTAATTACATATTACCCATTTCACCGATTCTAGGTAACTTTGCAGATGAAATAATAGCGTCGTTAAATAATCGATAAAAAGGCTAATGAAAGCTGATGAATAATTGATTGCTTCCGAAGTTACCTTCTGACGAATTGACTCTAGTTTAATTTCAGAGAGGTGCATATTTATCTCTCTTTCATAGGCAATGACTGATGTGTTTTGCTTACTTTTCTTTTAAGGGGAGAGGATGGTGTTTTTCTTAACTTTTTTCCTATTTGGTGTAAAATATTAATTTTTTGTATGTAGAGAGCTCATAGCTGTAGCAACTCAACTAAAAATAAATATTTTGAAAAAAAAAATATTTCGGGGCTCAGATTTGAAAAAAAAAATATATACCCAATGCAGTATTTTACTAAAGCCGATATATCTAAACCGATTTCAAAGATAGATTCAAACAGTTTTTTGCAATGTATTTGCAAAAGCATGTTCTACAAACTGTCTGTAACAGAATTTTGATACTAGTCCCTACGTTTGTAAAATAAACAATTAAAATTTAATAATTTTCTGATTTCCTTTCTTGCAAACAAACGGACGTATTTTTAAAATGAAATCAATTAACATAATTCTGTTACAGAGAAAAGTTTTCTAATAGTCTAAAGAATGTGTGTTGTAAATTTCATACATGTATCTGTAATAGTTCAGAAATTATATCCATTTTGTCTGGCAATGCAGCAAAAAAAAAAAATGAAGTTAACGTAGATCGATAAAAGGGGGCGAGTGATTAAAAAATCTATAGCGAGGAAGTTTTAAAATGACGTCTCAACATCTGATAAGGGCACAAATACCAACGAAATGTTATGCAATGCATTCCACACATCACAGAGTATTTTAAAGTTTTTTTTTTTTAAATTCAATTTACCGGAAACAACAATAAAATGGGGTGAGTGATTTAAAAATCCATAAAGCAGAAGTTTAACAATGGCGTCTCAATATCTGATAAGGGCACAAATACCCACAAAATATTATGCTATGCATTCCACACATCACAGAGTATTTTAAAGAATTTTTTTTTAAATTTACTCATTTTTCACCAAAAAATACAATCCTCTCCCCTTAAAGAGAAAAATTACTATTGAAATGAAATAACTCTAGTTCTGAATATCCAGTCATGTTGAGCAGCAGAAAGTTTCACTATCTTGTAAAACCCTACCCAACGAAAGGTATCGATTACTTCTTATTTAGTAATTTCATTTCCTCAGAGAGCGAACGTAACGACCTGGCACGCAGTCTGCCACTCTTCTGTTATTAGAACGCGGGTATTTAAGAGGGGAGGTTATTAAATGTATAAGAGCTGCAGCAAGTATGCGGGGGAGGAAGTAGGGCATGGCGCTGGACGACAGCCAGAAGTGCATAGACATAAAAGTTTGTGGTGATTTAGGAGAACGAGCGCCGGTTTGGATAGCCGGAATTCAGATTCTACGTCTATGGTGTGCGGAACGCCTTCTGATGCCCGCCAGGAATGTTGTTCATGGTATCGTAATCGAGGAGTGAAAGAGCCGGTCTGGTGTAAACGGCGCTTCAACCGCAGTTCTAACATTACGTCTTCCGAGTACACCTGGACTTTATCGATCTCCTACACCAGACAGACACGGGGGATTTCCGTGATGGAGTCAGCACGGCGAACATTAAACCCTAGGCAGAATTTGATTTCACCAAGTTTGCCTTGCCCTTAACATAATCTTCACCATTTATGACGATCAACTTATGCTAGACGTATAGATTAGACCAGTGATGTCAAAGCAAGCGCATTTTTCTGACCTTGACTTCGTGCGCGGGCATCAAGCGCTAAGTATGGAAAGACGAAGGGTTGTGTATATGAATAAGCAGCCTGTTGGATTAAGAAAACAGTGGTGCACAAACTTCAAACGGAACGTGAAATTTTATGTCGTTATTTTTATATGGCTTCTTTCTGTTTAATATTGTCTATTGTCTGTAAAACAAAAGTACTAACACTGATTTCTTAATATTGCACTTGTGTTTTAAATCTTAATAACATAATAGAGAGTTAAGAAGGAATATTCACATAAATTCCATAGTAGTACAACTATACTGTACTAAATGCATGAAACACATCATTCATAAAGAAAGTGATATCCCCAAAAAAGAGTCTGAGTATGACATGATAAGTTGGAATGGATATTGATGGTATTTTTAGCCTTACAAAAGTAATCAATAAAATAATCAAAACAATATAACAGTACAAAGCAAAGTTACCTAGGTACTGTGTCTGACTAATAGTACATAACAAAACTCTTATCGCATTATGCTTTTAAGGTGATATTGGTGAGCAACTTCCTATCATCAGAATATAAAATTATTTTCTAGAAATATGCTGAAGCTATAGAGCTGACATTTTTACAACACACAGGCACGTATCTTTTGCTTATGATGTAACAGTAGTTACTTTGTTAATTAATTTTCTTACAAACAATTTCCATGCGAATATTTTCAAAATTTTCAATACACAGTCTTCAGTAATACGTATTTACGGTTTATTAGATTTACGAAAACATTCTGTAAGGCTACTAAATAAATAGGCCTATATCTGAAAATTTCACTTTTCTATTAAAAAAGTTGAGAAAACATTTCTTTTGAATAAAAAAAAAATCAAACTTGTGAAAAATGAGCATTAAAATTAAAATTTACATTCTTATAATGCACTTATACTTCTCAGGCAAATCTAAAAATTACCATGGATACAGTTTTAATAAGTTCTCTTCCCTTTATCTATAGAATCAGTGCTGGCCATCCCTGAATATAGCTCGACCAAGAGGCATATACTAATTCTTTCGTCTGTCTCTTTCCTTTCCGCTGTAAAGCGCTCAGGCTCTCCTGAGCTCTAAAGCGCGCGCTTGCTTCTATGGGCATCAATTGACATGACTGGACTAGACTTACAGAGGTCCTTATCGGGCGAGACATGGAACATCCATAAGCACTTCAGCCCAAGTAAGCTTTTTGTGCACCCGTGACGGAATGAGTTGCGTACAGACTGTGCTGTCCGACCACTATCTGCCACACTACGCCTTCATATCCGTATATCATACCTGGTTGTGGTTTTCCTTTCCCACAGATCTACAAGTGTTGTCACATTCGTGTCAAATGGGGAGAAGCATCGGAAAGAGTTGTTATATACCCCTCCCAAAAAGGCTCGATTTTCTTGGGCATTGCTGCTGTGATACACCGTGCACTCTGATTATGAAATCACTCACTACTGGTCTGTCACCTCTCGCCGCTATTCAGCTGTCGTGTGATTCCTGACGCACATGACGTCATCGAAATTCGTTATCAGAGATCGGAAACAACCCTGTATATCAGGCCTGCACAAGGTTTGCGCTCTCCGAGCCGGCTCACAGCTCATGAGCGAATGCAGATATTAGCTGCGCTCTGTATAAGGGTGGACTGGAAGAAGGGGTGATCTCGTACAAAATATACACAAAAGGAAATACAGTACTATTACGAGTGTTTATGAAATGAATTCCTGTTCAGTTTTGCAAAACTATCTTGGACTATTATTAATTAATAAAGAAATATTTATTTTACAGAAATAATAAAAATTTTATAGCTACTTAAATGTACAATATCATTTTGGTATATTTTTATTTATCAGTACATCAAAACGAGGTTTTATGCTGTTGGCAGCTGAAAGGAACAGTAGCCTACTGATCGTAATGAAACATCAGTTACAGATGTTCGATGTCTGCCTTTATTAAAGTTGATTATAGAAAACAGTTGCTCACAAATATAAATGTTGAGCCAAACATAGCAATCATTTTCACAGCCAGCCTGTGTAGTCGTGGATATTATTGGTAATGTTTAGTCTTGTAAAACTCAACCAGGCTAGTAGTATTATTCAAACGATCTTTAGCCCTTAGGTCACATTGAAGATCAATAAGTTCGATCTGTAAATCGTTAAATGTTAAATGTTATGTTCCGTCTTTTAGATTCCTTCATACTGTACTGTAGCAGTAGGTAAGCAACGTGAAACAGTTACTGAGAATAGGCCTACACACTGCACTCCACTAGATAACTGAGTGGTCGTTTCCCTCTCCTCTACCTAAAGCAAGTCTATGTCATTCTTGATGTATCTTCCTCTCCGTTTCGGCGAGCGGTAAACACGGCTCGTTGAGCGCTGTTTGTGCAGGTATGCTATATATCATAGACGTTGGAGGTGGTATTCCACATATTTCACAATCTTAATAGATAAAAGAGGACGAAAAATGACAGCCTTCATAACAAGTACTGAGTTTCAACGTTATCATGAAGTAATTAATGCACTTATACCTTTTGTGCGAGATAGTGCGTATTTGCTTGCTTTCCGCACAAAACCAATACGCGGTATGTGTGAAATACCACATTCAGTATTCCCAACGTAACACATAACAATTTCCCTCTTCTTACCGCTTAAGCGCGACATTCATTTTACTGCTTTAGGCTTTTAACATATTATTTTTAGAGACGTTTAACATAGTAATAATTGTAAATTGGAAACTTACCACTGCAATTTCACCTAAATTGCACTGTTAATTATTGTTTTTAAATATTTGCAAAAATTAAGTAAAGTCTACTACTCCACAAAAGTTATTGCATTCCTGATGCAAGCAACATTAAGGAAGCCGTGAAAAAATCAACAAGATTCCAGATGCCGATGTTATTACTGCAATATGTTATATAAATAATATTGTTAAAATATTGAAATGAAAAATAAATCATTACATAACCTTACCGTTTGTTTTAAGTTCGCATTTATGGACTGGGGGAAAAAAAAAGACAGACGTATATCACGGCCTGCTGGAGCATAGTAAACACAGAAAACATTTTATAGCAACAATGTTGAAGATAGATATTTTGGTATTCCAAAGTTGCCGTCATTAAACAGAAACCAAGATGGAGATTTCATTGCAACTAATTAGAAATTCGTCTTTCAAGTATGTAATAAACGATCTTCGCACAAAATAATGTACGATACACGAGCGGTATGTTTGTTTTCATGTTCTCGGAAATTAAAAAAGCTCAACTACGTTTCGCTTTTTCAATCTTTTCCTCGAACATGAAAACGTCAACATACCGCTCTTGTAACGCATATTACTATTGTTTTAACATTTTACATTGGTTGAATTATCCAACATTTCCGAGCTTGTTGTTTCGCTTCTAGGACGAATGCCTTTATAATAGAAGACATAGATAAATTCGTATAATTTAAACACTACTGTATTCAATAGAATGCAGGTGAGGAACTGAAAGGATTAGGTAGGAAATAATTCTGGTTATGAAATGAATTGTCGCAATATTTGCCGACACTGCAGCCTGAATAGCTGGGTAATTGTGCCGCCATTGTCACCGGCTCTTGATGGTGACTTAATCACACGATGTCGGAAGAGCGCGGCTTATAATCTGCTTGGATAACACAGAAGCGAGCTCAAAGGTCAGTAAGTTGCTATTGATCGAGTGTGGCAAGTTTGTTGGACGAGTTTCTCGTGGCATATCCCCACGTTGCACATCAACTGCACACCGGCAGTCTGCATCGCTGCTCTGGACGCTCCAAGGCTGCGGTCTCTCTTAACCTTCACCCCTCTAAATACACAAATGATTAAAAATTTCCATAATACGAAGGCAAGTTGTCAGATGCACGTGTAGACACGGTTTTCCCTACCGGTGACCCGGTTTCAAATCGCGTTTAGTCCAAACGCAACTTTAATGGATAGTGACTGATTTGAAACAGTTTTTGTGCGAGATCGTGCGTATTTGCTTGGTTTCCGCACAAAACCAATCCGCGGAAAGTCTAAAATTCCACATTCAGTATTCCCAAGCTAACACACATAACAATTTCCCTCTTCTTACCGCTTAAGTGACATATTGATTTTACTGCTTTAGGCTTTTAACATATTATTTTTAGAGACGTTCAATATAGTAATAATTATAAATTGTAAACTTACCACTGCAATTTCACCTAAATTGCACTGTTAATTATTGTTTTTAAATATTTGCAAAAATTAACTAAACTCTACAACTCCACTAAAGTTATTGCATTCGTGATGCAAGTAACATTAAGGAAGCTGTGAAAAAATCAACAAGATTCCAGACTCATCATAGACTGGGGGAAAGACAGACGTATATCACGGCCTGCTGGAGTATAATAAACATAGAAAACATTTTAAAGCAACAATGTTGAAGATAGATATTTTTGTTTTGCAAATTTGCCGTCATTGAACAGAAACCAAGATGGAGATTTCATTGCAACTAATTAGAAATTCCTCTTTCAGGTATGTAATAAACGATCTTCGCACAAAATAATGTAAGATACACGAGCGGTATGTTTTCTTTCAATTCTCTTAAATTAAAAAAACTCAACTACGTTTCGCTTTTTCAAACTTTTCCTCGAACATGAAAACTTCAACATACCGCTCTTGTAACGCATATTACTAAATCGGTGTCATTATTCCACTATCACTGTTAACATGATAATAACAACATGGGTTTTCAAATTATTCAGGACAGCTCCTTGTAGCTTTCGCATTCTCCGATCAGGGGCGCCATGAAGTTTTATGACCATCATCAAGTATTAGGCCTAGTGGCTTGCTGCGTTTTCCTACGATTGCTGAAAAGCTGGTAGTAGAAACGGGAGTACCCTGCAAAAACCTACCTTCAGATACAGTATTCATTCACCATAAATTCCAGTTGGACTCTCCGGAATTCGAACCCGGGTTCCAGTATGGAAAGATGACACTATAGCTGTTCGGCTAATGATGCATCCGTCTGTCAATGTTTAAAAGGATTTTTGCAGGGTACTCCAGTTTCCCCTACCATTGCTGCAATAATGATCACCCTGTTCATACAGCGCTATGCAGTTCGCCTCACAAGGTTCGCCAGGGGCAACGGCTGAAAGTACTGCAGCTACTGTGCGTCGCTCACAGATGGGGACTCTTGGGTGAATGACTGAAGTCAAAATAGGAGTCATTGGATTAAAAGACAAATTTTTAGTGATGATGGAGATGGTGGAATACCCAGATATTTTGAAATGTACTTCTGAAATTGAGATCACATTAATTTTATTGAATTTCCACGTTTAGTTAAAGACAAATGTCATTTAGTTTGTAAATACATCATACGACGGGATAAAATATTGATTGTATTATTCTGTTTCTATTTCTGTTGTTGTAATATTCTGTATATTTAAATTTAAACAATAAATAAATAAAAATAAATAAATAAATAAACAAATAAATAAATAAATAAATAAATAAATAAATAAGTAAGTAAGTAAATAATCATATAAATAAATAAATAAGAAAATAAATAAATAAGTAAATAAGCATAAATAAATAAATAAATAAATAAGAAAATAAATAAATAAGTAAATAAGCAAATAAATAAATAAATAAATAAATAAATAAATAAATAAATAAGTAAATTAATAAGTAAATAAGTAAATAAATTAATAAGTAAATAAATAAATAAATAAATACATAAATAAATAACTAACTAAATAACTAAATAAATAACTAAATAACTAAATAGATAACTAAATAACTAAATAAATAAATAGATAGATAAATAAATAAATAAATAAGTAAATAAATAAGTACGTAAATAAGTAAATAAATAAATAAATAAATAAATAAATAATAAATAAATTAATGAGTAAATAAGTAAATAAATAAATAAGTAAATAAATCAATAAGTAAGTAAATAAATAAATAACTAAATAAATACATAAATAACTAAATAGATAACTAAATAAATAAATAGATAGATAAATAGATATATAAATAGATACATAAATAAAAGATAGATAGATAGATAAATAAATTAATAAATGAATAAATAAATAAATAAATAAATAAATAAATAAATAAATAAATAAATGAATAATCGTGGCGGCCATGTGCTGTAACGACGAGAAAATACATTATCGTGCAAAAATGACTTTTATGCTCGACCATGCCGAAATGTAGTACTTATACACCTGGTAGCAGTCCTTTAATGCATGTCATTAAAGTACACCTACTGATTAAAGTACATGTGTTCAGCCAATGACAACTCAGCTTACAGGTGTTCAGCCAATGACAAGTCAGCTTTGTACCGTTATAAAACCTCAAGTATCGATTATTCTCGGATATGCAATCGAAAGAGAATTAGCGAAAAGTCACGGAGGCTGGAAATCCAATACTGTCGCAGAAGGTTATGTTCTGTTACTATAATAATTAGCGTTAATTGTAAATAATATTCAAATAAATTCAATTTGTCATCTCGTTTTTCAATTTCGAATTCAATAATGGAGGTTATATCAAGTTTAACGGGATTACATCAAGGTCAATGACATTATTGTTCCTCGGAAAAAATCAATACTTTCGCGTCTGCGCACATCTCACAATTCACGACCTAGAACAAGGTCACTTCCGATGTTGTCAGATACAAATAAAATGTATACATCTGAATAATTTCAAGTTAGAAATATGGTCGAGCATAAAAAGTCGTATGAAACTTGCTTATAATGGTAATTAAGACGCTCGTATGAATATTATGAAACTCGCTTGCGCTCGTTTCATAAACGTCCATACTTGCGTCTTAATTGCTATCATTATAGGCTCGTTGCATAATGTACTATTGTGTATCTCATCTCTCTTGAGTATGGACCTCCTGTTATAGTATGGATCTCCCTTTTCATGCGACTTAATTCATGGAAGTTGCGGCTTTTAGCCGTCCAGAACATCACGAGCCGTTCGCGCTAAAGCAACGTTGCCTAGTTGCTAAGAAGCCATGCATTGTGCGGTAGGAGACATGTACAATAGTACAGTGGCACGCTTCATCGCCAACCAGCGGAATTCCATTGAAGTGGTGGACTGAGCCACAAAGTTCTTGCACACGTAATCCAGGACTGGTGCAGATGGAGTTCAAAGCGATGCAGACGCCCCAATTCCAGCGTTTCTGCGTATGACTGAACACTGTAATAAATTGCAGTAGAATGTTCAAAATGCGAACAACGCACAGTAGTAGATTTCTGTAATCTAGCAACGCTGACATCTTTTTGCGTGTCTCAAATCTAGCGTTTTCTGTTTCGAACAGTAATATAGCAGCATGTAAGCAGGCACAAATAAACCGGATTACTAGAGCCTAATTGGTCCGATAACATTTCCACGTCAGTAGTCTGCACTCTGATAACATTTCATTGGTTTTGAAACTCATAGGAGTGCATTGCTTCGTGAGTCTTAACGAAGACGCCTGTCTAACGTTATGCATTTATTTACAAGGAACATGTAGTAAATTAAAATGATCATCCGTCACGAATTAGGCCTGTGCCCCATCTAGCAGTCTTCTAAAGGGCCTTCCTAACCTTCGATGTCCTCTGGGTTGATATTGCACCATCATTTTGGGGATTCTCGAATTGTCCATTCGTTTTACATGGTGTAGCCAATTTAGTTTGTATCTGTTTATTTTTTCTTCCACTGACTCTACTTCTAATTGTTCTAAAATTTCTTCATTCCTTTTTCGGTCTAAAAGAGTATATCCTGCTGTCCTCCTGAAAAATTTCATTTCCGTTGCTTTGATTCTGCTCATATCTCTCTTTATTAATGTCCAAATCTCACGTCCGTATAAAAGGGAGGGTAATGCTAGAGTATTATATATTTTTATTCTAGTGGATTTTTGTACTAATTTAGTTCTTAATGTATTATTTATTATTCCTAACATTTGTGTAAATTTGGTGATTTTTTTGTTCACATCTTTTTCATTTTGATAAGATATTTCACAACCAGATAATTGAAATTTTGTACTTGTTCTAGGCATTGGCTATTGTGTATTATCTTACTTCTGATTGGATCTTGTCCCAAAAATGCCATTACTTTTGATTTTTGTGCTGAAATCTGCATCCCAAAATCTGATAATATTTTATTTAATATATATAGTTCTTTTTGTAAGTTATCCTCTGAATTGGAAATTATAACTTGATCGTCTGCAAAGAGCAGAGTATTTAATGTTAAGGTACTGGTTATTATGATTCCTGATGTGTAGATTTGGTTCTATTTAGAAATGATTTCATTCATCTAAATATTAAATAGTGTTGGAGATAATGGGCAACCTTGTCTAACTCCATTATTAACATATTTTCTTTCGGATATACATTTTGACACATTTTATTGTCAGTGTAGATTTCTATTATGTTTTGTAATAGCAGATTTGGTATTTTTTTTCTTGTAAAAATTAAAATGGTATAACCGTAATTAAGGGTGTGATTTTTTTGTTTTATTTTAAGTGTTGTCTCAGTGAAGCATGTTGAGTCAGTGAAGTTATGGTTTACAGTAGCAGAGAATAGTTTCGATCAGTGATAATTTATAGTGTCAGTGAACTGTGTTCTATAGTGTCAGTGAAATGTGTTCTATAGTGTCAGTGAAATGTGTTCTATAGTGTCAGTGAACTGTGTTCTATAGTGTCAGTGAAATGTGTTCTAAAGTGTCAGTGAAATGTGTCATAGTACCACTACAGTGAGTGAGGTGAGAGTAAAGTGAGAGATTATTATCAGTACCAATGTGAAACTTATGTAGGGCCTATACATATGTAGGTTGTAATGTAAAATTAGATTCACTTATTAATTAGATTACTTTATGTATTATTATTAATTGTAATTATTGTGTATAATTGTATTATGTATTCTTATAGTATTGTGTATATAATTGTTTTGTGTATTATATAAATGTATTGTGCATTGTAATTTTATTGTGTATTGTTTATATTGTGTATACTATGCCACCAGGTGCTTGCCCACTTGCAGTGTAAATAAATAAGTTTATTTATTTATTTAAATTTAAATATACAGAATAAAAAATATAATTACAAACAAAGAAACGAGAGAAATAGAAATAAAATAATACAATCGATATAAAAAAGGAGATACAGTAGTATTAACAAAATTTGAGACCGAATGAGCAGCGCTCGTGTTCGATCGCAGTTAGATATAATATTAATATGCTTATAAGAGAAAATAAAATAAAATAAAATAAAATAAAATAGAAATAAAATTAAAATTACAGTTACAGAAATTATATAATACAATATTAATATAAGAGAAATATAGAAAAGAAAATAATAAAAATAAATAACTGAAATAAAATAGGAACTAAAATTTAAATTACAACGGAAATGGAATTGTATAATATAATATTAACACTGAGAAGAATAATATCGCACGTGAAAAGTGGGACTATATATATATATATATGCATATAGAGTGTTAGTTGGGAGACCGGAGGGAAAAAGACCTTTAGGGAGGCCGAGACGTAGATGGGAGGATAATATTAAAATGGATTTGAGGGAGGTGGGGTATGATGATAGAGACTGGATTAATCTTGCTCAGGATAGGGACCGCTGGCGGGCTTATGTGAGGGCGGCAATGAACCTTCGGGTTCCTTAAAAGCCATTTGTAAGTAAGTAAGTATATATATATATATTTTTTTCAAAATTATAGAATACAAATATAATATAGGTTGATTAATTCATACACATAGGCTATACATTTGTTTAATCAAATTGAAGATATTAACACGTTTCTAATTTTCTTGTTATATATTAGTGGGTTACATGTTACATACAATATGGTCACAAAACAGTGGCACTTTAATTGTATGGAAATCACTGTGTGCGTGTGTTTGCTGGCGGCGTATTAAAAAAAAAAACAAACTTAGGAAGGGATGAGTTTTGTTGGTTATGGAGTATATATTTCTCTAAAACACAAAATAAACATATACCCCGGGCAAGACGTAAACTGGCGAACCGAATGCCCTCTAGGTCATAGACAGTGTACAGCTTTACACGTTATTATTGTTAAAACAATGATCGTAGAAACGAAACTTTAATCAATGTAGACCTACAGATAAAAATACTGTTTCAAACACTGTAAAAATTACATTGTATCCCTTAATGAAAACTTTTGATTGTGACTGACGTAATTCAACTATAAAGACAAGGGACCTGGGCTCCATCCCCGACATAGAACATTTAGAAACAAGTTGGTGTTCTTGTGTCCAGTATTCTCTGATACCATGTGAAGTACATGATCAGGAAGTTCATTTACTCGTACAAGTTGTAATCGATAGGCCTATGTTACAATCGCATTAAGTCTACTAACTAAGGGTGTGTTTTTTTGGTATTAACCATATATGCGGAATATGTTGAAAAATGCATGGAAAATGCAAATCTCTGAACGAAATTACAAAATTACTGTAAGTGAAATGTCCGCGAATTATCGTGAAATTGATAGAAATCCACGAAATTATTCGTAGTCACGATAGGCCTTTTTTAATTTGTTTCATGGAAAATTCGCTAAAAATGACGTTAAATAATAATACCGTCAATATCAAACGAAAATAGTGATCTTATTCAATTAATTTATCGGGTTACGGCGAATGACAATGCGTCAAGTACCTGAACGTTAAAATAATATTTAATGAAAGTATTTCGTTTCAGTGGACCCCAAGGAGGAATATGAACGTCGGTCTGTCTCTGACCCAGAAACCAGAGGAAGATGGATGCTACTAAATGAAATTGAAATTCTAATGTGGTTTAATACAGGGTGTTTAAAAATACGGGGCATAATTTCAGGTATGTATTTCCCACATGTAGACAATCAAAATAGTTCATTACAACATGTGTCCTGAAATGCTTTATTTCCGAGTTATGGCCTTCACAACATTGAAATTCACCGGAACGTTTTTCTTTCCGCAGGTTGTTGCCGTCAAAGGAGACATTAAGAGGGCACTCTGACAGTTCATTCCGAGGCGAAGGTTACATTCAGTGTTGTGTAGGCGTTAGACTGTGCGACATGTATTCAAATCAAGAGCTGGCAGAGATACACTTCATGTACGGTAAGGCGGACGGCAATGCTGCGCTGGCTCGTCGTTTGTACCAGAAGAGGTACTCACAGCGACAATGTCCAGATCGGAAGACATTTCTACGTCTCCATTACCGTCTGTGGGAATATGGAAAATTTAACTCTCCTGGTTTGGGAAGGGGACGACCAAGATCTACAACTCCAGAAGTACAGGAGGAGATTCTGGAGGCTGTGAACATAACTCCTTCTATCAGCACACGAAGGGTAGCGTTGCAAGTCAATGTTCCTCTGGAGACTGTTGAAAGGGTATCAATTGTATCCTTATCATTTGCAACGTGTACAGGCCCTGTCACCAGCAGATTACCCTGCACGAGTTAGGTTCTGTCAGTGGTTCTTGCAGCAGTGTGGTGTAAATCCGAACTTTCCTGCCTTAGTATTATTTACATATGAAGCACAGTTCACACGAGATGGCATAACAAATTTCCACAATCAGCATGTATGGGCGTATGAAAACCCACGTGCAACTGTTCCATCTCATCACCAAGTGTGGTTCTCCCTCAACATGTGGGCCGGTATCATTGGTGATCGATTAGTTGGACCCCATGTACTTGTAAACAGACTTACGGGGCAGGCGTACACAAACTTCCTGGAAAACACCATACCTCATGTTTTAGAAGACACTCCACTGATCAATCGTCAACACATTCACTTCTTGCATGATGGCGCTCCTGCACACTTCATTTGTACGGCTCGCCGGTACTTGGATCGAAGGTTTCCTGATAGGTAGAGGTGGCCCAATTGCTTGGCCTCCACGCTCACCTGATCTGAATCCTCTCGATTTCTACTTGTGGGGTCATTTAAAATCATTGGTTTATTCGTCTCCGGTGCCTGATTTGGAATCCCTTCGGAATCGAATTGTGGCATAATCTGAGGACATACGCAATACTCCTGGAGTTTGGGATCGTGTTCGCAGGTCAATGAGACATCGATGTGAGGTCTGTATTCAAGCAGGAGGTGGACATGTTGAACATCTTCTGTAATGACAACGACTTGCGGAAAGAGAAACGTTCCGGTGAATTTCAATGTTGTGAAGGCCATAACTCGGAAATGAAGCATTTCCGGACACATGTTGTAATGAACTATTTTGATTGTCTACATGTGGGAAATACATACCTGAAATTATGCCCCGTATTTTTGAAACACTCTGTATAAACGGAGTTTGTTAAATGAAAATTATGATTTATTGATGTAATTAGCTAGGTTATGAAAATGAAGCCAAACAAAATCCAACATACTATCTTGTGGTCCACACCTGTGGAGTAACGGTTAGAGCGATTAGCCGCGAAACTAGGTGGCCCGGGTTCGATTCCCGGTCGGGGAAAGTTATCTGGTTGAGGTTTTTTCCGGGGTTTTCCCTCAATCCAATCTGAGCAAATGCTGGGTAACTTTCGGTGTTGGACCCCGGACTCATTTCACCGGCATTATCACCTTCATTTCATTCAGATTCTAAATAACCTGAGATGTTGATAAAGCGTCGTAAAATAACCTACTAACGTACTATCATGTGTGCTGTGAAGACATCCCTGCAGACGCTGTACTATACACATATGTACCACTTCATGTATATTGGCATAAAACTTTTTTCTGAAGATGGCTTACTCAAGCCGAAATCGTTAAAAAAACTAAATAAATGTGACAAATATGGTAAAGTACTAATATTTGTTAAATAGATAAGCACAGACGGATCCTGACGAAACTCATTTTTTAATGTTAAAAAACTAAATAAATAAATATGACAAATATGGTAAAGTACTAATATTTGTTAAATAGATGAGCACAGACGGATCCTGACGAAACTCATTTTTTAATGTTAAAAAACTAAATAAATAAATGTGACAAATATGGTAAAGTACTAATATTTGTTAAATAGATGAGCACAGACGGATCCTGACGGAACTCATTTTTTAATGTTAAAAAACTAAATAAATAAATGTGACAAATATGATAAACTACTAATATTTGTTAAATAGATAAGCACAGACATATCCTGACGGAACTCATTTTTTAATGTTAAAAAACTAAATAAATAAATGTGACAAATATGGTAAACTACTAATATTTGTTAAATAGATAAGCACAGACATATCCTGACGAAACTCATTTTTAATGTTAAAAAACTAAATAAATAAATGTGACAAATATGGTAAAGTACTAATATTTGTTAAATAGATAAGCACAGACATATCCTGACGAAACTCATTTTTTAATGTTAAAAAACTAAATAAATAAATGTGACAAATATGGTAAAGTACTAATATTTGTTAAATAGATGAGCACAGACATATCCTGACGAAACTCATTTTTTAATGTTAAAAACTAAATAAATAAATGTGACAAATATGAAAGTACTAATATTTGTTAAATAGATGAAGCACAGACATATCCTGACGAAACTCATTTTTTAATGTTAAAAAAACTAAATAAATAAATGTGACAAATATGGTAAAGTACTAATATTTGTTAAATAGATAAGCATAGACATATCCTGACGGAACTCATTTTTTAATGTTAGAAAACTAAATAAATAAATGTGACAAATATGGTAAAGTACTAATATTTGTTAAATAGATGAGCACAGACATATCCTGACGAAACTCATTTTTAATGTTAAAAAACTAAATAAATAAATGTGACAAATATGGTAAAGTACTAATATTTGTTAAATAGATACGCACAGACGGATCCTGACGAAACTCATTTTTAATGTTAAAAAACTAAATAAATAAATGTGACAAATATGGTAAAGTACTAATATTTGTTAAATAGATGAGCACAGACGGATCCTGACGAAACTCATTTTTTAATGTTAAAAAACTAAATAAATAAATGTGACAAATATGGTAAAGTACTAATATTTGTTAAATAGATAAGCACAGACGGATCCTGACGAAACTCATTTTTTAATGTTAAAAAACTAAATAAATAAATGTGACAAATATGGTAAAGTACTAATATTTGTTAAATAGATAAGCACAGACGGATCCTGACGGAACTCATTTTTAATGTTAAAAACTAAATAAATAAATGTGACAAATATGGTAAAGTACTAATATTTGTTAAATAGATAAGCACAGACATATCCTGACGAAACTCATTTTTTAATGTTAAAAAACTAAATAAATAAATGTGACAAATATGGTAAAGTACTAATATTTGTTAAATAGATAAGCACAGACATATCCTGACGGAACTCATTTTTTAATGTTAGAAAACTAAATAAATAAATGTGACAAATATGGTAAAGTACTAATATTTGTTAAATAGATAAGCACAGACATATCCTGACGAAACTCATTTTTTAATGTTAAAAACTAAATAAATAAATGTGACAAATATGGTAAAGTAAATATTTGTTAAATAGATGAGCAAGACATATCCTGACGAAACTCATTTTTTAATGTTAAAAACTAAATAAATAAATGTGACAAATATGGTAAAGTACTAATATTTGTTAAATAGATGAGCACAGACATATCCTGACGAAACTCATTTTTTAATGTTAAAAAACTAAATAAATAAATGTGACAAATATGGTAAAGTACTAATATTTGTTAAATAGATGAGCACAGACATATCCTGACGAAACTCATTTTTTAATGTTAAAAAACTAAATAAATAAATGTGACAAATATGGTAAAGTACTAATATTTGTTAAATAGTTGAGCACAGACGGATCCTGACGAAACTCATTTTTAATGTTAAAAACTAAATAAATAAATGTGACAAATATGGTAAAGTACTAATATTTGTTAAATAGATAAGACAGATATATCCTGACGGAACTCATTTTTAATGTTAGAAAACTAAATAAATAAATGTGACAAATATGGTAAAGTACTAATATTTGTTAAATAGATAAGCACAGACATATCCTGACGAAACTCATTTTTTAATGTTAAAAAACTAAATAAATAAATGTGACAAATATGGTAAAGTACTAATATTTGTTAAATAGATGAGCACAGACATATCCTGACGAAACTCATTTTAAATGTTAAAAAAAAAATAAATAAATGTGACAAATATGGTAAAGTACTAATATTTGTTAAATAGATAAGCACAGACATATCCTGACGAAACTCATTTTTAATGTTAAAAACTAAATAAATAAATGTGACAAATATGGTAAAGTACTAATATTTGTTAAATAGATGAGCACAGACGTATCCTGACGAAACTCATTTTTAATTTAAAAACTAAATAAATAAATGTGACAAATTATCCTGACGAAACTCATTTTTTAATGTTAAAAACTAAATAAATAAATGTGACAAATATGGTAAACTACTAATATTTGTTAAATAGATAAGCACAGACATATCCTGACGAAACTCATTTTTAATGTTAAAAAACTAAATAAATAAATGTGACAAATATGGTAAACTACTAATATTTGTTAAATAGATAAGCACAGACATATCCTGACGAAACTCATTTTTAATGTTAAAAAACTAAATAAATAAATGTGACAAATATGGTAAAACTAATATTTGTTAAATAGATATATCCTGACGAAATGTGACTCAATTTTTTAATGTTAAAACTCATTTTTTAATGTTAAAAAACTAAATAAATAAATGTGACAAAATATTTGTTAAATAGATAAACTATCTGACGAAACTCATTTTTAATGTTAAAAAACTAAATAAATAAATGTGACAAATATGGTAAAGTACTAATATTTGTTAAATAGATAAGCACAGACATATCCTGACGAAACTCATTTTTAATGTTAAAAAACTAAATAAATAAATGTGACAAATATGGTAAACTACTAATATTTGTTAAATAGATAAGCACAGACATATCCTGACGAAACTCATTTTTAATGTTAAAAACTAAATAAATAAATGTGGTAAAGTACTAAATTTGTTAAATAGATAAGCACAGACATATCCTGACGAAACTCATTTTTAATGTTAAAAACTAAATAAATAAATTGACAAATATGGTAAAGTAAATATTTGAAATAGATAAGCACAGACGGATCCTGACGAAACTCATTTTTTAATGTTAAAAACTAAATAAATAAATGTGACAAATAAAAGTACTAATATTTGTTAAATAGATGACAAACGGATCCTGACGAAACTCATTTTTTTAATGTTAAAAAATGTGACTAAATAAATAAATGTGACAAATAATATAATATTTGTTAAATAGATAAGCACAGACGGATCCTGACGAAACTCATTTTTAATGTTAAAAAACTAAATAAATAAATGTGACAAATATGGTAAACTACTAATATTTGTTAAATAGATAAGCACAGACATATCCTGACGAAACTCATTTTTAATGTTAAAAACTAAATAAATAAATGTGACAAATATGGTAAAGTACTAATATTTGTTAAATAGATAAGCACAGACATATCCTGAAAACTCATTTTTAATGTTAAAAACTAAATAAATAAATGTGACAAATATGGTAAACTACTAATATTTGTTAAATAGATAAGCACAGACATATCCTGACGAAACTCATTTTTTAATGTTAAAAAACTAAATAAATAAATGTGACAAATATGGTAAAGTACTAATATTTGTTAAATAGATAAGCACAGACATATCCTGACGAAACTCATTTTTAATGTTAAAAAACTAAAGAAATAAATGTGACAAATATGGTAAAGTACTAATATTTGTTAAATAGATAAGCACAGACATATCCTGACGAAACTCATTTTTTAATGTTAAAAAACTAAATAAATAAATGTGACAAATATGGTAAAGTACTAATATTTGTTAAATAGATAAGCACAGACATATCCTGACGAAACTCATTTTTTAATGTTAAAAAACTAAATAAATAAATGTGACAAATATGGTAAAGTACTAATATTTGTTAAATAGATAAGCACAGACGGATCCTGACGAAACTCATTTTTTAATGTTAAAAAACTAAATAAATAAATGTGACAAATATGGTAAAGTACTAATATTTGTTAAATAGATGAGCACAGACGGATCCTGACGAAACTCATTTTTTAATGTTAAAAAACTAAATAAATAAATGTGACAAATATGGTAAACTACTAATATTTGTTAAATAGATGAGCACAGACGGGTCCTGACGAAACTCATTTTTTAATGTTAAAAAACTAAATAAATAAATGTGACAAATATGGTAAAGTACTAATATTTGTTAAATAGATAAGCACAGACGGATCCTGACGAAACTCCTATCGTTATTGTACCAGCTTATCGGCCCTCACCATGCCTTTAAAATGTAATATTAAGCTACAATGAGCATTGTGTAGCCAGTACCAGCTTCCGCTGAGCAGTTTCCCGATTTCCTTGTCGGAAATGAGAACGACCATTTCACCACCAATCATTCACCATCTGGCGATCATGCTCAGAAGTAAAGTCTTCTTCTTTGGCTACAGTTATTATTCGAATACATTTGCAGCAGTAGACTGCGTCAGGGGTAGCTGGGTTCGTGTAATCTTCCTAGTACAGTTCTCGAGGAACTACGAGAAAAGAAACTATCATGAAATACAATGGGGAAATGCTTGCTCCGGGACGTTAACCCAAGAAAATGCCCAACACGTGGAGTTCTATTGTAGTGTGGCTGCTTTGCAGAGTGATGAATATCCTGGATCTTGACTCTGTATCGATCTGTTTTTACACTCGGAGTTACTTGCTGACGTCTTTTCATTGTAAAAAGGAACTGAAACTAATGTTATGTGGTAGGAAGTCTGAAGGATATTTTGCAGGGCTGCGATCTAGTTACAAAAAGCTCGTCTCTTGAGAGAAGAGATGTCCTATTATATAGGCTACAGAACGAATGCCAAGTATCTATTCAACATTATGTTTGTTATGATTGATTGCAGAGTGCATATAAAAATAAATTCTTCATTACCATAAACCCTTATTTATAATGATGTAATTCATTACTACACGGCTTTTTAATGGCTATAAATTAACTCATATATTCCGTTTACTATTTGTCCGTTCTAGCGTTTCTTGCAAAAGAGTTCGATCTCGGCAGGGAAAGGAAACTACACTGTATTGTGTAGCTCTCTTCCTTTGCGTTTACCCTGTGTTATCAATGCCGTGGTCTTGCGCTTAGCTGATTACAAAAATGTGTATTGTGTTAAGTTTAGATTCATATGAATGGACAGAGAGGCTAAAGAATCTTGTTGTGCAAGCTTATTATTGAATTTCCAAGTTTATAGAACCCTATTTTACCCGAAGGTATATTAGGGCTGTAATTAAATCATACATATTACAGTCCTGTACAAATAGTAACATAAAATATATACATAATTATGACATAAAATACACATATTACATTAAATGTGTATGACAATAAAAATCATATTTATATTATACAAATATAAAGATATAAGATGAAATAGATAAATAAATAAAAACAAAATGAATGAATGAATGAATGAATGAATAAATAAATAAATAAATAAATAAATAAATAAATAAATAAATAAATAAATAAATAAATAAATAAATATTTCGTAGAAATATACATATTACTTTTAAGGACGTATATGATATAAAAATGACATGAAATAGACATGGCATACTAGTGCATGTTCAACATATAAGACATAGACATATTATATACAATACACAGATAAGACAAATAAAAAGGAAAATTACATTAAAACATATATGATATGAAACAGTGATATTATAGTTATTATTATTATTATTATTATTATTATTATTATTATTATTATTATTATTATTACTATTAATAGTAGTAGTATTTCCTTTTATTGTAGCCTGTTTTGCTCTGTTTCATGTTAGATTAATGATAAAAAATAAATAGACCCTGAATACATACAAACAAAATGAACACATTCATATACCCTTTCTAATTACATTAGCTACCACTTCTCTTACTATGGCAGAAACACATGAACTAGCTATTTACAGTGAATTGTGAATATGTGATATGAAGCAAGCTTATTGTAGTAAAATAAAATAATACTTACTTACTTACTTACTTACTTACTTACAGGCTTTTAAGGAACCCGGAGGTTCATTGCCGCCCTCACATAAGCCCACCATCGGTCCCTATCCTGTGCAAGATTAATCCAGTCTCTACCATCATATCCCACCTCCCTCAGATCCATTCCTATATTATCTTCCATCTATCTCTTATTGTTTGTATGCATCTGAAGTCTGACTAGTGTAATATGTAGCTAGTCAGTGTATGCAGTGTTATGGTTAAGGAACTGGACACCCTACCAAATTATCTCCTGGCCTAGTTGCCTCATAAGTGATGCCCCCCTGGCATCGCTTGTGAAGTTCAGACCCGTCTTCGGACAGTTGACTAATCAACAACAACATCTATCTCTTGGCCTTCCTGAAGGTTTTTTCTCCTCAGGTCTTCCAAATAACACCCTATATGCATTTATGGATTCACCCATACGTGCTACATGCCCTGCCCATGTCAAACGTTTGAATTTAATGTTCCTAATTTATTATGTTATGTGAAAAATACAATGCGTGCAGTTCCGCGTTGTGTAACTTTCTCCATTCTCCTGTAACTTCATCTCTCTTAGCCCCAAAAATTTTCCTAATCACCTTGTTCTCAAACACTCTTAATCTATGTTCCTCTCTCGAAGTGAGAGTCCAAGTTTCACAACCATACAGAACAATCGGTACCAGGAACTGTCTTATAAATTCTAACTTTCAGGTTTTTTGAGAGCAGACTGGATGATAAAAGCTTCTCAACCGAATAATAACAGGGATTTCCCATATTTATTCTGCTTTTAATTTCCTCATGAGTATAATTTATATTTGTTACTGTTGCTCTAAGGTACTTGAAATTTTCCACCCTTTCAAAGGATAAATTTCCAATTTTCATATTTTTATTTCGTACTATGTTCTGATAACGAGACGTAATCATATACGTGCTTTGTCTTTTCGGGGTTTACTTCCAAACCTGTCATTTCACTTGCTTAAATAAAATTCCCGTGTTTTCCCTAATCATTTGTGGATTTTTTCCTAACATATTCAAGTCATCCGAATGAACAAGCAGCTGATGTATACCGTTCAATTAAAAAATAGTAATAATAATATGATAATAATACGATAATAATAATAATAATATTAATAATACTTAATAATAATAATGATGATGATAATATGTCGGCATTAATAATAATAATGATAATATGTTGGCGTTAATAATAATAATAATAATAATAATAATAATAATAATAATACTTACTTAATTACTTACTGGCTTTTAAGGAACCCGGATGTTCATTGCCGCCTTCACATAAGCCCGCCATTGATCCCTATCCTGAGCAAGATTAATCCATTCTCTATCCTCATATACCACCTCACTCAAATCCATTTTAATATTATCCTCCGATCTACGTCTCGGCCTCCCTAAAGGTCTTTTTCTCTCCGGCCTCCCAACTAACACTCTATATGCATTTCTGGATTCGCCCATACGTGCTACATGCGCTGCCCATCTCAAACGTCTGGATTCAATGTTCCTAATTATGTCAGGTGAAGAATACAGTACGTGCAGTTCAATGTTGTGTAACTTTCTCCATTCTGCTGTAACTTCATCCCTCTTAGCCCCAAATATTTTCCTAAGCACCTTAGTCTCATACACGCTTAACCTATGTTCCTCTCTCAAAGTGAGAGTCCAAGTTTCACAACCATACAGAACAACCGGTAATATAACTGTCTTATGAATTCTAACTTTCAGAGTTTTTGACAGCAGACTGGATGACAAAAGCTTCTCAACCGAATAATAACTGGCATTTCCCATATTTATTCTGTGTTTAATTTCCTCCCGAGTGTCATTTATATTTGTTACTGTTGCTCCAAGATAAATTTTTCCAAAAAGATAAATTTTATATTTCCATTTCGTACAATATTCTCGTCACGAGACATAATCATATACTTTGTCTTTTCGGGATTTACTTCCAAACCTATCTCTTTACTTGCTTCCAGTAAAATTCCCGTGTTTTCCCTAAGCCTTTGTGGATTTTGTCCTAACATATTCACGTCATCCGCATAGAAAAGCAGCTGATGTAACTCGTTCAATTCCAAACCCTCTCTGTAATAATAATAATAATAATAATAATAATAATAATAATAATAATAATAATGATGATGATGATGATAATGATAATAATAATTGTAATAATAATCCCAGTCATGTAACTGTATATTGTGCATTGTAGTTTGCTAGAAAAACTTCAAATTGGACTACTTCTGTTCTGTAAGCCTCGTAAAGTTACGCTGTATGCATAAACTTGTGCAGGGAAACCTACATCCGACTGGTATCGGTAAAGAGAGTAGGACGAGTTGAAATGTGTCAGATATACACAAATAAACCTCCTGTGCTGCTGTTATCGTGACATGGTCCGCTTCTTGCTTAACTGTGATAGCGATCGTGTGACAGAATTGGGTTACCAGGATGAAAGATAAAGTGTTCACTAAATTGTTCCAATCATATACACATTTTAAGAAGAGGTAGTAGGAAATTCCTGTTCCGAGTTTGTTTACTGTGTAAATCTTGCTTGAGCTTAATATCCACACCTATATCTATACGTAGGCCCTGTGTGTATAATATGCCATGTTACTGCTGTCCTCTATTTACTCCTACATTTTTCTCCTTTCTCGGTTCTTACTTTATTCTCTACTAGCCGTACCCGTGCGCTCCGCTGCACCCGTTAGAAATAAATATAAAGTAATTACATAATTAAAATAGGACATTTGATCCAGGGAACATTTGTGTTTGACGGAAGGATAAATCGTTTATTATGTTATTTAATTTAAATTGTATTAAAATAATTAAAATGCGTTCATTTTGATCCAGAGACACTCATTTGGTCATAAAAATTAGTTTAGGAAATATAGGAAACGAATGTACAGAATAGCCTATCAAGTTTTCTGTGCATAAGAAGCTATTTTAATCTTACCTGTCCTCGATTCACTCAGAAGTTACTGTGATAACATTATAGCATTATGTCCATCTAGAGAAACTACACTTTCCAATGGTGAATTAATAATTAATTATACAAATCGGTTAATTTAGCTTCCGATATTACTTCATACAAACACAGAAACATTCTCTGTAGGCTATGTTTTATAGCTTTCGATTGTTGTTGTCCAAGCCCCCTTATAGATGAAGTCATTTGTTTTTTATTTCATTACACCGCCTTAGATGGCGTTATTGTAACATTGAAACTCATTTATCTCATTAAATATCGGTCCTATCAAAATTTTTCAAGGAATAAAACTTATCGGAAATTATTTTTTAAAGAAACTTGTTATGTAATATTTTTCGTGAAAATTAATAATAAGGAGGATATTTCGATTTATTTAAATCAAGCCCCCTTATAACGCCCCTTTTAAATAAAATATTTTGAATGCCATACAGCCTAAATTCTAAGTTACAACGAACTTAATTTATATTCCAATTTTCATATACATCGGTTCAGCCATTATCGTGTGAAAAGGTAACAAACATCCAGACAGACAGACAGACAGACAGACAGACATACAAACAAAAATTTCAAAAAAGCGATTTTCGGTTTCAGGGCGATTAATTATACATGTTAACACCAATTATTTTAGGAAAATCGAAAATTACGAGAAAATTTCGGATACAGATTTATTATTAGTATAGATTATTTTTCCTCCACTCTCTCACTTTTTTGTGATTTTTTGCCCGTTTCTTTTCTACCATCTCGTCTCTTTCGTTTTCTTTTACCTTATCATCTTCCCACTTGTATCTATCATGATTTTATCCTCTTTCTTTATTATTGTATTCTACCCTTACCCTCTTTCCCACCATCTCATCTCATCTGTCTTCTCTCCTTTGATTTCCTTCTTAGCCTACCATCTTCCCCTTTTCTTCCTTCCTACCATATCTTCTCTTCATAACTTTTACTCCTTCTCTTTCTTATCATACCTTGTCTCTCTTATTCTGATCTCTTTTTGATAACATATTCTCTCTGTTCTATATCCTTCTTCTTTCCGACAATCTCTGCTCTTCTCTCCTAACATTTCATCTCTCCTCTAATGTCTTTCCTCTCCTTATTCCCTAACATTTTCTGTCTCTGTTCCTTTTGGCCCTTGTTTTAACTATAGTCGCGACGCTGTTATTCCCGGCGTGACTCTTCCTCTTTGCTTACGTCATAGAAAGTGAAGGCTCTATAAAGTCTAGGTAGGTAGTATCGTTCGCCATTTTTGTTCTTTCGTTGCCGAGCTACCAGACGAGGAATCTATTTGCCACACCGTTAAACATTATCATGTCGTAGCTCCTATGATAACAAATCAAACGAACTTTAATTCAGCAAATAATTGAGCGGCAAATAACGTCCCAATGTGCTTTCTGCGAACGCCAACGAAAGAGCCAAAATGGCGGGCGATTATATTAAGTATTTATCGAGCCTTTTTTATCTTCATCAGCGAATCACAAGACGCACACGTTTAAATGTAGCCGACCTGCAACGTGATTGGCTGCCGGAAATAAGAGCGACGGGACTATACCACTGCCATATTCTCTTCACTCTTCTATACTACACTTCTCCAAGATCTCCATTCTCTGATCTTCTTTCCCGTTATTTCCAATCTTCTCTACTTTTATCATAACGAATAGAAAGAAGAAGTGTGCGCACTCCTATCTGTTCAGCATTGTCGACGGTGACCAAGAGAATTAGTGGCGCTGCGATCGGTATTGCTCAGTTGGAAGCGAATATCCATAAAAGAATCAGTAGAGTGTTCGTTCATTTCGTTTGCTTTTTTAGCGTAATTAAGTGCGTTAAATACTTTAAGTGCCAATACACTAATCTGCAATTATTCGTACACGAGTGACAAGTGAGTAGCTCTCACAATTTATTTATTAATGGACGAGATTATTATGTTTTTGTCGTGTTATATTTGAAGCAATGCCTTCGTGTTTTGTTCCGGGTTGTAGGGCGTGCGTGTTTCATTTGCTTATGCAAACAGAACGACAATAAAAGAAAAATTGAGCGATGGAATGTGGGACGACATATTTCACGAGTGCATAGCCAGTATTACCTCAATTGTAATTCAGCCACCGGGAACAGGATGCTGCTTGGATCATGCCATGGATATCATACCGAAACTAATTTTTCACTATATGAAATGTCGGTTCTTCTTCCGGACGAAACAAATCCGACGAGAACTCCAAGCTCCGAGAGCCGCCAAATCATCTCGTAAATTCTCCAAAGTGTCGGACAAGTAACTGTTGGTGAGTACATATTGCATGCCTACAAGCAGCCCTAAGTTAAGTTTTACATATTAAACTATTATTTGTTTTACAGTGTGATGTATATGAATGTGTTTTTCTTTAAAATAGTCTTAATGTTGTAAGTACAATGCCAGTTACGTACGTATATGGAGCGAAAGGTAAACAGTGCAACTTACGTTAAATGTATTTACGTACTTACACACGGAACAGACTGAGCGAACTCTGCACTAGCGCCGCGTGGTATCGGCCGTTTGAATTAACAGAGTGCGACCACTACTTCTTTCTATTCGTTATGCTTTTATTTCCTGCCCACTTCTCTCCTCTTTGCTTTTCTCTCTTCTCTGCTGCCGACTTCTTTCTCTTTGCTCTTCTTTCCTGACGTCGCCTGTCTTCTATATGTTAGTAATATGCTATTTTTGGTAAAATATAATAAAGGACAGTCAGATCACTTATTGAAGTAATTTAAGTGAAACGAATGTACAGACTTTACGAAAAATGCCATCACATAAGAACGACCGTGATGAAGAAAGTCAGGAATGTGCATTCAGGATTGGAACCTGATGTACAATTTTTGGCATGGGACACATTGTATTTCTATGTCTTAACGTTGTCTTACGCTTCTGTCTAAGTATTCAGTAAATACTAGCCGTACCCGTGCGCTCCGCTGCACCCGTTAGAAATAAATATAAAGTAATTACATAATTAAAATAGGACATTTGATCCAGGGAACATTCGTGTTTGATAGAAGGATAAATAGTTTAATATGTTACTTAATTTAAATTGTATTTAAGTAATTAAAATGCGATCATTTTGGTCCAGAGACACTCATTTGGTGCAATGATATAACATATTTCTTATTTGTTATTACATGCAAATAATTAAAAGATGATCATTTGGTTCAGAGAACATCCGTTTTTGATGCAACGATAATCAGTTTAACATTTTTCTAAATCAGCCTTGAATGCATCTTTAATAAATCACTCCAAATTAATAGAGTGGATTGTATACGAAGACAATTTTTCTGTGCGTAAAGATCTATTTTCATCTTACCTCATTCCTTATATGTAGTATTACATCCATCTAGAGAAACTACAAATTTCAGATAGTGAAGGAATTATCCAAATTAGCTTCTGAGATTACTTCATATAAACAGACAAATTTAATATTCTCTGTATATTAATATTGATAAACGTCAAGGCCGCCTTAAATAGACGGAGTCATTTGTTTTAATTTCATTATAGCCATCGATGTCGTTCCTGCAATAACTCCTTTGTGATATATCGATTTTTAGATTTTTGCTCTATTAAATAGCTTAAATAGTTATACAGCAAATAATACAATCTCCTATATGTAATTATATGTATTTCTTTCGAAAATGTAAGAATTCACGGTCTCCTATGTACCACTGCCATAGAATGAATAAATCTGTTTTTTCTTCCTACTCAAAAATTTTATATTTTGCATATAGGAATTATGGAACAACGACGCTATAATCTGAGGCGGTGTTGAAAATGTATTGTATTGTTATTTTAAAACTCTTGTATATCCTTAAATATCAGTCCTATCAAAATTTTGCCCGGATTAAAACTTATCGGAAATAATGTTTAAAGAAACTTTTGTTATGTAACATTATCACAAAAATCAATAATAAGCGAGATATTTCGATTTATTTAATTCAGGCCCCCTTATAGCCCCCTTTCAAATAAAGTATTTTGAATGCCATATAGCCTAAAATCTAAGTTACAACGAACTTAATTTATATTCCAATTTTCATCGAAATCCGTTCAGCCATTATAGCATGAAAAAGTAACAAACATACAGACAGACAGACAGACAGACAGACAGACAGACTTAAATATCAGTCCTATCAAAATTTTGCCTGGAATAAAACGTATCGGAAATCATTTTTAAAGAAACGTTTGTTATGTAACATTTTTCACAAAAATCAATAATAAGCGAGATATTTCGGTTTATTTAATTCAGGCCCCCTTATAACCCCCTTTTTAAATAAAGTGTTTTGAATGCCATATAGCCTAAAATCTATTTACAAGGAACTTAATTTATGTTCCAATTTTCATCGAAATCCGTTCAGCCATTATCGCGTGAAAAGGTAACAAACATCCAGACAGACAGACAAAAATTAAAAAAAGCGATTTTCGGTTTCAGGATGATTAATTATACATGTTAACACCAATTATTTTTGGAAAATCGAAAATTACCGGAACAATTTTGCTTACAGATTTATTATTAGTATAGATTACTACACGAATAGGCGTCTTCTATTATATTATCAGAAAACACTTTCTTGTCGTTAGCATTATTTTGCGCGATGATAGCCTGCAGGCACGTAATGTCCGCGCACAACGTTGTAGGAACCCACAATGCAGGAAGCAAAGAGAGCATAATAAATAAAAATGTCGGCAGGTCGAAGATTACTGGACCGATAATATTTGAAGCTTTGGTGATTGTGTTGTATCATACTGCCAATGAGCGTATTCCGAATCTCACCGGTGAGCAATCCGATGGCATCACGGTGTTCCGAATTCCACCGATGACGTCATTGATGCTCCACCGGTGTCGCACTGGTGCCATCAGCTTGGAAAGATGGTGGCAGTCTCCATCAGCCGCCATCAGTGAATCTGATTGGTTCTTGTATAGGGCGGGAATTAGCAGACGAATAACATCGTGCACTGTTGTGTCATGGCGGTGTGTTCTGCTGTATTGTTTGTAATGAGCACAACGTAAAAACAATATGTTAATGGCTTATGAGCGAACATGTCAACGGACCAGTTATTACTACCGGTTCAAGAAATAAATTGTTTATGATCTCTTTCCTTTGAACGAGATGGCAGTACGGAAATTTCGCAAAATCTTGCTAGCGTAGCACAGACAACAACTTATACAGTCGCCATGACAGCATCGATCCTTCCAACAGTTTTGTTCCTATTCCTCTGCAGCGTGACGTCATTGTTGTCCACCGGTCCGGTGAGATACGGAATACGCTGTATGCTTAAGTTAATCGGTGTTGTGTTCTACCTGTAATGCTTCCATTATAAGGGACTTTCCATACACCCTGTATGTGAAAATTCCAAGCAAAGGAATTCCAAGTACTATTGAACGCAAACACAAGGAACAAGGAGATAAAAGCTGACTAAGGAAAAGTGGAAAGAGTGAGGTCTTAAAATATTTATGAAGAAGAAGAATGAACACGAGATGAAAAAAGGAAGCATAACCTTTTTATTTGTAAGGACAAATGGAACTTTAATATATTTTTAATTTGAAGGCTATTACTTACGACAATTTCAAGAACTAGGCGATGTTACTGTGGGCAATAAACGTTAAACGCCTTGAATTAGGAGTCTGCAGGGAGCACGAAATGGCATCAATCGGTATGCGGAATGTGTGCCAACTGGTGAACGATATAAATCAAGAGTGGAATCAACCTTGTTCTTGGGAGAAGGCAGAATCACAGAGGTCGTTAGAAACTGAAGGGTCCATCAAAGTCAGCCATAAAAGTGTTGGAGTCTATAGGAGCTATTGAAGAGTTCGAGGGTCAACTCTTTGACTCATCCGGAAGCTTGGCCAGTGTAAACTTCAATAAAGACAGGGGAATGAATTCCAAGAAATTAAGAGGTTTATGTAACCTTACTACTTGCAGCTTTATACACACATGTCTGTGCGCTTTGTGTTGTAACTTTATGTGGCAAAGTCAAGGAACTATCTTACGATGCTTTCTTGTTATATGAAGTGTAAAGAGAACAAATATTGATGTTGCAGGAGGCCATGGAAGTTTACGGTAGTAAACGTGTCCAGCATCCTTGATATCTAAAAAAAAAAAAAAAAAAAAAAAAAAATTGTCGGTATGCAGTGTGTCTGCATGTAGTGATTTCTTTCAAACTGTTACACAGATTTCACTCATATTCAGCATCTACCACTGAATTTTTTCAGGAATTACATAATATCCGGCGGTCCATTTAGAAGATTTGAAATAAAAACGCTGTAACATTGGAACCAGAGTGCTGCATTGGAGTTAAATCGCTCGCTTGAACTCGGTCGAGTGTCGCACCCTCGAGTGAGATACGATCGGTCGTGATACGCTCGTAATAAATAGAAGCACAGTACAAGGTCATCTCACCGACATGTCTTATCTTGTATGGAAGGCGACAGATAAGATACACATATGTTTTGCTCACACGGTAAAAATAAGGCTTGATTTTCTGCGTTTATGACAAACGTTTAATGGAACGTACCAAAACAGGAACATGAAGTTATAAATAAAATAGTATGAAAAACTTCGATATACAGTTATTATTGCTAATTAATAATTATTCAATATTTGATTTACACATATATAATATGATAGGTCCATACATAGTGTTCCGCCTATATACTGCGACAATGTAGAAACGTTTTACAAAATATTATTGATATAGCAGTAGATTAATAACAATATTAGTACAGAGATAACGTCACAGAAAATATAATAAAACGAATAATCATGCTGCACAACTGTTACAGAAGCAAAGATTGATACACTAATTATTATTATTATTATTATTATTATTATTATTATTATTATTATTATTATTATCATCATTATTACTAGAAAACTTGATACAGTTCTTTCATTATCGTGATTGTGTTCTCCGTTTGTAATAATTACATTTACATCCAATAACATCTATCAGATGTGGCAAAAACAAAATCACTCCTGTGTGGAAAAAAAAGAAAACATTTACCTACAACATTTATATTACATTTTAAAGCAAGTTTTGTAGTTGTGCTATGGAGAGGTTAGTTAAACACTGCAAAGTTTTGAAATTATAAACATCTATGATGTTACTACACAGTTCATCACTGTAACAAGAACGAATATCTAACGCTCGGCTTATACCGTTCGAGGATTTATCGCTCGTGACAATTTTACCCATCATGCATGTGCGCTACATATCGGATTATGCTATGAACTACTTGGCGCTCGAGCGAAAACGTCCGATACAGACCTCTGATGGGAACTGTTGCTATTTATTTTTCAGTAATCTGAACCTCAACGTTCCAGCGTTGTGTACACGACACAATTGACATCGTGAGGCTTGTTTCTTCCATGTGTGATGTAAATTGAAAATTTAGAGCAATATTATTTCAAAGCCTTCTTAAAACTGAATTATAATGGCTTTATTTCAGTATAGTTTTGTGTTATGATTATGAAGAATGGGTTCCCTAGCAACAAGTTTCTGTGTGGGAATTCTAACTTTCAAGGCCTAACAACAAAAGCTGTAAAAACACGATAGTGCAAAAAGAAAAGTTATTTCCATTTACATTCTAATTGTATTTTTCTCGCTTTGACTCCCCATCTAAAGTTAAAAATAAAGACGTTTGCCTCTTACCAATTTTTGAAATTTTGTCTGTCCCGAACAGATCACTTCGAAATTAGTGTTTTTTCACTTAAGAAATTGCAGCATTGGACTATCATTGGAGCACCGATCCCTTACGATTCTTTCCGAAGTTTTACGAATATATGACACCACATATGTCACTACTGAGGTCAACATAGCGTTAGACATTTAGCGACGGACGGGGTGCCAAAATTCTCTAATATATTGATTTAAGTAGTGAACAACGTTGGAATAATTTGGAGTCTTTGCAAAATGTTATTTTTCTTTAGTTCTAATATAGTAAGGTGACCAGTTCTCAAGCATTTCAGTTTAGCTGTTGACAAGTCAGTGTTCATCTTTTTTCCTAATGGCCCATGTCTAACTTCCCTGCGTAGTGCTAATTCCACATCGAAAGAGACTCCCAATATGTGGATGTATCTAGTGTCGATTCACAGATATCCTTCATCTCCTACATAATATAGGCTTGTAAGTCGGTAAATTAGGAAGAGGAGAAGAAGAAGAAGAAGAAGAAGTTAATGTCTTGTTCTTCTAAGTAGGATAGGTTGATTGATTGATTGATTGATTGTTTATTTATTCTATACATGGATGTACACGTCAATTACATAATAAATAAAAAACACAATAAAATTAAAAATACTACAAGTTAAAATATATTTAAAATAAATAATATAATCAAGTAGTATTTCATATATCATAACTTGTGATTTAAGAATTCCTTGACTGAATAAAAAGTTTGATCAGTTAAAATCAGTTTAACTTTCACTTTAAATTTTGCATAAGGTAAAGTTTGTATCTGCAATGGTAATTTATTAAAAACACAATGCCAGTATAGGCAGGCGATTTTTCATATTTCACAAGTCTATGATTTTTTATTGACAACAGATGTGCATTTCGTGTATTATAATTAGATAATCTAGATTCTTATTGTATTTATTCGCATTCTATTTCAAGAAAATTAGTCATCTGTAAATATAAATGGATGGAAATGTTAAATTTTATATTGTTTAAAATAAGGTTTGCATGAGTCAAAACTCTTTAATTTAAAAATGGATCGTATAATCCTTTTTTGTGCAATAAATATCCTATTAACATCGGTGGAGTTACCCCATAGGTTACATCCCAGATAATTGAATGAATTTACGTGTCTCATATGATTCACACGTGATGTGATTTATTCTTAGGACTTTATTCCTGAACGTTTTAAGTGAAATTTAACTTTTTAATGTCCAGAGAAGAGAAGGAAGGCGACTGCTTTTCAATATCGTAGAAAACTCGAAGGAAAACAAACCCATAATAGAAAATTACTCTTCGTTCACAAGGGAAATCATAGCTGCGTCCACATCACACAGAAAGACAGCCACACAGACTTGCGATACATAATGAAACCCCACCCGGATGACTGACCCCATCTGGCATCGCCCGAGATCAGGAGAACACGGATCCAATAACGAGGAACACACATGCGTGCTGTCCAGCTCGTACGACAGTCTCGGGTTCAATTCTCGCGGTTAAGACAAAACCGCTTAAGCAAGGAGTTTCACGATTTGAGAGTTGCTAGCGTTGTAACCTTGGGTTTAAGAGTCTCACAATTCGTGACTTATTTTGCAGTTTATTCTTGCGTTCAAGAGAGATTAAGCAGTTTTACAATTCATTAACTATTTGTTTTTGCAAGGGCTACCTCCTTAACTGAAGAATGTCACAATACGTGTTGTTTCTGGTATTGTAATTTTGCATTTAATGACAAACTCATTAAGAAGTTTCACAGTAGGTTAATTTTGGCATTGCATTGTTTGATTTAAGCAAGTAAAGAGATAGGTTTGGAAGTAAATCCCGAAAAGACAAAGTATATGATTATGTCTCGTGACGAGAATATTGTACGAAATGGAAATTTAAAAATTGGAAATTTATCTTTTGAAGAGGTGGATAAGTTGAAATATCTTGGAGCAACAGTAACAAATATAAATGATACTCGGGAGGAAATTAAACACAGAATAAATATGAGAAATGCCTGTTATTATTCGGTTGAGAAGCTTTTGTCATCCAGTCTGCTGTCAAAAAATCTGAAAGTTAGAATTTATAAAACAGTTATATTACCGGTTGTTCTTTATGGTTGTGAAACTTGGACTCTCACATTGAGAGAGGAACAGAGATTAAGGGTATTTGAGAATAAGGTGCTTAGGAAAATATTTGGGGCTAAGCGGGATGAAGTTACAGGAGAATGGAGAAAGTTACACAACAGAGAACTGCACGCATTGTATTCTTCACCTGACATAATTAGGAACATTAAATCCAGACCTTTGAGATGGGCAGGGCATGTAGCACATATGGGCGAATCCAGAAATGCATATAGAGTGTTAGTTGGGAGGCCGGAGGGAAAAAAAAACCTTTGGGGAGGCCGAGATGTAGATGGGAAGATAATATTAAAATGGATTTGAGGGAGGTGGGATATGATGATAGAGGATGGATTAATCTTGCTCAGGATAGGGACCAATGGTGGGCTTATGTGAGGGCGGCAATGAACCTCCGGGTTCCTTAAAAGGGAGGAAGTAAGTAAGTATTGTTTGGTTTATAAACAAGCAACTTGACTAGGGCGTCTTAGGATCCGCTAGATTTGCATTGTAATCTTGCATTAAGATCAAAGTAAATAAAACATATCAGCCAACTTTCGAATTTAGGCGGGAGATCCCGGATTTTTAAACCACTCTTGATTTTTCCCTGGATTAAAATGTTTTTATTCATTTCTCTAGCAGGAATGGAAAAACGCCAATTTCGTTTTCTGACAATATTTTATTCGATTGGCTCTTCAGTATATCGACTGGGAATAAGTATTCGACTATCGATTGCATGAAGTTGATTGAAATAGTTCGATAACTCGTAGATTTTCATTGGTAATGCCTGTTACTGTAATGGCATCTTAGAAGTGCAGGCAGGAAGAAAAACGTAGTCACCTGTTAAAAGATCTCAAAACATGGTTTGATAGCAATCTGCTTCACTTTTTAATAAGACCGATATTTTATTCATCAAAAGAGAAATTTGAAGGACATCAATATTTCTATTCAAGATCAATACTTATGTAAATGGGAAACTACTAAATTCTTGGGCTACATTTGATGATTGTTTGTCTTGGAGACCCCATTTTTAATTTCTAAAAATAGCATTTGTTATCAAATCAGAATTTTGAGGACGATAATAAATCACGATGTATTAATGTCATTTCGCACACGTCGAGTCAAGGCTTTCAATGGTATTTGTTTTTGGGGATCTGGAACCATGATGAATGATATATTTATTGCTCAAAAGCGTATTGTCAGATGCATAGCGGGCGTTGAAGTAGGACAGATGTTCATTTTTTACAATATAATATTCTTACTGTTTATGGTTTATATATTTTTAATGTTTTACTACTAATTTATAAAAATCTGTCTGATTTTAATCAAAATTGTGATTTCCATACCTACGACACTCGAACAAAAATAGTTTAACTATTCCAGCTCACCACCTTATAGTAGAACATATATGGTCTTTGGTATTAAAATATACAACAATGACATCAAATATACAAACAATTCTCTGAAATTTAGTTATATAAAAACGAAATTAATAAAATTGTGTCCCTAAGTCTTGAGGATGCACGCATGGGCCGTTGAAATGAATATTGTTTTTTTTTTTATATTTGACTTATTTTAAATTAAATTGTAATTGTATATATTTGACCATGTCTATGCATACATTATGCCATCGACAATAAAATTCTATAAAAAAATAAATAAAAAATAGGCCTACATATCTTCGATGATATTATATTCATCAACGTTTTCTACCAAATTATCTAATATTCTTAAGGCCTACTGATATTTAATTATTTTTTATTCCTCTTGAAAAATGCTCTGTACTGTCACATAGGAGGTTTCATAAAAATCAACGACAAAATGCAGTTTAGTCCTCGCAGATAGATGATATTGAAGACATTAGTATGGAAGAAAGGGTAGATGTTCAGTGATTTTTGGCAGGAAAAATGAAATCTGAAGATAGCAGATTAAATAATAAATAAATAATAAATAAATAAATAATAAGTAGTAAATAAATTGTTAGGTGTTCTCTAAATAAGTAAAGCAATGAACAAATAAATAAAAAGGAAATTTTAGTAAATAAATATAAACAAGTAAATAAGTTCGGAATTAAGTAAATAAATAAAGTAAATAATACCAAATAAATAAATAAGAAATAATTAAGAAATAAATAAATAAATAAATAAGAATAAATAAATAAGTAAATAATTAAGTAAATAAATAAATAAGAAATAAGAAATAAATAAATAAATAAGTAAATAAATAAATAAGTAAATAAGTAAAGAAATGAATAAGTAAATAAATAAATAAATAAGTAAATAAATAAATATGTAAATAAATAAATAAATATATAAAATAGATAAATAAATAAGTAAATAAATAAGTAAAAATAAGTAAGTAATTAAGTAAATAAATAAATAAGTAAGTAATTAAGTAAATAAATAAATAAATAAGTAAATAATTAAGTAAATAAGTAAATAAATAAGTAAGTAAATAAGTAAATAAATAAATAAGTAAATAAATAAATAAATATAAATAAATAAATAAATAAATAAATATGTAAATAAATAAATAAATATAATAAATAGATAAATAAATAAGTAAATAAGTACATAAATAAGTAAAAATAAGTAAGTAATTAAGTAAGTAAATAATTAATAAATAAATAAATAATTAAAAATAATTAAAATAAATAAATAAGTAAATAAATAAATAAATAAATAAGTAAGTAAATAAGTAAATAAATAACTAAATAAATAAAAAGGGAAGTGTGTTCCGAATAGATTTTTGATGCCATATAGCTGAGGAAAAATAATCGGTGACTTAAAAAATATTGGGCCATACTTTGTCTTCTATCAGTAAAGGTGATTTAAGAGGATTTACCGTCCCTTACGGAGCTTATTTCCGAAGACATTCTGAGCAAAAAAGTCATATAAATATTTGTCTTAATCTTAAAGGTATTTAATTAATGTGTCTCTGAAATTTTGAATCTTTAGCTAAAAATCTTCGGTTTAAGATCAAAATAACAAGTCTCAAGTTGTGAATTTTATTTAATTTTTATTCACTCTTTGGAAGGAAAATTCATACATATCAGAAGTTTAGAAAGATGAAGATGGAAAAAGAGAATAACAGCAACAGAACTTTATTGCTGTTCATTATATAAAAATTGTACGTTGTGTACAAAATGACTAATACAATAATGTGTTCTCGATTCGAATCTCACCCAAAGTATAGATGTTCGTCCTTTATAATAATATGAAATGGTACGTTATGATAGACTGAAGTTCTGCAGCTCACCATATTTCCTCTGAGATGATGTTGATGAAGTCCAAGACTAAAACCGGAGGTGATACTGTTTCATTGTCACATACACAACGTTCCTTTATATGCAGTAAAGCGACACAATTTCTCAATGCAAAAGAAGTCCTATTCGAATCTCTCGTCACAATTAAAATACCTTGCCTTCCGCCGTGCTTGGAGGACTGAAATTTAACTGTAAGGGAAGTATACACTCTGAACTCTATAGTTTAAATGAATAACAATTTTTTTTCTGCATAAGTTGAAAGAATAACACCATCGCAAACAAGCCTTTCCAATGGTTTTTCCGCTCAGTACCAGTGATTTGCAAAGAAATGTTAATTCAATTGATTAAGACTCTCCAATATTTAAATTTATAATCTGTGAAGGAACACGATTAATATTCTGAAAATAAAGGCTTAGAGTGAATGTGACGATTTTAATTCAATGTGATCCATCGTTACCGAAAAATAATGAGGCCTGCGTTATCGAGCCAAATAATGGAGTTCGACAAGGTTGTCCACTATCACCAACTTTATTTAATATTTATATAAATGAAATTATTTTAAAATGGAACCAAATCTACACATCAGGAATCAAAATAACCAGTGCTCTAACATTAAATACCTTACTCTATGCCGATGATCAAGTCATAATTTCCAATTCAGAGGATAATTTACAAAGAGGATTATATACATTAAATAAAATATTATAAGATTTTGGGATGGAAATTTCAGCACAAAAATCAAAAGTAATGGCATTTTTAGGACAAGACCCAGTCAGAAGTAAGATAATACACAATAACCAATGCCTCGAACAAGTACAAAATTTCAGTTGTCTGGGTTGTGAAATATCTTATCAAAATGAAAAAGATGTGAACAAGAAAATTACCAAATTTACACAAATTCTAGGAATAATAAACAATACATTAAAAGCTAAATTAGTACAAAAATCTACAAGAATAAAAATATTATAGTACACTAGCATTACCCTCCCTTTTATACGGAAGCGAGATTTGGACATTAAAGAATAAAGACATGAACAGATTCAAAGCAACGGAAATGAAATGTTTCAAGAGGACAGCAGGATATACTCTTTTAGACCGAAAAAGGAATGAAGAAATTTTAGAACAATTAGAAGTAGAATCAGTAGAAGAAAAAATCAACAGATACAAATTAAATTGGCTAGATCATGTAAGAAGAATGGAAAATTCAAGAATCCCAAAAATTATGATGCAGTATAAACGTAGAGGACATCGTCGACCAGGAAGACCTTTTAGAAGACTGCTAGATGGGGCCGAAACAGGTCTACAGAGGCCTAATTCGTGAAGGATGATGATGATGATGATTTAATTAAGCTACTTTCATGATACAGATATTTGTCACTTCGAAATGCTTGTGAATTTATTGTCAAGTTAATAAACTACGACAATCGTATTTAAATAATTTTTTTATAATTCTTTGAATCTTCTGCTAACACTAAATACTAATGAAAATCTATCTGACAGTAGTGAGTCTGATAACAGAAACGGGAGACAGGTTTGTAATTTATTTTTCTATTTTCGGACAAAGTAATGGAATTAGCAATATCGCAGTAATTGTTTAAAATCCGTCGTGCGCTGTAAACAATTCTCTTCTACATTTCTGAAAACAAACGGGACACATTTACGCTCTGTTATCGTCATACGTTTTATTGGATCTGTTTCACATAATAGTCCTTATCGGCAGTTCCAGACCCTTGTAACCCTTATATGACGAAACACATTCAGAAGAGAAAGAATCGACGAGCACCTGGAAAGCTTCTGATCCACTTGAAGCTGTTTTATTCATCGTAACGCTCTATATTGCTTCCGAGGCGAGTCGGTCAATGACCTCGCATTTACTTGGTTTTCACATGTTATCCAGTTCGTTGTGTAATGCAAAATTGTCTTCACGTACAAAAGGCATAAAAAAGTTTCATTATTATCACAAGTTCAGATTATGAAGTTTGTGAAATAAATTTTCAAATCTTTGTCTGAGGGCATAATGCAATGACTGAGGTTTTATTTAGCTCTTATTGTTGCTAAGCACCATGCTTTGAATTTAAGGGCTTAGGATCAGGTAGTCCTATACCACATTTCGGCAAAAAAAATTGAGATTTTACCATCTATAAAGTCCTATGCCTTCTAGTTTCTGTATGTGGGAATTGTGTTACCTTTTGACAACAGATTGCATAGCAATATAGTTTTGTTTGTTTTAGATTCCTGTGTTAGGTTGTTACTTTTTGATTTATGTAATCCTATGCTACTTGGATTTAAGATGGCGGGGAATAAGGAGCGATGTAGAAAGTTGCGACCCTATAAAAACAAGTTATTTGTGTGTGGAAATGATGAAGAATATATTGATATTAGTACAGAGAGTTCAGATGAACTCGTACCAAATGAATTGGAAGACATAGATACAACAAACAATAATCTGTATGTAAGATAACGATTATTTATTTATTTATTTATTTAATTTGTTTATTTAACCTGGTAGAGATAAGGCCATCAGACCTTCTCTTCTCCTCTACCAAGGGATTACAACTACAATATTAAGAATATAATTACAATTATAATTACAATTAATATTAAATTTACAAATGGAATAAAAATCAAATTACTAAAAGATTAACTGATTAATAAAAGCTAGACAGCTTATTGTAAATGATAAGAAAAGAGAAACATTTTTTATCAATTAAGTACAAATTAAACCTACTCTACGCAGTAAGAAAATGCTTAATAAGTTTGCTTTTGAACGCTACTAAATTCCGACAGTCCCTGATGTCACTGGGTAGGGTACCTATTTCACAAGCACGAGAGCGAGATTGTGTATGATGATGAATATGATGATGTCTTATGTGTTGGTATGGCTAGTATGCGGCTATTTTGCGTGCGTGTGAAGAGATTATGATATGATGACAGGTAACTGAAACGGGAGGCAAGGTAGGTAGGTGTAGAGGTGTGAAGGACTTGGAAAAGAAGAACAAGGGAATGAAAATTTCTACGTTCGTTAAGCCGTAGCCAGTTTAGAGTTTGGAAGGATGGGGTGATGTGGTCAGCGCGACGGACATCGCAGACGAAGCGAACACAAGAATTATGAAGACGTTGTAATTTTTAGTTGGTATTAATTAGTTATTGTGGAAATGATGAAGGATATACTGATATAGTGCAGAGAGTTCAGATGAACTCGTACCAAATGAATTGGAAGACACAGATACAACAAATAATAATCTGTATGTAAGATAATAGTAATTAATTATTGTGGCGTAAGATTATGTTGATGCTGAATTTGTAGCTCATATGTAAGAGAGCATTCTAAAGCAATTAATTTATTATTCATGTATTATCTTGTTGTTTGTTCATATAACTGTCCAGGGCGAAACAAAAACTGAAACATAACTGTATTGTGGATACACCTCGTTCATTGAGAGTATAGAGCTGTTTTCTTAGTAGCTGGTCACACACACCTGCCCTCTGATTGTGACTTTACTAAAATTGAAAAGTTTGCAAGGAATCTAACTCGTACCTATAGTGAAGTAACAGAAAACCTGTTTCATCAGCAACAAGTTTCGCTCTCTGGTAATTACTGTGCTGTGATTAAAGTAGCACACTGTATGGCTGCAAACTCAGGGGAACCGAATTCGATTCCTGGCAGGGTAGTGGAAGATCATATTCCTATCATAAGAATTGATTTGGTGATTTGTGTTATGTTTGTTCTGGTTGTCAGAAACAGTCGGTAACCATATGGTCAATGCAGAAGGGTGTAATTATTTGACTTATTTGAAATGTATCAGTGAAGCGAGGTGAGTCAGTGAAGTTATGGTTTTACAGTGCAGTGAATAGTTCCGATCAGTGATAATTTATAGCGTCAATGAAATGTGTTCTATAGCGTCAATGAAATGTGTTCTTTAGTGTTACTGAAATGTGTTATAGAGTGTCAGTGAAATGTGTGCTAAAGTGTCAGTGAAATGTGTTATAGAGTGTCAGTGAAATGTGTCCCAAAGTGTCAGTGAAATGTGTCATAGTGCCACTACAGTGAGTGAGATGAGAGTAAAGTGAAAGACTATTGAAACTTATGTAGGGCCTATACATATGTAGGTTGTATTGTAAAATTAGGTATTTTATGTTTTATTACTAATTGTAATTATTGTGTTAAATTATATTGTGTATTCTTATTGTATTGTGTGTATAATTGTATTGTGTATTGTAAATTTTATTGTGTATTGTTTATGATTTTATTGTGTATTGTTTATATTGTGTATACCACTGCCACTGGGTGCTTGCCCACTTGCAGTGTAAATAAATAAATAAATACATACATACAATCCCGTTGCTTATAAAATGTTAGTGTTCGTTTAAAGCTGTGCCAGGAATGAGAATGGAACGGACCAAGCAAACCAAATATTTAAAGAAAGCATCACTAGGCAAGAAATATAATTAGGCTGCACTTGTGTAAGGAGCTAACACAAGGTTTCTGCTTGCTCTTGTACCACAGTCTACTATATACAGTCACGAAGCTTGAGTTTTGAGGGTGCTAGAAACAATAAACTGTGACGGTACTATTTTGCATTGCCTGTAATGAGGCGATATTAGCGACCCTAGTGGTGAGCAACTATCTAATGTTTGCATATTTACTACGTAGTGAGCTTCGCGACTGTATATATTAGACTGTGCTTGTATCTTGTTGCAATGCCTTCATCTTTGTTTTGTTAGAGCACATGCCCTTGCTCCCTGCCCCCTCTCCTGTTCGATACAGAAGTACGCAGAGCATTTCGTATACAAAGCGCCCGATAACAGCCTGGAAGACATTGAGTGTTGGAGGTTCAAAAGGAAGGAGCGAAGAAACAACACGTTCCTGTGTATGCAGTTGCAGTTTTGTGTTCATACCTTCGGGATTGTGTTGCAAAGGAAAGAAGTGAAAGAAAGAGAGATTCCATACGGCCAGAGAACTGCACCACTAAGATCTACAACGTGATTCAGTTTGCTTTGATCGTTGAGCGGAAAATCTCTTCTGATCACAGGCCCTCGTCGTGGTTTCCGCCCCTGCAGTTACTTGGAATTTGTACGATAGTGTTGAAACAATGTACCAAGGAAAAGGTTCTCCATGATCCATGAAAGTTTGCTTGGAATCCGTCAACACATTTCTGTTTAAATTTTACTCATTTCAGTTGTACTATCATATTGAGAAATTTAATAATGTTACAAAAATCTCTGTGTGTATTTAAACGGAAATACAGATTACAATAGGTGTACGCAAAAACAATTGTCCATCATTTGGTAATAATGAAGAAAATTTGACTTTTAATTTCATTGACATTTTCGCATTAATATTTTTCTTATTAAATAAAAAATATACTATTTCCTTTGCTTTAATAGTTTTCTTATTAAATAAAGAAGATATATCCTTCGCGTTAACATTTTTGTTCTTAAATAAAGATAATGATTTTTTCATTGTACTCCGCTCCATGTAAATAAGACGATGTTATCAAGACTGTGTAGAAGTGTGAGGTCAAAATTTTGAAAAAGAAGTGATAATTGAATCTGAATAATATACAGTATAACATTCTTTCAAAACATTTGTTGTTGATTTTTATTTTCAGAATATCGGAAAAGAAGCGATAATTGCATCGAAATAATATAAAGTACAACGTTCTTTTAAAAAAATTATTTGTTAATTTTGTTTCCAGAATTTCGGAAAAGTAATAACTGAATCAAAATACTAAGAAGTACAACGTTCTTTTAAAAAGTTTCTTTGTTGATTTTGTTTCCAGAATTTCGGAAAAGTAATAATTGAATCAAAATACTAAGAAGTACAACGTTCTTTTAAAAAGTTTCTTTGTTGATTTTGTTTCCAGAATTTCGGAAAAGTAATAATTGAATCAAAATAATAAGACTTACAACGTTCCTTCAAACCGTTATTTGTAAATTTTTATTTCCTGAATTTCGGAAAAAGTAATAATTGAATCGAAATAATATAAAGTACAATGTTCTTTCAAAACATTTGATGTTAAATTTTATTTCTAGAATTTCGGAAAAGAAGTGATAATTGAATCGAAATAATATGAAGTACAATGTTCTTTTAAAACATTTGATGTTAATTTTTATTTCTAGAATTTCGGAAAAGAAGTGATAATTGAATCGAAATAATATAATGTACAAGGTTCTTTTAAAACATTTGTTGCTAATTTTTATTTCCATAATTTCGGAAAAGAAGTGATAATTGAATCGAAATAATATGAAATACAACGCTCTCTTAAAACATTTGTTGCTAATTTTTATTTCCATAATTTCGGAAAAGAAGTGATAATTGAATCGAAATAATATAAAGTACAATGTTCTTTAAAACATTTGTTGTTAATTTTTATTTTCAGAATTTCGGAAAAGAAGTGATAATTGAATCGAAATAATATGAAATACAACGTTCTTTTAAAACATTTGTTGTTAATTTTTATTTCCAGAATTTCGGAAAAGAAGTGATAATTGAATCGAAATAATATGAAATACAACGTTATTTTAAAACATTTGTTGTTAATTTTATTTCCAGAATTTCGGAAAAGAAGTGATAATTGAATCGAAATAATATAAATACAACGTTCTTTTAAAACGTTTGTTGTTAATTTTATTTCCAGAATTTCGGAAAAGAAGTGATAATTGAATCGAAATATAATTGAATATAGTGAAATACAACGTTCTTTTAAAACGTTTGTTGTTATTTGTTGTGATAATTTTATTTTCTTTTAAAACGTTTGTTGTTAATTTTTATTTCCAGAATTTCGGAAAAGAAGTGATAATTGAATCGAAATAGTACGAAATACAACGTTCTTTTAAAACGTTTGTTGTTAATTTTTATTTCCAGAATTTCGGAAAAGAAGTTCTTTACAACGTTCTTTTAAAACGTTTGTTGTTAATTTTTATTTCCAGAATTTCGGAAAAGAAGAATCGTGATAATTTCTTTTAAAACATTTGAAATAATATCGGAAAAGAAGTATAACGTTCTTTCGTTATTTTAAAACATTTGTTGTTAATTTTTATTTCAGAATTTCGGAAAAGAAGAATGATAATTAAATCGAAATAATATGAAGTACAACGTTCTTTTAAAAAAACATTTGTTGTTAATTTTATTTCGGAAATGAAGTGATAATTGAATCGAAATAATATGAATTTCGGAAATGAAGTGATAATTGAATGAAATAATATGAAACAACGTTATTTTAAAACATTTGTTGTTAAATAAATAAGTGATAATTGAATCGTAATAAAGTACAACGTTATTTTAAAACATTTGTTGTTAATTTTTATTTCCAGAATTTCGGAAATGAAGTGATAATTGAATCGAAATAATAAAACATTTGTTGTTAATTTCAGAATTTCGAAATGAAGTGATAATTGAATACAACGTTATTTTAAAACATTTGTTGTTAATTTTTATTTCCAGAATTTCGGAAATGAAGTGATAATTGAATCGAAATAATATGAAGTACAACGTTATTTTAAAACATTTGTTGTTAATTTTTATTTCCAGAATTTCGGAAATGAAGTGATAATTGAATCGAAATAATATGAAGTACAACGTTATTTTAAAACATTTGTTGTTAATTTTTATTTCAAATTTCGTGAAGTGATAATTGAATCTAATATGAAGTACAACGTTATTTTAAAACATTTGTTGTTAATTTTATTTCAGAATTTCGGAAAAGAAGTGATAATTGAATTAAAATAATATGAAATACAACGTTCTTTTAAAAGATTTGTTGTTAATTTTTATTTTCAGAATTTCGGAAAAGAAGTGATAATAGAATTGAAATAATATGAAATACAACGTTCTTTTAAAAGATTTGTTGTTAATTTTTATTTTCAGAATTTCGGAAAAGAAGTAATAATTGAATTGAAATAATATGAAGTACAACGTTATTTTAAAAGATTTGTTGTTAATTTTTATTTTCAGAATTTCGGAAAAGAAGTAATAATTGAATTGAAATAATATGAAGTACAACGTTATTTTAAAAGATTTGTTGTTAATTTTTATTTTCATAATTTCGGAAAATGTTTATTTCTTTTTATTTTTATTTCACCCTTAAACTTGCACGATAAGTAATGTTTTTTTTTTTCTGAACGTTTTTCACGTATTTTCCGATTGCCACACAACTACCTCTCCTGCTTTCCGACAGAGGGAAATTCCTTCAGTCATTACATGTCATGTTCCCTTTCGTCATGTTTTGTGCTTCTTGAACGTCATTTTCCAAACACCCTTTATATCTAAACATGTGCATATTTAATACTGTGACGAGTGTGTGATAAGGAAGGATTGTCCTGATACCTGCTGTAAGTGAAGGGCGTGTTCTCCCTGTTGTCCTGTTTAGCCTTGAAGCTTAAACAAGATGAAGCATTTCGAGTGTCTAGGTCAAAGAGAATCCATATCGTTCTGTAATACAATTTGCAAGGCAAAGGTCAAACCATCGAATAAAAGTTTAAGTGCGCTTAATATACATCCTTGAAACTTTATGACGAAGGAAAGCGCAGTTACACGCATAATGAAAGAGCAGAGTGTGGCAGGCAGGCGTGGCTGGAGTGTTTTACGGCTCGCATCATATATTAGCGGCTGGGGAGATTTCACCCAATTGCTCTGAGAGCTGGCTTTGGGGTGACCTACTTGATAAGACGAATAAAAGGCTTGTTTACCTTCCCTCAATTTCCGCATGAACTGATTGAGAACAGTGGTGGCCGCGTACAGGTGTGCCGGTGGATCCAGTCTGCGTTCGAACACAGACCTCAGAGTTTTGTCGAGTTCACTGTCGTTCCTACCGTTTTCCCGCAATTTTGTAATATTTAACATTCGAACTTGGATTGTTATGTAATTATATTTTTTATTCCTACTAATCTTACGAAATATGACGTGATTTTAGGCAAAAGTATCAGGCTTTCAGCTGTTTATCCATTTTAAAGACGTAAATGTAGCTTTTTTGCATGTATTTATTCACACTGCAAATGGGTATATACCCGGTGGTAGTGGTAACTAATTACACTCAATAATGACCATTAATAATAAACACAACTAATAAAAAACAATAATTAAATAATAATAAATAAAATAATAATAATAATAATAATAATAACAATAACAAGGAGCATCCTAAATTAAATGAAGCACGATCACTTAAAATAACATTTAAAGTAAATCTAATTTGTATCTTAACCCTAAGTTGGAACTAAGACCCACGAGTGCGACAGGTTCATATCTGCACAAGTACCTTTCGGCACTACACTTATTTCGCTGTCAACTCACTCACTACACTGATTCTATCCTGATTTCACTAACACTTCAAAACCATTTCACTGTTCAAATACTTTGCACAGCCACTTCACTGACACAAACACACTTCATTTACACAATAGACTTCACTGACACTACACACTTCACTGACACAACATATTTCCTCACTAATAGAACATTTCAAATAACAAGATATCAATTACACCCTTTAAAAAGTCTGTATAATATACTACCGTCTATTAGTAAAGTCCTTAAGCCTATTTTTAAATACATCTTTGGTTATTGGTAAAGCCTTTAGTAAGTCTGCAGGTAAAGCATTCCAGTCCCTGATAGTACGATTGAGAAAAGAAAACTTTCCAGTGTCCGTCCTCTGTCTTTTTCCCTCAATTTATATGAGTGGTCGTTCCTTGGAGGGGGAGAAAGGACATTGCTGCAATATACAGACATTTTAGCTCAATAGTCTCAAATATTGGAAAACGTTGCTGAAATGTCAAATTGAAGATATTATTTGTAACTAATACAAACAATTATATGACGCCACATCTTGGTGTTCTCTTTCTCATTTTCCACTTTCTCTTTTATTATGTTCACTTGTACTATTGACATAAGATATGAGGATCTCAGAGCATAAATGGTGTAACTCCATCTGGAATGAGTCTGTGAAAAATGAATATATCTAAAATGTGACTTTTCTAGAAAACATTCAGTAACAAATGAAGTGGTGACGTCTGAGATCTGTGATAATTTTTGTTAACCCTGGAATGGTAACATGAGATTTCCTAATATAAATGGTAACGTGGAGTGTCATTAGACCCCTTATTATATTCAAGTTCGAAGACTGAAATATGGAAGAAATGTAATATATTCTTTAATATTACATAGAGCCAATATGCTTACAGTAATAGATTTGAAAAAAGAAAACATGTTAGTCTACAAAAAACAACAATAAAACTGTCCATTCGTCTGAGCTATTC